>CM071156.1:3285000-3865000 GCA_036417725.1 Clanis bilineata | reverse complement strand
GCGGCGCGGCGCTCGCGACCACACACATGTACACACACACGTACACACTCACACACACACATGGAACGTGCCGTGTGTCGGCGCGTCGGGTAATTTTCAGTAAATGCCATGCAGAGCACCTCTCACTCAAAATGACTCGCGCCGCTACTCAATTTTGAATATCGCTACATACGAAATTGAGTGATGCAAAAATATACAATATGTCAAGTTTTTTGAAATTATTACAGTTTTTCGAAGTCTGTAATTTGTTATTGGCTATGATACATTGTCTACGTTTTGGCTCTATCAGATTAATTGTATAAGTGCTATTTAAGAACGTAAATCGAAATATAACTTCATGCAATTGAATGCAGTCTAAATAAACTGCAAACGACTTGGTGCAGGTTAAATCGCTCAATAGCAGATAAATTCGAACAATCGAGTAATTTTACTGCCGATAACTTCATACCGTCGAATATATCGATCAAACTTATGCTCTTCATCGATTCATTCATAACATCATGTTTGAATTTGATTTAAGCCACCTTTGTAACCCAATGAATGTCGTAAATGTAATTACAAGTTAATTTGATATCGATTTTATCAAATCGAGTTATTTCTTAACATGAATTGCTCAAGGCGCAGAGTGATGAGTTAATGTGTTTTGGACGTTTACTGGAAATTACACATCCTGTATTTAAAATTGTATCGAAATAATTATGCAGCGTATTATAATGAAACGGTCAAAACTGCACGAGAAATAACAACAATTATAACCAAAATAATTCTAGTCTCATCCTAAGATACCTAATTAGATTTCTGAGAAAAACTAGGTGTGGCGCCGAAGAAAATAAATAATAAATTCGGCTGTGAATATAAGGATTTCAGTGTAACAAAACTGAAATACAGGACGCCGATGGTATGGTTGACATTAATACAACGAAACCTCATGTTTCATGTTACGTAATATCAACCATAAGCAAAAGGATGTAAGGTTTCGATTATAAATGCATTACATTTCTTCGTTGCCACTTGGTTGTTAGGTTATATTGATAAAATAAACAAAGAATTAGCACATTGTTTGAAAAAAAACGATGTTTCTCGTTCAGAATTGACCGCTTCGGCAGTTTTCAAAATAAAATCCAGGTACGCTAGACAGACTTGTGGTAAAATACAGTCCAAAATAACCTATCGTAGGCCCTGGATCACCTGGGTGATTTATCGATATCGATAAAATCTTATGTTCTTGTGAATACTAAAACTAAATTTTCCATGTTTTTCGTCGTGAAAAACGTATCGAAATGCTTCAAAATATACAATAGTTGTATTGTAAACTTTTTATCGATATCGATAACACCGCTTCTCTCTAGACTGACAACAAAATAATTCATTGATTGAATTGTCGATACGTTATTGTTAAGCGTTAAGTTACTGCGTTTTTTGTTATAGAACGTGTAAAAATATCGACTTTGTGTGCAAACATTGTTATAAAAGTACGTGACATGTATGAATTCCTATACGTCTATCACTTTCTCTCGTAATCCCTTTACTGAGATGCGAGTGAGATGGAACTATTTCGAATATTCCACGCGATGAAATTGAAACTTATTTGTTTTTTATCGATTTTTGTTCTTAAATAAATGTTGTGTGATTGGTGCGCTTTTTTAAACTGTTACATATTGTTGTTGTTATGAGTTGTTATGAACCTACTGATGAATGAACTCTCGTACAATTGTTACATCTATTACTAAGACAATGTAACTAACTATACAAGCTTTACAGTGTTTTTATATTACGGTTACTTTTAGTACAGAATGTACGATGACATATTCCTTCCTGTTGGAAATTATATCGATATTCTCTTTATCGACTCATTGACTGATTATAACTGCCAAAATAATGTTTTTATGTCTGCAATAGTTCATAGTAAACTTGCTTGTACGATATTTAATTAATTTATCAATCCTTCCCCCCTCATTTGCCTAAAAAGAGGGGTTAATATGTAAGAAACTAAATGAAATTGAAACACATTGAAAGTGTATCCATCACACAATGTCCCGTGTAAAAAAATCGACGTTTACAAATAAAATATAGAAAGGTCTAAATTAAACTAGAGTTTAGAATTTATCGAAAACTACGGTGCACACATCTCAGCTACGCTTATTAATGTTGCCACTGTGAAAATAAATTCACCAATATTAATTAAAAATATTAGGTATACCGCTAATGTAACAAAAACGTTTAAAGCTGCCTGGCGCAGCACTGTATAGTTAGGCGAGCGGTTATATATATGTATATTTAAATACTAAATATATATCGATAAGGCACACAAAAACATCGACACCGGCCTCGTTATCAATAAAAAAATCGACTCGATAAAAAATCCTACGACAAATTATGACGACGTAACGTCTTCCGGGTACTTACTATGTCGATTGGATTGCTTTATCGAGTCGATAGTTTGAGAATATCGATAATCGACGCCGCATCGTTGTCATATGTAACATAACTCGTTCGGGGTCCGTTAGGCTTAAGTTTTGGCTTCGTCGAAGCCGCGCGTGCAATCAGCTTCGCAATATCGACACTACTGCATTTGTGATAAGTGTTAGTTTCCTTCGCAGTGTTTTGTTGACCGATACCTCCCCCACCCCTCCCTTGAGGGAGGCGCGACCCCGCGCGACCTTATGGCTGCAATATCGATGTGAGAACACGGAATTTTGTAATGAAAAGTAAAAAAAATACAAGAAACCTCTTTATACTTTAGATAGGTACTTTTAATTTTTAGCTCTTAATAGGTGTTCAATATTTTTCAATCTATAATTTTTTTTTCATTCACGAAAAACAGCATTTAGCCGGACTCGCGTCCGGGACGTCGCGATGTGTAAATATATAGTTAGATATGATATGGACAATACCTAACAAGTGAAAAAATAAACAAATCAAAAAGGTTTTATTGAAAAATACATTTCAATGAAATTAACCTGTGTGCATGCTAAGCCTAGGGGCGTGGTGCGGGTTACTCGATTCTTTTTATCGACTTTTTTCGCTATTGAAACAGTACTATCATGGACATTTATATCGATTAAAATTAATTATGAATATTGTTTTGTTTTACATACCAGCAGTATAAAATGTACTGTATTTTTTTAATATACACATTACATTTCAATTATAAGTTAAATTGTCGATTAAATTTTATATTTTTCACATTCAAAAAATCTTAATTTTTAGATCAAATACATATTAACGTAATGAAAATTACTTTTTAAAATAAACTAAACAAACCACACTTTTTAACACTAGAGAAAAGTCGACAAATTATGGTCAGCGCACACCACTATTTTGTGTTGGTGTAAATGATCCCGCGACACGCCTTTAGGTAGTAGTACATTTTATTTTTTGTTCACTGCCTACCCCCATCCCTTCCCGTGCTTGAAGATAGCGCATGTAGTTAGTTTATGGTGCTATATGTGAGCTTGTAGGTATTGCTGGAGATCAACAAGGAGGTGCTTCGACGTTTACTAAGATTTGAAACTGATATTTAAAAACTCAGCTAAAACTTTTTTTGGGTAAATATGAAACCAGGACTTTTAGTATATAAAAATCTGCATATATAATTAAATTAGGAATGAAAATTTATATTAAATATGTACTCAAGAAAACACAGGTGTTCCATGAATAAAGGGTCAAAAAAGGATTTGGATGTCTTCAGGAGCCAAAAAAATACTTTGGGTACTTGACTATGTTTGATTTTATACTCATATTGATATGTAATATAATAGCAAAGAAAACCAAAAAGAAACCCTTCTGTAAAAACTACATCGAAATAAACTGAAAAATTAGGCAGTAATTCATATTTTAAAATTGACAGACGGGTGCAAACGGGGTGACAGATGGGTGACAGACGGGTGACAGACGGGTTGACCGACAGGGTGACTGTCGGGGTGACTGACGGGGGTACTGACTGGGTGACTGACGAAACCGGCCCGAAGTAGATCATCCCATTACCTCCTTTAGAATTATTGGATTATAGGTGCCTACGACTCATTCTTTCAACCCTCTCTCCTACGCAGACGAAGTTGCGCGGGTTAGCTAGTTTCATATAAAATTAATTTAAAAAACTAGTCGAGTACCCAATGAGTGGGATAACGTGTATTATAAGTATGGAAAAAACTAGGCACAAAATTTGAATAGCGCAACGAAGAATATAATGTGCTGATGCACTTTCCAATAATTGAGGCGATGCACTTTAAATTAATTCATTGTTTCTACCTGTCCTTATCCAATCACAATGTGGGGTTGTTCAAGTGTGTTGCAGGAAGATTGGACTTGGCTTTTACGAACGGCTGCCTGTCTGCCTGTCTGATGTCAACCGCCTTTTGGGATATCCAGTCCCAGATAAATAACATAACATAAGCTCATGCCTGTATCCCCGAAGGCGAAGGCAGAGGCGCGCTAGCGAACTAGAACACCCACATTTCACCGAGCTTAGTTCCGTCCCAGATGTGATAGGGGGCGAGCCTATCGCCATATCGGGCACAAATTCCAGACTCCGAGCTGATATGGAAAAATCCAATATCACTTTGCCCGACCCGGGGATCGAACCCGAGATCTCAGAACGGTAGTCGTACCGAAATACCACCACGCCACCGAGGCAGTCAGATAAATAGTGTTTAGTCCCAGATAAATAGTGTTAGAAAAATACCGTGACCGATCTGGAAATCGAACCTAGAACCTCCAGGTTCACAGCCCATATTCGTACGCTGCCGTTAGACCAAAGAGGTGACAAAGATTCATTATAGTATTTATAATTTCTCTGATTTATATTTAATGAATATTGAGAAACGACATGGAAAAACGTCATGGTCAGATCGGCAACGTGTATTTCCCGGAACGATTTGTCGGGGACCCGAGGACTGGACCCCAGTTTTTTTTTTATTCGGGCACGGCAAAGTGATTATACCTGATGGTAAGCGTAGAGCAGTCCAAAAAAAACTAGCGACCCCTGACAAATAATGAGTTTATCAGTGGTCACCCGAATCATGCTGATGCAGACAGGGGTACCCACACCCGTCCCAACCAACCATCAAGTCATGCCGCAAGCCCCTCGAGAGAACCGGAAGTACAATAGCTGATCCTGGAATGTGAACCACGAACGTGGAGTATGGGTCACTATAGCAGGTTTTAGCACGGTTTTATATCTATGGTGGTCGCCATCCGATCGGATACCAATATCCTCCCACCAGCCGAAGTTGAAATCAGGCAGACAGCCGGTCGTAAAATTAAGCCAGATCCTTTCTGCAACATGCTTGAAAGTCGATCCCACAGCGTGGGACTGCAGGTGGAACTATACCGATTACATTAGAACTTATTTAAAGATGACTACCCTACTTTGTTAGGCCTAATCTCTCATTTGTAGAAGAGTCCCGTGCCCTGATATGAGACAGTAATAATTTACAAGACTACTATTTTAACGTTTCTCACATCGATTTAATATATCCTAGATGCACAGTTCTTTGCAAATATCGTCATAAAAAGTGGTCTCAGTAATAAAACAAAGGAAAAAATCACAAGTTCTAATTAAATCAACACAATTATAACCCTATGGCAGTGTTATAAAGTAGCTTTTTAAACGAAATGAGCAAGCGTTTTTAAATTTGAATTTTGAAATTTAGAATTCTATCGGCGTTCGACTGTATGCAAAAGTAGTGCTTAAGCACTTATTTGCTGTCCCATTTTCCGAGCGTCAACTGTGCATCTAGGTATATAAAATATCGATGGTTTCTCGTTAAAATTTCCTCGTACGGAGTGTACACTAAATCTGATGGTAAGTAAACTGCAATCCAAGTATTATGTTTATAATACTATAGACAAAGTAACTAAAGTACTTTACAGGGGAGAAGTAACGTGCATAGACATTTAAATTAGACAAAAATCTTTCATAATTATTTCGATTCTTGCTTCACTACAACCATCATCATCATACTCGTGTCGATTTGTAAAATATAAGCTGAGCTCTGCTACTGGGAAAATCAACATAACATAAGCTCACGCCTGTATCCCCGAAGGTAGGCAGGCAGAGGTGCACTAGCGAACTACACCCAACACCCACATTTCGCCGAGCTTAGTTCCGTCCCAGATATGATTGGGGGGCGAGCCTATCGCCATATCCGGCACAAATTCCAGACTCTGGAGAGCTGATTTTAGTCAAGTTTAAAATTGAGTTTTAGATATAAGAAATAAGGTTTGTTTTTACATTTCAGTTCATTCTCATATAAATAAAAGAAGTAGGGACAGGTTTTGCACATAGATGTACTTATCAGTCGAAATAACGTCTTTGCACATGCTTATTTGACAGAGACCGGCAGACTACGTTTTCTGTACATCACACTTTCTAGATCTGCCCGGTCAATAACTTATACTTTATCTTCTAGGGTATTTTAATAAAAACTACGATAAAAATCGTTCTATATATTATCTACTGCTTCTTCTATCCAAAGACTATGATTTGTTACGTTATTTCTGTCAACACACAAAAAATTGTCAAACTGCTACCAAAATTCAGAGAAACTAAATGGAAATGTGACCAGATGGCCAGGCCAATACCAAGCATACATCCACGAGACCTGACACATTTCGACGAGATAAAACCCAAGACGAGCAAATCCCTTGTCAACTTGGCCATTGACACAATCAAGGATAAGTCTTCGAAGAATTTAGTTTTAGGAACGCTGACTGGTTGGGCCTCGGGTGCCAGCTTCGTCAGAGTCGGCAAGATAGCTGCGTTTGGGCTAGGCGGGGGTGTGATTCTTCTACATTTCGCGACGGAACTCGGCTACATCCAGGTGAATTGGGAGAGGATCCGGGAAGCGGCGGCGGAGAGCCAGGCGTGGGTGGACAGTGTACTACACTTCGTCAAAAAGAACAGCTGTTTCACTGTCGGTTTCATCGGGGGGTTTTGTTTCGGTGTCGCGTCTTCTTAAACTTTTACAGTGAATAGATGGTTTGTGAGTTCTAGATGGTTTCATTGCTAGTATCACCTTTATAATTGCCAAAATCTATAAAAGGGTAATCATAGAGCAGTCTTTCCCAAAGTGGGCAATAACGCCCCTTTGTGGGCGCTGCGTACCTACAGGGGGGCGGTCAGAGGCCCAGAAATCTCCGCTCACAATGATTATTTTAATTTGACGTTATAATGGTTTTTGAGGTAAAAAAAAATGGGGGGCGCTAAAAATAATCTATTTTCCAAGTGGGCAGTAGACGAAAGTTTGGGAACCTCTGTCATAGAGTAATAACGAGTCGTAAATAAATATAAATACCATAGTCATAAGTAGTTCTGACCCATAATAGGTACCAGTCTTGTGTCAATCAGAAACTACTCTAACTGCACTGCCGTGGTTATCATCATCATCGAGTTAACGAAGTCAGAAAACACGATTTCGAGAAAACGGCGATTAAAATTTAATTTCGCGACTTCAATAATTCGTGTTTGTAGAAAAACTATAGGACGGATCTTAGTAATAGGTTAATAGTAATTTCGTGACTTACTGCCCTCTCGATTACCACGGCAGTGCAGCGGGCGAGTAGCCGGCTGTGAAACAAGAGGCCGCGGGTTCGATTCCCGTAACCAAAACAAATATTTGTATGGCTCACAGATATTTGTTTCAGGTCTGGGTGTTGAGACCGACAATGTGACTCTTGGGTGTTATTTATTTATTATTACGAAATAAAATATACCCAATAACAGTAAATAAACATGAACCATGATATGAAAAATACCTATATAACATATCATAAGCTCACGCCTGTATCCCCGAAGGGGTAGGCAGAGGCGCATTAGCGAACTAGAATACCTACATTTCGCCGAGCTTAGTTCCGTCCCAGATGTGATAGGGGGCGAAAAAATACCTATATGACGCGAGATAATGCACTCCTCACACTGATACGCACAAATTCCAGTAACAGGAAAGTTCCTTTTCGTGTCCGATTAAAATCAACCGTCGGATGGCGTTACCAGCTCACCAAAAATATTAGTAAAAGGAAAGTAAGTACCCACTCAGCCTATAAAGGACTACCATAGTGACTGAAATAAAACTATTTTTACGGATTCTATCACAATTTGGTTTTAATTTTTATGCCCGACGTCTGACCCGTGACCACGAAGGCTGCAAAGCTTTCGAAACGTCGGGCATAAAAATTAGAACCAAATCGTCATAGAATCCGTAAAAATAGTTTTATTTCAATGAATAACATTCACGTAAACCTAAGAAATCATTATACATTAGTGACCTTATAATTACGAAAACTTAATAAGTACAAAAAGTCATGTGATAAGAATAACCTGATGGTATGTTATTGCCAGTGGCGTGTATTTCATATAGACAAAGAGACATTGTCTACCCTGACAATTTGCTAAAATTACATAATGAAAGGAAAATGAACACCATAAAGAGTTTTTCAAACAAGACTCGGTGAATTATTTTAAATCGATGTGAGGTTGTTCATGGTGGTTAAAGTAAAGCAAGAATAAAGTGAAGAAAATAATTATGCAAGATTTTTGTCTACCCTAATCTAAATACCTGTGCACGTCACTGGTTATTGCCCACATTTATCACATAGGGTCATACTTAAGGTTAAGAATAGCCTGTCCCTTTTATTTTCAAACATTGTGACAAAGAAAAAAGTGACAAGACTATTCCTTACCATTTGCTCAGCTAAAATGTTATAAGTAAGGTTCTGTAAGTTAATACTAGGGAGCCTACGATGGTATAAGAAGTATATCTTGATAGTAGTTGAAGTAAGAAATAGTCCTTAATATATAAATAAATAAATAACGCCCAACTGTCACATACATAGTCTGGACCCCACACTAAGATCGAGTCTTGTGTCGTGGGTATCAGGAACTACGAGAGACTTTCGGTCTCACAATACCCAGAACCGAAACAAATATTTGTTGGAGTGTTGGCCACACAGACATTTGTCTCGGGGATCGAACACGCGACCTCTCGCTTCATAGCTGGCTGCTCGCCCGCTGCGCCACGGAGGCTGTCAAATATCAGATAGAATAATAAGTATTAAGTATCATATAACGTCAAGTTTAAGGAATTCCACCGCCAGGTCACATGACATGACTGGGATTTTTGTTGGAAATGAGGTCTATGTGACATTGAGCCTTAATAAATGGCGATCTAAATAATTAGTATTTATCTTCCACCTACTCTTATCCCACTCAAATGTGGGGTCGACGCATCACACTTTTCTAAGCGGGTTGCAGTAGAATTTGGCTTATTTTTACAACCGGCTGCCTGTCTGAATTAACCCCTTATGAGGGATTCAGTCCGTAGAAAATGGTGATAGAAAAACAGGATTGTCCGACCTTGGATTCTTCTTCTTCTTCTTTTAAAAATAATGGCTTCCACGCATATGCGGTGATTTAGCCAATGTCAAGGTAAATAGAGTAATTATGTTTTCACAATGTTTTCACAATGACCATGAGACCTGGGTCTCATGATGATGATGATGATGATGGGTGGATGATCTCAAGGCCTTGCTGAGATTATAGCGGTAATTCCTTCCAGTCCAGTGCCCCTCAGATAACCTTCACTCGGCGAATCGACCGAACAAAGCCAACCAACGCACCAAGCAAATCTCATCGAAGATCACCGGTTAAAATTTTTCCACATTATACTGTCCATCTTCACTGAAGTTTGTGATGCATTAACCCACAACACTTAAAACCAACAAACACAGCTCTAGAGAATAATATGAAATAATTTTAACAAGCGACGCCCACCCTGTCAGACTTCCCGTCAAAATCCTCGACCTTGGATTCAAACCCTGGACCTCTCGTTCCATCACCCATATACACTGCCCTTGTGACTAGATTAAAGAGGCGTCATTTCAAATAAATAATACGCAATATTTTTATTATGCGATATTAAAATTAATTTCCGGAATACCTAGTCAAATCTTATTATAGCGACATCTAGCAATCATCTGTAATCCCATAATTTTGGGTCATAGTTTTATAACGTGGGTTCGATTCCCAGGTCAGGGTACATATTATATAATGAATTATAAAGGAAAATTATCACTGTTAAGCAAGCTTTTCAAGTTAACGAGTAATATACGACCAAAGTGAAAATCTAAAATTATATTTCAGTTACATTTAACCCTACTTCGGAACCCTTTACTGAGCGAGGTCAGATGCACTGGGCCAGTTTTTAATATTTTAGGATTTTTCAGACCAGACATAACTAATGGTAGAAAAGCGACTTCAGTGTCTTTGACTGCATGGACTGTAGTCTCAACACTCATTTTTTTTATTAATTATAAATAGATACTTTAAAGTGATTTTTCGTCTTTTTGCCATCAGATCCACATAGAGTCACCGTTAGAGTAGGTTATATTCGTTTTTACATAAAATAGGAACGAATATCGACCTTCGAAAACGGTTGTAAAAATATAATAACTATAAATAATGCAATAAATACCAAACAAATCACGATAAAATCCGTAAAAACTAGTTTCATTTCAATGAATAAAATTCGCGTAACCGTAAGAAATCATTGGGAAGGTACTACTTAAGAGTTCACGTAAGTATGCAGTTAAAATAGCTGTTGTAGTTAGTGCTTAGCTTGTATTAGCTTTTCTAGTTGCTATGTTATGCATCATCCTACCCTTTTTGCATGTTCAATTTGGTTTATACGGTTGGAAATTCCCCACGGAACTGTGGGGTTACCACCACCTCTTATAGCAGTATTATTATAATCTAACTTGTACCGATTGCCGTACAAAAAAACGTAGTAAGACTATTATAATACTGCTATAAGAAGTGGTGGTAACCCCTCTGGTAGAGACGTTTACCATTAAATATTTTACGCGGTCGCTACTCGCTAGCGACAAACGTGCTAAAACCTTATGTTCGAGATACATAAATCAACATTAAAATGCAATCTACTATCAAATTTAGACACGATTTTGCTTTAGTATTTATATTTATCAAGATGCACTTTTATTATAATCTGATTAAAAATCTTGTTTCTATTCACCCCGTTTACGGTATCGAGCAATCGAAACCTAGATAGGTATCGAAAGATAACATCAAATTATAAATAATTCGCATAACTTTATCAATATTGTAGCAATACTATCCATCGATAAATGCAATCAATGAATTACTACATAGATACAATTAAAATATGATAAAACGCAAATATCACTAAGCGAAACATAAATCTGAAACTGGAATGGTTGCCAAAATGTTAATCTTAATTACGGGTAATTTGGGTCCATAGTATGAAAAAAGGCACTATCGGATATATTTACAAATCGTATGAAAAATATCCGCCAAGAAGGACCGTGTTTAAGACCGTGTTGAGATTTAAAAGCTACAATAAAATTAATGATTAGACGACCAACTAATATAGAGGATATAAGAATAAACCTGTTAGTTATAGGAACAAGGAAACACGTGCGATTATTGTTTAGTTATATTTAGGGCCTCGTTCACCACCCTCGAGTAAAGTGTCAAGTAGGCTAATCGTCAGTTAAAGTCACCCGTAACTGAACGTGTGAATTTCACGACGTTCGAGTAGCATGCATCTTGTGATTAAACTGACCAGTAAGCTACTTGCCATGTCGTCTGCCAAGTAGCGCGTTTACTTGACGGTTAAAGTTTAAAGTAGGCAGTTAATTGTACATTTTATCGTAGTTAAATAAACTATAAAATCAAATTATAGTAGTCATACCTTAAAAACGATGTTTAACGTTTTAAATGAACGTGTTAACTGTAAAATAGCCTTTCATTTAAAAAATCAAGCAGTTTCAACAAAAATAGAATGCAATGCGGGTCACGCAAAACTCGTCCTTATCGACACACGATTTAGTACCGGTGTAACTATTTATATAGCAAAAAAGGGCCCGGTACGTTTTTGTGTCATGTGGTGCGGACCCGCGACGAGTCACGACTGTTTTTTTTGCCAAAATAAGATATTTTTGACGTAATATTGAACGAATGGGACGCAGGATTCATGATATCATTCACTTAACCAGTAAGTTGCTACTCAGAGCTCTAATTTTGCTTGTGAAATTAACAGAAGTTACTCGCAACTCTTACTTGTCAATTAACGCTAGTCAGAAAGTAACTAATCAACACTTTACTTGGAGTTGGTGAACGAGGCCCTTAGAGTTACATTTGTGCATTTAAACTATACAGTACAAGGAGCTTATAGATAAGATTATTTGATGCAATTAATATCTATAATTAGAGACCATACACAAAATAAAACAAGTCTGGCAACTATTCCAGGTAGACAAATTTAGGTTCTTATTAAAATCTAATTTTCTGTTAACAGCGCGACAACTACCGATAGTGCCTCTGCCGCTGACGCCCGAAATAGAGAGACCCTCGCTGGACATCCCCAAGCCTCCAGACCCTTACACAGAAGAAAATGTATTCGAAAAACCATTTATCCCAGCAAAACCAATCCCACATTCACCGAAAATATCCCCATCTTCTATTCCAAACCCTAGCCCTAGTGTCACAACCAATAAGCCCATCGAATCGGGGTATCCTAACTATGGCGGGTACTTGTACTCGATACCAGGGTACTCGGCTTTTCAGCCGGTATCGTACCCTCCAGTAGTACCACCACCGCCTGAACCAACCGTCTCAAAAGAGTTTGTCCCATTTTTGCCCGTAACTCCTAAGGAACCGGAGGTCGAAATGTCTGAAGAACCTAAAGAAAAACCGCAGACAGATTTTGAAGAACAATTTATTCCCGAAATAGTTCCGGCAGTATCTACTACCGAAGTAAACCAGACTGAATCAAAAATGAGCATAACTTCGCTTGCACAAGGCTCAGGAGCGACTGTGACTATACCGTCGCAACCTGTCACCAATCCTCCCATAATTAAAGAAATTAAGAAAAAATCAGAAAGATTCAGTCTCAAAACGAGTATACCTATAAGTAAGATCGATATGAAATGTGTTACTCAACCGATGCCTTCATCAGAAAATGTATTCCAAATACCTAAAAAACCAATTCCATACAACCCAGTGTTCACAAAGGACCCTGGTCCTAAAATTGAGATACAAAGCAACATCGTAATTAAATCAGCTAACAAAGAGCAAGAAGTTCGGTCTGAAGTACGGCCCGAAACTAGAGCTGATGTTCGGTCAGATATGCGGCCCGAACTGCGACCGGAAATACGACCAGAAATACAAACAGACCTGCGGACAGAAATGAGGCCAGGCCTGCGTCCAGAAAAACGACCAGAAACACAAACAGACCTGCGGACAGAAATGAGACCAGGCCTGCGTCCAGAAATACGACAAGAAACACAAACAGACCTGCGGACAGAAGTGAGACCAGGCCTGCGTCCAGAAATACGACAAGAAACACAAACAGACCTGCGGACAGAAGTGAGACCAGGCCTGCGTCCAGAAATACGACCAGAAACACAAACAGACCTGCGGACAGAAATGAGACCAGGCCTACGTCCAGAAATACGACCAGAAACACAAACAGACCTGCGGACAGAAGTGAGATCAAGCCTGCGTCCAGACCTGCGACCAGAAATACGACCAGAGATACGACCAGAAATACGTCCAGAAGTGCGACCAGAACTTCGGCCAGAATTACGATCTGACTCTTGCCCAGAGATACGATCGGAGTTACGGCCAGAAACACGCTCTGAAATTTTACATGAACCGAAAATTATTTCGACGACAAGTAACAGCATCAGTACACTTATAAATGCAGCTGAAGTTATAAATAAAAATGACAGTCAGTTTAGGATACCTGACCCACCGCCGGATCTTCCGCGTGATGCTAAGGAACTAACGCCACAATCAAGGTCTATTTTTAACCCACTAAACATCGAGAGCAAAGTTAATTTTCCCAATAAAACAGGAGAAAACTTTAATGAGCAGAAAAATCAAATTTTGCTCATTCAAAATAAACCAACGAATTCTAAAATGTTGCTCACAATACAGCAACAAAACCCGCAAGTATTATTACAAAGAACTAATTTCGATCCAAAAAACCTGCAAGCTCCTTCACGATTGTCAAATCAAAGCAAAAAATGTAAAGAGGAACTGAACGAAAATACGTCCTCTAAGGTGGTGGCGTTAAAACGACTCCACCAGGAAAATTGCGATGAAAATGATTTTGAAAATTTGATTACCGAAAATCAAATTTACGGTAACAAGATAGTCGTGAAGGAGAAGTCTCAAGGAACGCTCCAGGAGCAAGATTTGAAAAAAACAAAAACAACTGACAAACAGATGCAACAGGAAACAAAAAATGTTGTGTTACAACCAAATTTTTTGTACGTCAGCAATTTACAGTTTCCGGCAAATCTTATGATGATTAAGAACAACGGGAAGGTAAATGCAACTACAGAATGTAACAAAATTAAAGTAAGTCACAATGAGAATATAGTGAAAACAGAAATATTAACAACAACGAATAATCAGGACGTAAACTCGCCAACGAAAACACCAATAATACAAAACATCAACGTAAGCAAAGAGTTACACGTGTTAACATCAAGCAACAATGTAATACAAACAATACCAACAAACAACAAAGATATAGTTTTACAGACGAATCAAAAAGTAATAATGAATCCACAAATTGTGTACCAAGTGCCGATGATTGTAGAAACTGACAACAAAATAAACCAGTCAACGTTCATTAACAGAGAACATTCAATAATACAGAAACCAGATCAGAAACAATTCGAACAAAAAAACGAGAAAGTATACATATCGTGCCCGTACCAAATGGATGCGAAACTTCAACCGAAAATATTCATCACGAACATAAGACCGAAAGTGAATAAAGTGAATGAAGTAAGTTCTTTGGACTTGTATGAGCAAAGAAAAAGGCTGCGTCGACTGAAGTACCTCTCAAATAGGGAATGCACAGCGAAGGATTTTAAGAAACCAGAGAAACATGACGGCCTGAAGAATATTATAACACCGGATAAAATGACCGCAGAGATTTATAAAGAGTTTACAAATACTAAAAAGCAAATTGACGATGGAAGTAGTGACAGCAGCTGCAGTGATTATGGCGAAGAAGAGCTCGGTGAATACGAAGCCATTATAAAAGAATATTCCGAGAATTCTGTTAAAGAAGATGGCAAAGTTGAGTTTCTAGCGGGATTGAGGTTAGCCACGAGAGATGCATTCAAAGGTATTATTGATTTTAATATATTTAGTGTTAAATGCATCCCACAAAATACTATCGTTTCATTAAGAATAGTTAATTTCCCTACAGGAAATCAAATTCATCATCATTATCACACACAGCCACAGGACGTCCACTGCTGGACATAGCCTCCCCCCCAAATTATTTAAATGTTATCCGAATACTATTTAATATTAAGCCTCAAATTATTACTAAAATGAGATGGTAAAGTCCAAAGTAACCGTTCTTTAATTTTGAGAATGCAGTCATCATATTTACCTCATTAAATATATAAAATTAAAAAAAAAAGATTCCAAAAGACATTCCAATGTTTACAGATAAAAAGATGGAGCTTCAAGAACGTACTTTAAAATTAGACTCAGTGGCATCAGCATACGTATCAGCAGGGAGACTGGATAGGCTCGCGCAGGATACTGCTCCTCCAGCCAGCTCCCCTGCACCGGCCGTGCAAATTCCTAGAAAGTGCGATCTACATGAGCCTCAGGATATGGTATCTCTGCACAAGAAACAGATGTTTCTCTCGCAGTTGAGGCTGGCGCAAGTCACTTCGAAATATAAAGAAGGTGGGTCATATTATATTAACCCATTAGCCGGCGCCACGCAAGTTTGGCCAATTACGGAGCGTCTTAGTTATTATAGATAATGATTCGTAACTGTAGGATGTTTTTCATCCCTCTGGTATGATCCTATTCCTATCTGTTTTGAATAAAGTCAGCAAAGGTGGAATTTACACCTCTTCAATGATGTTATGACTCCTTCATCTTATTATACATTTCCAGATTACGAGAGAACATGGCGAGAGATATTGAAAGAAAGGAAAAGAAGAAACGGCGTCACCGATGTGGAGGATAATAGGAAACAACGAAAGATCCTAGATCTAGACCCGAACAGTCAACTCCAACTGCTCACTGAAATAAAGAACTCCGTCAACGAGAACAACAACCTCATCAAGAAGCGACTAGACTCCGTGTGTAGTGACAACGAAGAAAGCATCCGTGTTTTAGCCGAAAAGAACTTTTCCGAACTAAATAGGCTTTCCAAAATGGCCGACAGGAGCGTAAAACTATTCAGCGGGCAGGACATGAAGAAGCGGGACTTGAACCCTGGCTTCGACAGCGAAAACATTCAAAAACCCAACGTAGAAAAGTATGAGCCTCCGATAAACATACCAAGTATTTCGAAGATAATTTCTTTGAAATCTACACAAGAGACCTGCGCTGTGACTTCCAGTCAAGCGACGTCGATGGATGAGCCACAAAACTCGGCAGCGGGGGTGACAGAAATGTTTCACGAGGGCAATGATAAGATTAGAGACTTCGGGTGTCAAGTGGACGAACCGTGGTCGGGAATTGAAGCAGTAATAAGAAGCTACAGGGAATTTGACGCAGGTAAAATCTCAGTAGTTTTGACGGAGTCTCCAGTAGAGGCGATGGGTTCAATTCCCACACTGAGAAATACGTAATTCTCAAAACCTACGATGCAGGTTAACCTAGATTAACTAGGGTTCTAGCCTATAATTGGACGGGAGTGGGGACATTTCTTATTGATTTCTCGAATCCACTGAATTTCTATTACTATATTCACTGAAAATAAGGGCAGGTAGAAAGAAAGGTCTTGTAGGTACACGGTACACCTACTGAATTGAAAATGAAAAATCTCTATTGCTATAAATAAGGAAAAAAAATAGAAAATAGATAAAATGCATTTGTCTGTTTGTGTAAGAAAGTTAAGACTTAAAAAGATTTTTTATATGTAATTAGATAACATTACGTTTTTTATTAGTAGCTTCTAAATTATTCATAGGCGGTGATCACTTATCACCATATATAGTCATAGAAACAACCTTCAATTATCAGTTATGTGTTTTGGCAGTGCGGAGGAGAGAGATAGCCGACGTGCAACGTCGCAACACGAATCTGAGAGTGGAGTGCGCTCACGTGACTCGCTCGGCCTCGCGCGAGTCCGACAGAGCGAGAGCACTCCTCGCCGAACGTCAGAATCTAGCCGTGGAGGAAAACAATCTCAGGAACTCTATACAACGGCTGCGGGGGGCTATCGACGCAGTCAGGAACTCTAAGTAAAACCTTCTATAATATAATGATCGGATTTAAAGGTGTATGGAAAATAAATATAGGCCTTCATCAAACCAAAGTCAGTTGATCGTGTGTGCTAATTAACGATATTATTTTTAAAAGCTTGTCCAAAATATTTCCATTCTACAAAATGCTGTATCTTCGCATACGAAGTATATATGTAAGTGTATATAGTACAATATAGCGCCACCTGTTGTACATAATCTGAAACTGTATTCATTCGACACTTAACGTTAACGCGACCGAATACGTAAATCTTGGTAACCACTCATTAGGCACACTGAGGCACTTACAGAACGCTACTCAGGAAATAATCTAATTTCGAAATAAGATTTAAGTAAAACTAGCTTTAAATAAATCATTAGTTTTGTAAGAGGGTCTTGATGACTCCCACCATTATCGAAATGCAATATTAACTTAACATTATGTATATAACATTATGTATATTACCAATTTAATAATAATAAGTATTTTTTATAACGGTGTTCATATTGGCCATGGTGTAAACTCCATGGGAGTATTCCGTCGTAAGATGATCACACATTTGTTATAGTAGGATTGCTAATTAAACGGAGTAAACTGACATTTCGAGTGTTGCCACTTTTTCATAAAATTTAAATAGTGCTGCGGTAAAACGATCAAGATTATTTAAAGATTTCAATTCAGTGAACCATTTCATTCTTTCATTTTCTAAAGTCCATCAAAGTCGTAATTCTTGCCTAATTCAGTAGACATGCAGTACTAATCACACAGTACTGCATGTTTACTGAATTATAGTCATAGTAAATTACTGCATCCTAAGTTATGGCGGATGTCTACTGAAATTATAGTCATGGTTCATTATAAACAAAACTTATAAAAACTTTGAATGTGCCGAACGTAATTGTTCTCAAATAATAAAAGTAATATTTGTAACTTTAATTGTTATCATTTCCCGTATCTGTTATGATTATTTACGCAGACATTTAGTCGAAGGGTTATGTTGAAATTTCTAAAAATACGCAAAAGAAATGTATTTTTGCAAATTAGTGCTAATTTATTGTTTCCTTGAATAATAAAAATTGAACTAGATCAATCAATATGTTTTGAAAGTAAGCAACATTATTTTGGAAAGTGACATTTCGATCTGTCAGTTTACTCCGTTTAATTAGCAATCGGAGTTTAATAACATGTACGCGAAGCATTACATCTTCACATAGTATAAAACAAAGTCACTTCTCGCTGTCTGTCTGTCCGTATGTATGCTTAGATCTTTAAAACTACGCAACGGATTTTGATGAGGTTTCTTTTAATAGATAGAGTGATTGATGAAGAAGGTTTACATGTATAATTTATTTTTCTGCCTGGCGTTATCCCGGCTTTCTGCCAGGGTCCGCCGCCCTACTTAAACGCTTCCACTTCGCCCGATCTTGAGCATCCTCCCTTAGTGAGGCCATATAATATATGCATAAAATCATCCCGTAAAGGGATGTTATGGGGGATGAATGTTTTTCAAGACTCTTTCGCGGGCGTAGCCGTATGTTTTAAAATGATGGCATAGCCATTTCACGGCAGTTCAAATACAAATAATTATTTTGCAAATATGATTTTTATATTCCTTTTTACATTTCAATTAAGGAAAAAAAACTGGCATCTGCATTTCATGGCTATCCCTTAGAAGAAATTCAGAAACACTCAAAGTTTATTGCCTCTTAAAGGCCAGACAATTGTTAACTTTGTTGGCATGTCTTATGCGAGAACATTTTTAGCGGTCTAGAATCTAGATTCACCAGTCATACATAGATAGCATCATAGCTATCCCTCAGAAAAAATGCCAAAACAAGGTCAGGGGTAATCGTTTGTCATTTTTTCTGTTTTAGTGCTAAAAATGTGCGATCATCTTTATCTAGTAAGTATTAATGCAGTATTTGAATATCAGCAGGTACAATAACCTACAATATTGTGGATTTTAATTTAATTTTGTACTTTTGTTGCCCATTATGTTTTTAAACGTAATAATAATGTGAAAATCACGGCTGAAAATAAATAATCGGTTTTGTTTTTTTAACCAGTATAAGTGGGCTTAATGTTAAATAAGCTTAATATAACCATTATCTATCGAAGTTTAGCTCAATCAAATAAAAATGGTCAATTGATTTGTAAATATGCGTATTATTCGATAATATAATGTACTAGTCATATTTATTTTAAGATTTAAGTGTAAAAGTTCCATAACTTAAAATTAAGTACTGTATCATAAACTTAGTATTTTTTTATAGCAGTGACTGGCAAATGAGCAGATGGGTCACCTGATGGTAAGTGATCTCCACCGAGCAGCGAGCACCGACACCCAAGACTCAAAAATAATCAGGTACGTTGTCAACCTAAATAGCGGGAATGGAAGGGGGGAAAAGGGATTGGGAAAGGGAGCGGGGAAATGGGCCACCGGAAATCTTAATCACCGAACGAAACGCGACAGCAAGCTGCCACTTTACGTCGGTTTTCTGTGTAATGTATAATGTAATGTTAGAAATGGACGGGAAGGCGTTCCCTTTCGTAAAAAAATATCTCACAATGTTCCTTTTCATAAATGGTGTAAAAAAAACAAAAAATATACGTTTTTTTTATCACGGCCTTAAAAAAAGATGGTCGGAGCCCTAAGAACATTGTATCGACACGTAATTGGGACCTTGACAATTTTTTCAAAATTAATTTTATCTAGAATTAACGTCGTTTAAAATATAGAACACAAAAAAACATTGAAATATTCTCAAAAAAAAAGTTACATGCCTTTGAAGTTTGGTGTAACCTTCAAATTGCGGGAAAGAAAAGCATCAGTGTAATCACGTCACGCCATAACAGTACGTGCGTTGGAAAGGGATATCAAGATACCTCCAATATGCCTCCACTCCAGAATTTAAAATATGAATTACTGTCTCATTTTTCAACCAATTTCGATACAGTGTTTACAAAAGGGTTTCTTTTTTTGCTATTTTTTGTTTTATTTGCTATTATACATAAATATCATCGATATATTATTTACCTAGATGCACAGTTGACCCTCGGAAAATGGGACAGCAAAGAAGTGCTTAAGCACTCGTTTTGCCTACAGTCGGACGTCGATAGAATTCTAAATTTCAAAATTCAAATTAAAGAACGCTTGCTCATTTCGTTTAAAAACCTACTTTATAACACGTGCTTAGGGTTATATTTGTGTTGATTTAATTACAACTTGTGATCGTTTTCTTTGTTTTATTTCTGAGACCACTTTTTAGGAGGATATTTGCAAAGAACTGTGCATCTAGGGTATAATATATTGATGATAAATATGCATATAAAATCAAACATAGTCAAGTACCCAATTGCGGCGACTGATCTAATGAGCCCAAACCCCTGCTTCACTTTCAATGTACCCAGCGCTCCGTCCATCTTTTTTTTACGTCCATGTTTTTTTCACCGATTTCAATCTTGCAGAATTTGTCCCGAGTCTATAGTTCTGTACCACATGCCGCAGAGCTATCGATGTATGTAATAAATAAAATTATATTATTTCATAGGATAGTAAAGTGACTGTATTTAAAATGTTTCAATTTACCATTTTTGTACGAGAAAATATAAAATCGAAGCATTATTTTTGTAAGTTGTCAAATTATCGCCCGAATGGTCAAACGCTGCTCAACTTTAACGGCTTCTTATATTGATTTTCGCCATACAATTTTGACAGATAAGGCGGCCTTAAACGACATAAGGCGACCTTAAGTGTATGAACATTCGGCGGTATGTTTATTAAAGTAAAATTAAGATGTAATCGTTATGTTTGGGCCTATTCAACGACGTTTTGTGTATTGGGTACTTGACTATGTTTGATTTTACACACATTTTTATATGTAATAGGAAATAAAACAATATAGAAACCCTTCTGTGAAAACTGCATCGAAATTGGTTAAAAAATGAGGCAGTAATTCATATTTTAAATTCTGTAATTAGCAAGAGTGGGGGCGTTGTCGGGATATCTTGCTATCCCTTTTCAATGCATGCACCGTTATGGCCGTGACGTGATTATGCTTATACTTTTATGTCCCGCAGTTTGAAGGTTACACCGAACTTCAAGGGCTTATAACTTTTTTGGAATATTTTGGAAATATTTCAATATATCTTTCTGTGCTATGTTTTAGATGACACACACACAGACATAAGCTCACGCCTGTATCCCCGAAGGGGTAGGCAGAGCCGCACTAGCGAACTAGTACACCCACATTTCGCCGAGCTTAGTTCCGTCCCAGATGTGATAGGGGGCGAGCCTATCGCCATATCGGGCACAAATTCCAGACTCCGGGCTGATATGGAAAAATCCAATATCACTTTGCCCGACCCGGGATCGAACCCGAGACCTCAGGACGGTAGTCGTACCGCAATACAACCACGCCACCGAGGCAGTTTTAGAAGACGTTTTTATATAAAATTAATTTAAAAAAAAATGTCAAGTACCCATATATTCAAAACGAGCTCGTAACGTGCTTAACGTGTATTTAATGTCATGCGTGTAGGTACCTACAATAAAATTAATGTAAACGTCAATTAGGTAAGTTCTTAAGTTTTGGCGCCTGAGTTACAGCATTTTCACTAAAATCTTGATGTTATTAACGGCTGGTTTCAATAAACGATCTTAGTTTAGAGTGCAGATAGATCGCGATTATGAACCAATCAAATCAAGTAATTTGACGGAGTCATGTTCAAACTGTGTTCTTATTGGCTAATTTTTGTAATCTATCTGCACATTCGAACTGAGATTGTTTATTGAAACCGGGCGTAAATCTATAGTCCTAAACTAGATTTAACAAACATCCCGTTCGTATATTTAAATCGAGATTTAAAATAGATCGACGACGATCAAGACATCAAACAGAGTTTATGCTGACATCGAGTTTATTTTTAAATCAACAGTTTATTGTTTGACATTGAAGAAAAAGCGTTTACGAATTTTTCACAATCGTGTAATATTTTTTCCAATCAAAGAATTTTGGCGATAAATGTTATTTTATACTTAGGGCCTCGTTCACCAACTCCAAGTAAAGCGTTGATTAGTTACTTTCTGACTAGCGTTAATTGACAAGTAAGAGTTCCGAGTAACTTCTGTTAATTTCACAAGCAAAATTAGAGCTCTGAGTAGCAACTTACTGGTTAAGTGAATGATATCACAAATCCTGCGTCCCATTCGTTCAATATTACGTCAAAAGTATCTTATTACGGCAAAAAAACAGTCGTGACTCGTCGCGGGTCCGCACCACATGACACAAAAACCTACCGGACCCTTTTTTTGCTATATAAATAGTTACACAGGTACTAAATCGTGTGTCCATAAGGTCGAGTTTTGCGTGACCCCTTCCGGACATCGGTATTTGCTTCGCCCGAATTGCAGTTTGTTTTTGTTGAAACTACTTGATTTTTTAAATGAAAGGCTATTTTACAGTTAACACTTTCATTTAAAATGTTAAACATCGTTATTAAGGTATGACTACTATAATTTGATTTTATAGTTTATTTAACTACGATAAAATGTACAATTAACTGCCTACTTTAGACTTTAACCGTCAAGTAAACGCGCTACTTGGCAGACGACGTGGCCAGTAGCTTACTGGCCAGTTTAATCATAAGATGCATGCTACTCGAACGTCGTGAAATTCACACGTGCAGTTACGGGTGACTTTAACTGACGATTAGCCTACTTGACACTTTACTCGAGGGTGGTGAACGAGGCCCTAAGGCTATACATTATAAACTGACGAAGTCATATGTAAATACTTTAGGTATAAAAGGGTAGTCCCTGTGACGGATTTTCGTTGTGCAATATTATGTAAGACGCAATAATTTGAGTTATTGATAAAGTAATAAATACATTGATAAAAAAATATATTTTTTATTTTACCTTCCCGCGTATGGGAGTGCGATTTCTATTGCCTTGAGACGAATTTTCAAGTCAATGCAATAAGCGCATATCAAAGACTAGCTGACTCGCGCAACTTCGTCTGCGTATGAGAGAGAGGTTTGAAAGAGTGAGTCGTAGGCACATATAATCCAATAATTCTAAAGGAGGTAATGGGATGATCTACTTCGGTCCGGTTTCGTCAGTCACCCCGTCGCGTCGGTCACACCGTCTGTCTCTCCGTCCGTCACCCCGTTAGTCACCCGTCTCTCACCCCGTTAGTCACCCTGTCTGTCATCCGCCTGTCACCCCGTCAGTCACCCATCTGTCACACCGTCTGTCACCCCGTCCGTCACCCCGTCGGTGACACCGTCTGTCACCCCGTCCGTCACCTCGTCTGTCACCCATTCTACCATGCTCTATGCTCTACCATTTAGAATAAGATCAAATCTTATTTTTTTTTTTATATTCTCATTTTTTTATTATGAGACAGCCTGCATGGTGTAGTGGCAAAGTAGCTGGCTGTAGAACGAAAGGCCGGGGTTCAATCGGTATACCTAAATAAATAAATAGGTACACCCAACAGCCACACACATTTCATAGTCCTGACCCCAAACTAACTTAAACTGGTATTGAAATACGATAAATTTATCAGAGGATAACACAAACTAGTCTCGGTGCGGGAATCGAACTCGTGGCCTCTCATCTCATAGCCGGCTACTCGCCAACAGCGCCACGGAGGCTGTCTTGTATCCATGTGAATGTGAAAAAAAATGTGTGAATAATAGACATTGTAATTTATCGATTCTTTTAATATATAAATAAACAATAAACAATATTAATTCTTAGAAAATTAACATTATAAATTAAGTAGGTATGGGTACAATTTAAAGATGAAAATTTCTTTAGGCGCGCCGAGTTACTGATTGATGTTGATTATCCTCATCTTGATGAAATTTTCGCTTCCGTCGTGTTGTCTTAAGCACATACCATTTTTTTTCAATATAATATGCATTGTAATACAATGAAAACAACATTGCTTGCACAACGCTTGTCTATAGAGATCAATAACAAAAGAAAAATAAGGACTTGTCATGACCACGAAAAAATTGCGTACCGTGTATACCTAATGTAACTAAGAGAAACGAAAATGGCGACTTGGCGACTAGGCGAAAGAAAAATCCCAGTAATACAGGTGTTAAGCATCTTCTTCCCATTCCGAAATTAGTATTATTTTAAATAAAACACCTCATTGATATTGATATCAATAAGTATTAATACGTTATTTAAGTCTTACGACACAATGACAACTTACGAGTAAATAGATCGAGAAACTAAAATGGCGGAACCGGCTTCAAAGTTAAAGTTGTTTTCGTAGTTCTTCTTTTAAGAAATATGTCTCCGCCCTGGCGGTGGTTATTCCAAGTCCTCATTTTTCTTTTGTCATTGGTAGATATAGACATTGCGGTGGTCTCTGCCCCCCACCCAGACGGATCCTCGCAAGTGAGAGTTCTACCACCAGTCCCATTCTAAATGGTATCTGACGGTTATCAGTCAGTTTTGTCCCAGCAACACAGAGCCGTTCCAATTACTATCAACACTATCCCAAGAATTGAACCTGTAACAATAAAGTACTTTTGAAGTGATCGATCATTAAAATCGTTGTGATTTGAAACTTACATAACATACATAAGCTCACGCCTGTATCCCCGAAGGGGTAGGCAGAGGCGCACTAGCGAACTAGAACACCCACATTTCGCCGAGCTTAGTTCAGTCCCAGATGTGATAGGGGGCGAGCCTATCGCCATATCGGGCACAAATTCCAGACTCCGGGCTGATATGGAAAAATCCAATATCACTTTGCCAGACCCGGGGATCGAAACCGAGACCTCAGAACCGTAGTCGTACCGAAATACCACCACGCCACCGAGGCAGTCAGATTTGAAACTTAATGAAACAGAAATGCGTCCCGACTCCCGACCTTAGACAAAAGAAGATAGAGGACAGGGCATAACTAAGAAAAAATGAAGCGTTCCTAATGTATGGAACGAAACCAAAATGGCGACTGTGCGAAAGATCCCATTGATTTCTTAAGTATACGCGAATGTTATACATTAAAATAGGTAAAACTATTTGCAGTCTTCGTGATCACGGGTCGGACTACCCGTGACCACGAAGACTGCAAAGCCTTCGAAACGTCGGGAATAAAAATTAAAAACCAAATCTTGATAGAATCCGTAAATATAGTTTTATTACAAGATCCCATTATTAATAGATTAGCCGTTATCTGGAAAAGCAGAATACGAACCGGGAGGTCCTGGGTTCGATGCCTAGGACCTCCCGGTTCGTATTTTCTAATTTTATTTGCCCGGGATTAAAAGAAAAAAAATAGTTTTATGCTAGGAGTAAGTAAGTATGACTGTCTCGGTGGCGTATTTTGGTACGACTACGGTTCTGAGGTCACGGGTTCAATCCCCGGGTCGGGCAGTGATATTAGATTTTTCCATATCAGCCTGGAGTCTGGAATTTGTGCCCGATATGGGTGTGGTATAACGTGGGTGTTCTAGTTCGCTAGTGCGCCTCTGCCTACCCCTTCGGGGATACAGGCGTGAGCTTATGTTATGTTATTTAGGTAAGTATGGTATTATAGTAACCGGCATCCAATGGTTGTTCGGTGCCGACAGCGGCGCCGGTGATGGCGGTGAGCGCGAACGCGGCGCTGTTGGCGGCCGGCACCGCCAGCGAGAGCGGCGCGCGCTGCACCGCCGCCAGGTACACCAGCGAGCCTGCCTGGTTGATCACCCACGGCACTACGTACTGCCCACAACCCACAACCACGCGTCGGTTACATTACATCACAGAGATTTAATATTATAATGATATTAGTCCTGTAATATTACTGTCCCACTGCTGGACACGGGCCTCCTCTACTAATGAGATGGGTTAGGCCTTAGTCTACCACGCTGGCCTAGTGCGGGTTGGTAGACTTCACATACCTTCGAATTTCTTGTGGAGAAATTCTCGAGTATGCACGATGTTTTCCTTAACCGTTATAGCAAGCTATATTTCACAGTGAAAATACACTTAACATAGAAAAGTCAGAGGTGTATGCTCGATTTTGTGGTTGGTCTCGAACCTTCGTCACTTGTCTCGGCAGTCCGTACCATTCCCAACTGAGCTATTGCTGCACTGCTGCTGATTTAATATTACTAACATAATAACAGGCAGGTTAAAAGAAAGTCAGTCACGCCATCTACCACTTATTACAATGCGAGGGCGATTTACAATTTACACTCTAAAATGTTCTGTGAATGTTCAAGAATCACGTAACTTTTTTTTTGTAGCAGAGACTGACAAACGAGCAGATGGGTCACCTGATGGTAAGTGATTTCCACTGCCCATTGTCACCCAAGAAATCAGTTTGTTTCTTGTTCTCAGCAAAAGTGACCATTAGTATTACATTAGTATAGCATAAGTGCGTATTCTGGGAGGTGACATCACGTCCTTGGTTGTTTTGTCTCATGTATTTTTTTTTATAGCGGAGACTGGCAAACGAGCTGATGGTTTACCTGATGGTAAGTGATCTCCACCGGTCATAGACACCCAAGACACAAAAATAAACATGGATGCGTTGCCAACCTGAAAGGAGGGAATGGAAGGGGAAGGAAGAGGGATTGGGAAGAGGAGGGGTGGAAATGGGCCACCGGAAATCTCACTCACCGAACGAAACGCGACAGCAAGCTGCCACTTTACGTCGGTTTTCGGTGAGATAGTGGTATCAAGCCGATCGAGCCGGCCCATTCATGCTGTAGACGTAACTGTCTACAGCGTGGCTCTACCACTCAAAAATGTTTTTCGTTTATCAGCCTAATGAGAATGCATCCCAATTCTTACCCTCCAGTTACCGAGGAGGAATGATACCTCAGCCCACGCCTGGCCCAGCCTCGTCTTTGCCCTTACATCTCGGAGACCCTTGGTCCCTTGTCGGATGAAGGGATTAGTACATCCCCAAAAAACCCCCGTCAGCAATAAGAGACCTGTAAGGTTATTTCAAAATCCGTGAGTCATTTCTGGAACAAGCTTGAAAAAAATTGTGGCGCAGTGGAATGGGATAATGATATAAAGGAGAAATCGGTTTGTGTACGGTTGCCGGATCCTAAAATATAAAACCTGCCCGCCTAGCATGCGCGCCACCAGAACATTTTGTCTACGCTTTTTGTCCTGTTATAACCGGTTTTCTCTATTAGTCTACGGACACTTACATGCGGCCTCGTTTATTTTCATACAATATTGTAGACATCTCGACAGTCGATTATCGAGATATCTCGTGACGCGCATGCTAGGCGGGCTGGGCTCGGTATTGTACCGATTACATCGACTAATTGTGACATATCTTTGTTGAAAGCGAAACATGACATTTTGAGCCGGATATCACATTAAAAAGACGATTCAAGTCTGACTGTTACCTTTCCCATGAACATCGCTGCACAGTGGATCGGTATAATTGGGTATTTGACTATGATTGATTTTATACACATTTTTATATCTAATAGCAAGTAAAATAAAAAAGAAACCCTTCTGTAAAAACTGCATCGAAATTGGTTGAAAAATGAGGCAGTAATTTACATTTTAAATTCTGCAATAAGCATGAGTGGGGGCGTAGTGGGGATATCTTGCTATCCCTTTCCAACGCACGCACCGTTATGGCCGTGACGTGATTATACTGATACTTCTCTTTTCTGAAGTTTGAATGTTACATCAAACTTCAAAGACTTATAACTTTATTATTTTTAATTCAACCCCTAAAGGGATGAAATAGGGGATGGAAATTTGTATGGGAATTTTGGAACCGCTTAATGGATTTTGATGAAATTTGGTATGAGGATACTTTTGACCCTAAGGACACAAATGGGGTACTTCATTTTATTTTATCAACCCCTAAAGGGATGAAATAAGGGTTGAAAATTTTATATGGGGATTTTAGGTCTAATTAATGGATTTTTGAGAATATTTCGATATTTTTTTCTGTGATATGTTTTAGATGACTTAAATTTCACATAAAATTAATTTAAAAAAGAAATGTCAAGTACCCTGCAAAAACCTAACTAAAGCCGGATAGGCCGGACACCGATAGTCCGTAAATGCCGGCTTAAGTCTACTAGCTACAGTGTATCTGAACTCTAGACACAGAAAGTCCCCCGGAATAAATCCATGTCGGGAATTCTTTTGTAGTACTGCATTTATCTGATACAGCGATAATGATTTATCAATTCGCGATAGTAAAACATTGATATCATCAAGTAAATTCAGTCACATCAGTGACAGTATACACAATGGCGCGAATTGCCACAGTTGTCTTTATTGATTTTGAGACTACCGGTCTCCCTTCAATGGAAAGTAACACCACTCGGATCACAGAAGTAAGCATGATAGCAGTTAGACGAGAATATATTTTGAAACAAGGAGAACTATTGAGGTCTAAGAAAACTGCTACACTGCGTCCGCGGGTCGTCAACAAGATGACTCTTTGCTTGGACCCACAAAAAGACATCAGCGATGGAGCCAGCAGCATAACGGGTTTGACCAACGAACTTCTTCAACATCAAGTTCCCTTCAACGAGCAGGTATTCACCATGTTGGATAACTTCCTCAACCTGTTGGAAAAGCCTGTCTGCTTGGTAGCACACAATGGCCATGGGTTTGACTTTCCAATACTGAAAAACCACCTGAAACAGTTGAATGTTCATTTCTCCGACGACTTACTGTGTGCAGACAGTATGTATGGGATTTATGATATTAGTGAAGGTAACGAAAAAATAAATAAAGGAGCAGGACATTCTAAGAATGACGGAGGGGATGAACCGTCGGATAATAATGATAATGGAACAAGGAAACGTAAGTTAGCTGAACCGTATCGACCGGGGAAGAAGCGAAGGATCTTCTTTGAAAATAACCCAAAGCCACAACTGTCATATAAAGTAGTCGATATACACGAACGAATGCTACCAGATCGAGTGGCAGGCAGCGCACCACCAGATGCTCACACAGCTGAAGGCGATTGTATCATGCTCTTAGAAATTGCTGTCATTATGGGAGACGACTTTATTGAATGGCTTGATGAAAATCATGGTCTGTTCCGTGACATCAACCCTATGACTCCAGGAGTACCTCTGGGAGACTAACGCTAAAGGAACTAATTGACAACCGCCAAGCAGTTTAATACATTTTTGTAAATATTTTTGGTGTAGTTTATTATTTACATTTTACAGGCGTGAGCTTGTGTTATTTATTAGTTAGGTGTGATTTTAGAGTGTACTTCCTGCTGTGATGTTAATTACTCGATGGAGTATAACAATACATAATGGATGCAGTATCTTATCTATAAATAGGTTAGGATTGCTTCTAGGAATTCACTGCATTCGATTTGTTTTTTTTTTTATCTTTATTTATTTAGGGGTTTTTATCCATAAGGATATGTCAACCCCATTGTACCTTATTACAAAATTACAAAGAGATGAATGCTACAACCTTAGTTAAGAAAATAAAACTACTACAAAAGGGTTATGCTAAATATTTGATGTTATTACTGGATACACTTTATTAGTTGACATAATCTTTTAGCTACCTTTGATTTTGGACTTGACAAGATACTTTGTATTAGACCCACGTCCATTAGATTCAGATTAAATTCATCCAGTAATAAATCTCGTTCATTTTTGTTCCGAACACATTCCATCAGCAAATGTTGAATATCTTCTGGCTTGTTACACACTGTACAATTTGGAGAGCGACTCTTTCTAAACAAGTATGAAAACTTTGCTGATGGATAATGCCCGGAACGGAGTCTTAAAACTACTTTAATGTAATTTCTACATTAATTGCATTCGATTTGATAGTAAATAATGATAACATTACATATTATGGGCAATCTTATCAGATGATGTCAGATACGAGTTGTTATACAGACGCTATTCTTGAAGTGTTATAATCACTGCGTCTCTTTAACGGGACACACCTTATTACCATGCGCGTGATAGAAAAAGATATATATAATTGTCAAATATAATAATGTTACAAAATTAAATGTTATAACTATTTACAAAAGTTACTGCTTGTTATGATATTTCGATTCAATAGTTATGTCAGGATGTATATAGGCCATTTATATACTTCGTATCGTATATAAATGACACTAGAGGGTACTTTCAATAATAAAAATGCTGCGTCTGTTCAAATATCACTTTTTAATTATTTCTACTACCGTTTCGGAACTATTTATTACAGTGGAGAAGAAACGGCGAAAGAAACTCCCATCAACACTATTCTCATCGTTATATTAATTATTTACTTAATATTTATCTTAGTACAATTATTTTAAACAATACCGTGACAATAGGTAACCAATGATTATATCTACTCAACACTGAACCAAACAGTTACTACCAATTTGTAGTCAACATATAACAAAGGTATATAACAAGACTTCATTGTTATAAAAAGTCAAATATATAATACTGTATACTCAATTATTATACATATTCTGACCTACGTAAAATCCTCATGTATTTTATAATTATATAGAAAGTATATAATGTTCATTTATAGTTATTTTATCCTATGAATAAACTATGTACATGACTATGTACATAGAGGTTGACTCGGGATATATCTTTACCTATATATGTACCTTTAATTATAGATTTGCAATGACATTATATACCACATAACAGTAGAACACTTCAGTACAGCAATATACAATAACACAGTAAATAATGGCAATATCTATACCAGCTTCACTAGTAAATAATAAGCAAATAGTAACGATACCTGTATCACTGTTTTACACTTGTTGTTCACTGTTCACTTTTAGAGTTCTGCCCACCTCCGTGATCCGTCGGCGACTGCGCTGCCGCACAGTGCAGTGTCTTATATAGTAGCGAGTAAACAAAACTGACAGCTACATTTATTTTCCTACCGTAAACTTCGTTTATAAAAGTGTATAGCGAGTTACAAAAATATCGGAGTATGACAAGGTACACATTTAAAACATTTCAGTCTATTATAACTTTTAAATTAAGGAACTAATGTTTAACGTATTTACAGTGACATATTACACAATATTAGTTGTTATTAATTGCTCGATAAATTAAAACATTTGCTAATTAAGTTTTATAATTAGCAGTAATCTAACACGCGCCACGATAAAATTTTGTCTACGCTTTTGGTCGTGTTTTAACCGGTTTTCCCTATTTGTCTACGGACATTAACATGCGTCCTCGTTTATTTTCACACAATATTGTAGACAACATCTCTCCAGTCTAACCATAGATGGTGGCCAGTCTTTTTCATTTCAATGCTCACCTAGTCGTTGACAGTGAAGTCTACTCTCTGCCTACGCTCTTAGTACGAGTTTATTGTTACTTCTCTTTAGTGTAACAGATAGTTCCCATCTTCTCCTAACATTTAACTACCAACGCTAATTGCGGAAACTACAAAAACTTTAAAAATATAGCGCAAATTAAAACTATCGTCATCCTATAGTCCATCCTAGCCTTGTCCTTGTTGTGTTCATATCTGCCTGTGTGTTTCGAAATCCACAGCATTATCAAAATAATATTTAAAATTCAAATGTAGACCTTGCTTGTTTTGACTTGTCATAAGTGATAAATTACCATTTTTTTTTTATTTTACTTTAATGATAAGGATTATGACGTCTCGGACATTTTTTAGAAATTGGCAACCCTATTACTGGGAATATTAACAGAAATCACTTACGCCCGAATGATCAAATGCTACTTAACTTTAACGGCTTTTTTTGCCATACCTATTATTGGAATGAAGTTTAACAGCTCGCATGATAGAACCCACTAAAATAATTCCAACTCCCCATAGGACCCTATTCTTCTTACTGTATAACCTGCCTCCCTGATTCCAAATTCATAGCATTCTATAATATAATATAATATATTATAAGAAATACTTAAATCTAAATTATGCTTTTTTTGACATGTCATAAGTGCTTTTATATGCCTACGTGATTAATAAAGATTTTTATTTTATTTATTTACTCCTCCCTATCTTTCTGTTTGATTAATTTCGTTGTGGGATGAAGAAAATTTTGCATTATCCGAGACTTGTCGAGCTTCACTGCTTGGTGTCGTAAAATGCATGCCATTGTTGATCCTGATTTACAGAAGTTACAGCGGGTGTGTGGGCGGGACAGTCTCATTTAACAACTTCTTACATTGATTTTTGCCATACAATTTTGACAAGGCGGCCTTAAATGATATAAGGCGACCATAACCGCACTGGCGTAGCGTGGGGGGGGGGCCGGGGGGGCCCCGGGCCCCGGGCGGCACATGAAGGGGGCGGCAAATTAAGAGAGGCGGCACCTGAAGAGGGGCGGCACACGGCGCGGCGCGACAAGCGCCGCAATTCTTTTCAGCATAAAAAGAAAATAAATAAATACGCCCAACAGTCACGCATAGCCCTGAACCCACACTAGGTATTACCCACTGGCGTAGCGTCGGGTCCATAGCACCGGGTGGCACATGAGAAGGGGCGGTAATCGTTGCATTTTTGTATAGGTACTTATAAAATTAAAAAATCAAAACGTATGCGCTAATGCACCATGTGTCTCGAGTGCGACGGATTCGCGACGGGGCGGCGCGGGATCTGGGCGGCACGGGCGCCGGGGCGGCGCGGGCTCGAGGCGGCACAGGCGCTGGGATGGCGCGGTCGCGGGCCTGGGGGTGCTGGGGCGGCGCGCTCGCTGGGGCGGTGAGGGCGTTGGGGCGGCGCGGGTTCTGGAGCGGTGCGGGCGATGGGGCGGCGCGCTCGCTTGGGGCGGCGCGGTCGCTGGGGCGGCGTGAGCTCTGGACGGCGTAGGCGTTGGGGCGGCGCGGGTGCTGGAGCGGTGCGGGCGATGGGGTGGCGCGCTCGTTGGGGTGGCGCGGGCGCGGGCCCTGGGGCGCGCGGGCGCAAGGCGGCGCGAGCGCTGGGGCGGCGTGGGATCTGGGCGGTGCGGGCGCTGGGGCGGCGCGGGCGATTTGGGCGGCGCGGGCGGTGCGGTCACTGGGCTGCGCGAGCGCTGGGGCGGCGTGAGCGCTGGGACGGCGCGGGCGCTGGGGTGGCGCGGGCGTGGGCGATTTGGGCGGCGAGGGCGGTGGGTGGCGCGGTCACTGGGGCGGCGCGGTCACTGGGCCGGCGCGGACGGCATGGGCACTGGGGTGGCACGAGCGCTGGGGCGGCATGAGCGCTAGGGCGGCGCGGGCGCTGTTGTGGCGTGGGCGCTGGGGTGGCACGGGCGCTGGGGTGGCGTGGGCTCTAGGCGGCGCGGGCGGTGGGTGGTGCAGGCGCTGGGGTTGGCGCGGTCACTGGGGCACGCGGGCGCTGGGGCGGCGCGGGCGTTGGGGTGGCGCGGTCAGCGGACGCGGGCGCTGGGGCGGCGCGGACGCTGGGGTGGCGCGGTCACTGGGGCGCGCGGGAGGTGGGTGGTGCGGGCGCTGGAGCGTCGCGGTCATTGGGGCACACGGGCGCTGGGGCGGCGCGGGCGCAAGACGGCGCGAGCGCTGGGGTGGCGCGGTCATTGGGGCGCGCGGGCGCAAGGCGGCGCGAGTGCTGGGGCGGCGTGGGATCTGGGCGGTGCGGGCGCTGGGCGGCGTGAGCGCTGGGGCGGCGCGAGCGCTGGGGTGGTGCGGGCATGGGCGATTTAGGCTGCGCGAGCGCTGGGGCGGCGTGAGCGCTAGGGCGGCGCGGGCGCTGGGGTGGCGCGGTCACTGGGGCGGCGCGGTCACTGGGCCGGCGCGGACGGCATGGGCACTGGGGTGGCACGAGCGCTGGGGCGGCATGAGCGCTAGGGCGGCGCGGGCGCTGTTGTGGCGTGGGCGCTGGGGTGGCACGGGCGCTGGGGTGGCGTGGGCTCTAGGCGGCGCGGGCGGTGGGTGGTGCAGGCGCTGGGGTTGGCGCGGTCACTGGGGCACGCGGGCGCTGGGGCGGCGCGGGCGTTGGGGTGGCGCGGTCAGTGGACGCGGGCGCTGGGGCGGCGCGGACGCTGGGGTGGCGCGGTCACTGGGGCGCGCGGGAGGTGGGTGGTGCGGGCGCTGGAGCGTCGCGGTCATTGGGGCACACGGGCGCTGGGGCGGCGCGGGCGCAAGACGGCGCGAGCGCTGGGGTGGCGCGGTCATTGGGGCGCGCGGGCGCAAGGCGGCGCGAGTGCTGGGGCGGCGTGGGATCTGGGCGGTGCGGGCGCTGGGCGGCGTGAGCGCTGGGGCGGCGCGAGCGCTGGGGTGGTGCGGGCATGGGCGATTTAGGCTGCGCGAGCGCTGGGGCGGCGTGAGCGCTAGGGCGGCGCGGGCGCTGGGGTGGCGCGGTCACTGGGGCGGCGCGGTCACTGGGCCGGCGCGGACGGCATGGGCACTGGGGTGGCACGAGCGCTGGGGCGGCATGAGCGCTAGGGCGGCGCGGGCGCTGTTGTGGCGTGGGCGCTGGGGTGGCACGGGCGCTGGGGTGGCGTGGGCTCTAGGCGGCGCGGGCGGTGGGTGGTGCAGGCGCTGGGGTTGGCGCGGTCACTGGGGCACGCGGGCGCTGGGGCGGCGCGGGCGTTGGGGTGGCGCGGTCAGTGGACGCGGGCGCTGGGGCGGCGCGGACGCTGGGGTGGCGCGGTCACTGGGGCGCGCGGGAGGTGGGTGGTGCGGGCGCTGGAGCGTCGCGGTCATTGGGGCACACGGGCGCTGGGGCGGCGCGGGCGCAAGACGGCGCGAGCGCTGGGGTGGCGCGGTCATTGGGGCGCGCGGGCGCAAGGCGGCGCGAGCGCTGGGGCGGCGTGGGATCTGGGCGGTGCGGGCGCTGGGCGGCGTGAGCGCTGGGGCGGCGCGAGCGCTGGGGTGGTGCGGGCATGGGCGATTTAGGCTGCGCGAGCGCTGGGGCGGCGTGAGCGCTAGGGCGGCGCGGGCGCTGGGGTGGCGCGGTCACTGGGGCGCGCGGACGCTGGGGCGCACGGCTACTGGAGCGGTGCAGACGCTGGGGCGGTGGGTGGTGCGGGTGCTGGGGCGGTGGGTGGTGCGGGTGCTGGGGCGGCGCGGTCACTAGGGCATGCGGGCGCTGGGCCGGCGCTGGCGGCACAAGCGCTGGGGCGGCGTGAGCGCTGGGGTGGCGCGAGCGCTGGGGTGGCGCGGTCACTGGGGCGCGTGGACGCAAGGTGGCGCGAGTACTGGGGCTGCGCGGGCTATAGAGAAGCGCGGACCCTGGGACGACGCGGGCACTGGGGCGCTATGGCGGTGGAAAAGAGAGCCTCGCGCCCGACGACCGCTAGATACTTTGACGACCGAACTTTACAACATTATCGGGGACATGTACTTCCAATCCGAGTGTTTGGTTTGGACTGCGGTTGGTGACACCAAACCTTTCCCGTGGCAGTGCCAATTCCCATACTGCGATAGATTTTTGAGTGAGTTTTGCTTCAGGTGTGGGTGAAGTGGAACTGCAAGGCCCTTGTAGTTCCTGATATCCATGATATTGGTTCAATTTCACCTAGTATGGGGTCAGGCTTATGTGTACGATTGTTGGGTGTATATTTTATTATGTTCAGTACTCTTTGTTTTAGAAGCTTTTTTAATTTTTTAAATATATATTAAAATAAAAAAACATTTATAAATATAAATGTATTCCCCTCCGATGGCGAGACTCGGGACCCAAACCACCGGCGGTTAAGACCCCCACGTGAGGAACCTCCTCAGAATTCGTGCCGAGTCCAGTAACAGTTCCTTCTGCAATTGGCCCAAGCACCGACCGAGAGCCTCTTGAGGTGTTGGTCGAAGTGCATTGGTATCAAATCATGGACAGACATGACTACCCGAACAATGATTGTTGAATCCATATCCCACGCGTCAGTAAGCTCATGTGCCAGCTCTATATATTTAGACATATAAATATTATTATTATGTTTTTGTTGACTGGTATTTGGAAATGTATATATGTAAGTATGAATGTATGTTCACCTGTTCCCTCATAGCTACTAAACCAATTTGAAAAATGATTAATGATTAACAATTGCATTAGTTGGAAGTATCTTGTTTGTCCCCTGGTTATATGCTACGTGAAGTCATATTAAATAGAACTAGTAGTCGCCCAACGCCCACTGATGGAAATTCGACCATAATTTATACAATTTCAAAGTTTCATTTCTCGTTGTTGTCACTAGCAAAATTTGGACATTCAATAAGACCAAAGAAAAGTTTGACATTCAATAAGACCAAAGAAAATTTTGACATTCAATAAAACCAAAGAAAATTTCGACATTGTTGTGTGTCACTTTTAAATTCGTATGTGCGACTACCATGATTTTTTTCACATTTCCAGAACCAACCGTTTTGGTGGTAGGGGGTGCGGACATTTGACTCTAACAAAAATTTGCTTAATATTTCGCAAACGAATTTTTGGATCGAAAAATGGTTTTAGCATACCCGTAATGTTTTTGAACGATCTATCCAACGATGCCCCATACCACGTGATATCCCCACTTTAGGTGTACCCTACAGATTTTTTTTAAAAGATTCTATCATACCATTTTGTTGGCGTGATTGATATATATACACATACCAAGTTACAGCTTTCTAGTACTGATAGTCTTTGAGCTAAACTGCGGACAGACAGACAGACAGTCGCACATGACGAAACTATAAGCGTTCCATTTTGCTTTGGAACCCTACAAATTAAAAACCGACTTTAAAATTCTTCAGATTTCTACCAAAGGACAGAGTTCAAATCCGCCTATGAATACTCCCCCAAAAGACGTTAACAATGATTCGTAATTAATTCAGTAGTTTAGAGATCAATTATTACAATCTCACGGATAGTCCATAATCTCGAAATCGTAAAAAAAGTTTATTTTTACCCTGAATAATCCGGTTGCCATTTTAAATGATATTTCACCACAAGGTACGTTTTGGCCATATATTTGCGGATTTTAAGAAATTATAGGTACCTACTAACTTTGCGGTCGTGGTAGCTCGGGTTTATAGGGGATACCCATATAATATTTTTGTAATTATAAATAAGTGAATTTAAGTATACCCAAAAATTTAAAGTAGTTTGTTCAGAATCAGTAGTTTAACCCAATATAGTTTTAACATAGTATGCTATATTTTATCCTAAAACCAAAGTAAAGTTCTTGCAAGTTGGGTGCTCAATTACTACCATTGTATTCGCTCCTTATCTGAGACAAATTATAATTTAACAAGCAGCAACGCTTTTTTCGTCTGCGGATTAACTGTCCGTGAACTTTACTTTATTTCAGTGTAATATTGTATTCAGTATTAGTTATCTTCACACAAAATATTTTTTTAAATTGTTGGTGATTTGGGCTAAAAATATATGCATGTAGCACAATGTCCAAATATGTAGGATTAACCATGGTTTACCTAAGCTCTATTGAAGACAAAAATAATCTTAGAAATCGGTTTACATTTACTGGAAATGTTGGGTAATACACTCGTAAAAAATTCGTCAGATGACTTTAGACTCTCTTTTTTTAAGTCGGTTAAAAAGGGGCGGCAAATTTCCGGGCGGTCCCGGGCGGCGAAAACCCACGCTACGCCGCTGCATAACCGCATGAACATTCGGCGATTAGCCGCTTTAAAATCGAGACGAACGCAATAGACTGCTGAAGTCCTCATATTATCAGTATCGAATCGATACTGCCGATTATCAGTTATTTGCATTTTGGTACCTATAACTGTTTACTTTTAAACTCGCCATGTGTTCGCCGCCCCACCACCCACCCTTCCCCTCACGAGACCCGCGTGGTACAGATTGCATCACCGTCAAAGATATTAAGCATAGTTATATATTGAAATAAAACTAGATTTTACGGATTCTATCGCGATTTGTTTTGTATTTATTTTATTTTTATATATTTATTCGATTCGATCATTTCGATTACGTTTTTGGATAAAATTAATAAAAAATAATCGATTCAGTATTGTATTTTTTGTCTACGGTACTGATAGTGATGAGTGATGACGCAGACGGAACCCCGCCGCCCGCGCAGCGTCGCGTCGCTCCATGCCTTTAATATGAATCATAATTCAGACGTGAGACGGATAGTAAAGGGTGCTAAACGTGTCGCAAATTATTTAACTTGGACTCTCTGTACTAGTGATTATCAGTGATGGCAAATATAGCGACGTTTGTATTCTTCAAAGTGAGAACCCCACCGGTTGGCGAAGGATTACCGTTAATAATGGAATTGGGTATGGCTGCGGTTGCAAGAGACACCATGAGGGCGACCGCGTGGAAGTACGCGGGAAGAAATAATATACACAAAGATGACATAATTCATCCGACAGAGCTTAACAAACTTGTGCTGAATAGGCAATTAATACCGATCCCGAATGACGGCACTGGTTACGAAAGGAATTACTTCAGTGTGGACATGTTCAACTGCATACACGGGTTCCTCTCTGTATTGAAAAAACCAGTGTGCTTAATCGCACAAAACGGTTTCAAGCACGACTTTTATATACTCAAACAGTACTTAAAATCTGTGAACTGCAGTCTGCAAGAAGACTTACTCTGCACCGATCTTCTTTACGCCTCTTACGATTTACGCGAAAGATACGAGTTTAATATGGACGATGTGGAATACAGCCTAGATCTAGCGACGAAGCGAGTCACTCGTAATATTTTTTATGGCGACGACCCGAAGCCTGAACAGCCTTACCGAATGCGTGACGTATACACGCGAGTCGTGAAACGTGAACTGATGGTGGTCAATACCGACGCATTATATGATTGTTTGAGGATGATGGAGATTGCCGTGATGTTGAATAAGGAATTTGTTCAGTGGGTGGATTACAGTCACAAACGCTTTATTGATTAATGCTCAGTTCCTAAACAATCTCAGTTCGAATGTGCATAAATTACAAAAATCAGCCAATAAGAACACAGTTTGAACATGACTCCGTCAAATGACTTGATTTGATTGGTTCATAATCGCGATCTATCTGCACTCAAAACTGAGATCGTTTATTGAAACCGGCCGCAAACAATCTCAGTTCGAAAGTGCAGATAGATTACAAACATTAGCCAATAAGGACACAGTTTGAAACTTTGAACATGACTCCGTCAAATGACTCGATTTGATTGGTTATAATCGCGATCTATCTGCACTTTTAAACTGAGACAGTTTATTGAGACTTGCCGTTATTGGTGAGGTGCCTACATAGGCATAGGGCGTGGTACCAACCGCATTAAAATGAGGTTGGTATGTGTGGAGTATGATCGGTTATTTTAACGTTTACTGATCTATGGGAAATATGGACCAATTTTCAAGATTCTTTTTCAATCAATCATCAATCAATCAAATCATTTATGGAATCCAAAGACTTCTATGTATACTAGAAATATTTGCTTAAATCCTAAAAATGTCACACATTACTTAGATTCCGTCAAGAATTGTATTCGGAAGGCTTTTGGGTTCAATAGATCTTATTCCAATCGCATATGAATTTGTCAACTCTAATACATTGTGAAGTCTCTTTTCAAGTTTTTAAACTTGGTGATTATGTGCCGTTTGCATCGATGTATTATTTACCTAGATGCACAGTTGACGCTCGGAAAATGGGACAGCACAGAAGTGCTTAAGCACTCGTTTCGCCTACAATCGGACGATGATAGAATTCTATATTTCAAAATTCAAATTAAAGAATGTTCATTTCGTTTAAAAGCCTACTTTATAACACGTGCTTAGGGTTATATTTGTGTTGATTTAATTAGAACTTGTGATCGTTTTATTTCTGAGACCAGTTTTTAGGAGGATATTTGCAAAGAACTGTGCATCTAGGGTATAATATATTGATGGCCGTTTGTCATTATTTTGGCAACAAACGTTTTCAAGTATGTTGCAGAAAGGATCCGATTCACCGTTTCACGGTCGATGGTCTGCGGTCACATAAGCAAACACAAAGTTAGTCGATTGCAAATATTCATTCTGTTTTATCGTATTTTTTATTTTATGTACTTATTAAAAATTGTATACTACGTAAAATTGTTTTTCATTACAAATCGCTCAAGTGGTTTCATACTAATTATTGGCATACAAAGTCAAAGGCACATGGTCGCCCTGTAGCTCAACAACGTTCTTCTTTTATTTTCTACGTAAAATATTTTTTTGTATGACAAATACCCGAAGCCTTCTAGCGGTTGCGTGGAGAATGTATATTTTCAGCTTTAAATTCACTAACAAGAAATGTCAATAAAACTCATAGTAGAGCTTCTCATGATTATCATAGTTTTCTACATTTTTGTATTTGATGTACTTCGGGGCGACCTAAAACAGCTGATATTAGCGGTTAAAGACATTTTTCTCGATAACAAACATGAACGGAGTTGTCAGGCGCGACTTGGATGCGTTTTCCACGCGCCGCGTACCTACTTAAGTTTACCTACATGTAGATTTTCGCGCATTATACCGGTTTTACCCTGTATAAATGATGTGACATTTGGCAATCTAACTTTTATTACTTATTTTGTTTGAAAATATTTTTTTTTTAGTATCGATGTTACAGTTTTTTATTAGTGTGACGAAATTTAAAAATACCTATGTTACTTATTACCAAAAATGTCGTTAGGTTGGCGCCACTCTGAAGATATAATTAAAGAAAAAAAAACACCTAAAATGGATTTTCACAATAGCATCGCTTGGCTTATATTCTGAATCTGAATAATGTTGATGGTGGTTGTAGTGAAGCAAGAAATAAGGACAATATTTAGGCAAGTTCTTTGTCTATCCTAATGTGAACGCCTGTGCACGTCACTACTACCAATACTCTTGGCCATCGGCGATGGAGTTATACCGCTGCTTATCATAAAAACGGAAGGAGTGGGGACTGTGAGGGGAGGGGTACTAGCCGGAAAATGAGTGGACAAATATTGGACCAAAATAAACACGAGATAAAGTGTTTTTGTCCACAAAAGTCAATAATTTGATGACAAATCACTATTTTTGTCCTATGGATATTGTAATTAGTGTAATTGAATGCCTCGGTGGCGTAGTGGTATTGCGTGCGCGGTACGGTTGTCGTCCTGAGATCTCGGGTTCGATCCCGGGTCGGGCAAAGTGATATTGGATTTTTCAGTATTGTGTCATTCCTATACATTTACCCCCTTATTCATAATAACTTAGTAGAGCGTAATAAGACCGCAATAGTACGTTTCATAAAAATTGTATTCATAATTCCAACGTTCGATAGTGAAAACAGGCCGATTCCGATCAGCTGTTTCAACTTTGATATTCTTTCTTAATGTCATTAATTTTGTTATAGTCCCTAAACTATCCTAGGGGGCCCTAACCCCATCTAAGATTGATATATATTTTTAATTTATTGTTTCCATACTGATTTCTTAAGTTTACGCGAATGCTATTCATTGAAATAAAACTATTTTTACGGATTTTATCACGATTTGGTTATTGGTAATTGTTTCCAGTTAAGACTTCCTATTTGTTTCAAAGATTGCCGGAGATAAAAATAAAGTTTTCTCTGTAACCAGCATCATTGTATTCAATAAACATCTTAGTTCTCTTTTAGCTAAACTAGGCAGAAGTAGGGTTATGCGTTCGATAAGATCAGAATTTCATTATGAATAAGGGAGTTATTCTTTTCGACTAGCACATAAGCCAATTGTCTCAACCCGCTGATCTCACACTAAGGCTGAGATCTACCCCCTTACTTATAAAAATATTTAAGCGTTGCTTATCTTTATACCATAGGTTGTCCCTTTCATTTTTAAACAATGTAACGCAAGGAAAAAAGTGACAGGTTATTCTTAACCATTTGCTTAGCAAAAAAGGCTTTTATAAGTAAGGCCCCTATAGAGCGAACTTCGGCAGAGTAGTCTTTTAAAAAATTACTCGGACCTCACCGAGATCGTTTTTTTGACTCTGACTTAGAAGTTGGCTCTATAGATCTCAGCCTAAGATACGAGTCCTATGTCGTGGGTAAGGAACTACGAGATTTTCGGTCTCATCACACCCAGCCCCGAAAAATATTCGTGGGCTACACAAATATGCCTCGGTGCAGGGATTGAACTGATTGAACCCACGGCCTCTCGCTTCACAGCCGGCTACACGCTCGCTGCGCCACGGAGGCCGTCAATCTAAAGCCGTGTCTCCTGTACTAAAACATTACACAAAACACCTTTAAAAAACATGTATTGTTAACATAACATAACATAAGCTCACGCCTGTATCCCCGAAGGGGTAGGCAGATGCGCACTAGCGAACTAGAACACCCACATTTCGCCGAGCTTAGTTCCGTCCCAGATGTGAGCGAGACTACCGCCATATCGGGCACAAATTCCAGACTCCGAGCTGATATGGAAAAATCCAATATCACTGCCCGACTCGGGGATCGAACCCGAGACCTCAGAACCGTAGTCGTACCGAAATACCACCACGCCACCGAGGCAATCATGCATTTTTTATCTATACAAAACATATATTTTTATATAGTCCATTGTTCTACGAGCAGAAGACAGCTTAACTCGTTAACAGGAGACGCGGGTTTGGGTAACAATTTGTTTCGTTTTTTAATTTACTAAAAAATACATAATATTATCAACTTATTTAATAAAACACTAGAAAAAATAGGTACAATCATTTTTCACATGATAGTATTATATTACGTTTCATTTAATATTACATATTGTTATAAAATAAAACTATAAAAACGACATATTTATAAATATGTAAAAACATTTCTGAAGAAGAATGGAGAACATGAAGAATAAAATCAAAATTGGATAAAAATAATTAATCTAGTTATAAAAAAAGATCGTATTTGATGCTACTTAGTAACTTTAAATCGAGATTCATGTCTCTCCCGAATACCGAAACAATACTTAACTTTAACGCCCGAATGGTCAAATGCTACTCAACTTTAAATGGCTTCTTACACTGATTATCGCTTATATGACAGATAAGGCGACCTTAAATGTATGAACATTCGGCTGTAAGAGTTACACAGTTTTGGGCCATTAATGATATGTAATGTGGTCTTAAATGAAATAAGATGATCAAGTATTTTGATAGGAGAGACAAAAAATTTACAAACAAGGTACAATGGTCAGAGACCTTACACTGTGCCCTACTCAATTAAAATAGAAGTTGCAATTTTAAAATCTCCCGAGTTGTAGTTTTTTTAACCTTTTGGAGACGGCATAATACACATTACATTAACGTCACGGCCACCAGTGACCGAGCCGCATGTCACTATTTAAAATTAATTTATCAAATTGTTAGCCCCGGCAGTGTCTTTTTGTCTATATGGTTTGCACACCACTATATGTAATGTCTAACCCAGAAAGTAATTTTGTATACAAATTCTTTACCATGCATTGATGTTGAATAGTATTATAATCGTAAAAATATTTTGCCCCTGGAATGCATCGATATATTACTTACCTAGATGCACAGTTGACGCTCGGAAAATGGGACAGCAAAGGAGTGCTCAAGCACTCGTTTTGCCTACAGTCGGACGTCGATAGAATTCTAAATTTCAAAATTCTAATTTAAGAACGCTTTATAATTTTATTTTAAAAGTCACTTTATAACACTTGCATAGGGTTATATTTGTATTGATTTAATTAGAACTTGTGATCTTTTTCTTTGTTTTATTCCTGAGACTACTTTTTAGGAGGATATTTGCAAAGAACTGTGCATCTAGGGTATATTATATTGATGCTGGAATGTCCTATTTCTAACAGAAAGGATGCAACTTAACTTGGTATTGCTGATGTCGAACAGAAATGACTTAGGCTGAGATCTATAGAGCAAACTTTGACTAAGTCGAAGGGCAAAGTGATTTTGGATTGTTAAATCGAACTTTGATTTAGTTGGACTCATTTTTTACAAGAAAAGCAGACTCACAGACTAAGCAAAGATTTTCTTGTAAAAAATGACTCGAACTAAGTCAAAATCCTCACTGAGTTCGTTACTTTGACTTAGACTTAGTCGAAGTTGGCTCTATAGATCTCCTCAGCCTTAGTCATCCGTATGCTCGTCTGCCTTTGCATGTCAAAAATAAAAAAAATTGGTCAAGGAATGATATAAATGGAGACGGGATATGTTCATCCCTAATCTTTCTACCTGCCCTTATCCCACCTTAATGTGGGGTTGACGTAACACACTTTTTCAAGCATTTTGCTGATAGGATTTGGCTTAGTTTTTACGAGAAGCCGCGTGCCTGACATCAACCCCCTATGAGAGAGCCACTCCCAGGTAAATTAAATTAGAAAATTTGCTTTGCTGACCTGGGAATCGAACCCAGTACTTCCCAATCCACATCATATGTTCGTCCCTAATAGAATATAAAATTTTTAGTCTTATCATGAATCACACAAATCCCTAATCTCCAAGACGTACACCTGGAGTCATCGGTTTGATATCACTAAATAGACAACAATTTTTATCGAACCATTGTATAAGCTCCGTACCCATCATCACAGCAATTTCTAAGAGCATGACACAATCTCCTTCGGCTCTGTGAGCATCTGGTGATGCACCGCCACTCACTTGGTCACGAACTAATCGTTCATGTACATCGACTACGTTATATGACAATTTCGGCTTTGGGTTACCTTCGAAGAAGATTCTCCGCTTTTTCGCAGACCGTTCCATGTTCGTCACCTTACGTTTCCTTGGAGTCGTTTCATTTTCTGCCTGCATCATTGTCAACTGCATATGTGTATCTAAAAAATCTTGTTTTGAGCTCTGGTCTTCTAACTCTCTCTTATACGCTTTCTTACTTTCACAAATGTCATATATGGCATACAAACTGTCTGCACAAAATACATCATTACTGAATTCAACATTTAACTTTTCTAAGTGTTGTTTCAGTATTGGAAAGTCGAATCCGTGACCATTGTGTGCTACCAAGCAGACAGGCTTTTCCAACACATTGAGGAAGTTATCGAGTATTTGGAATACCTGCTGGTTGAATGAGATTTGATCTTCAAGGAGCTCGTTGGTCAAGCCCGTTATAATGCTGGAACCATCACTGACGAGTTTCCGCGGGTTTAAGCACAGATTTAGTTTGTTAATAACTCGTGGGCAGACTGGACCTGACTGAGAACTCTTCAACAGATCTCCTTGCTCTAATATATGGTCTCGTTTGACTGCAATCATGCAGAGTTCTGTGATTTTTGTGCGATTATTTTCTTGCGAAGGTAAGCCGGTGGTTTCAGTGTCGAAAAAAACAAATGTAGCAATTCGCGTCATTGTACTCACGACTCTGTTGACTGACTGAACATTTGACCATTACAATGTAATTAAAAATCTTACCTAATGACTGAATCATGTCGGCATACAGTGATAACACTAATTATAATATAATCTCGTATAATGCACTTATAATGATTGCTTGATTGCATAGATTCAAAGTTCAACTTGTTCTAACACTAAAATATTGAACTAAAGGGGCTATTTAACCATAGCCATAATTTTAATTGTTTATTTACATTATACGATAAATAAAATATACTACAATACAAGTGATATACAACCACAGACTACCTAAAGATTTAAGATACTACGTTCACTACTAGAGGTGGGCGTTTAAAACGAAAGCAGATAATAATAGCAGAGTTTTTTTAAATAAGCAAATAAGGACACTAAATAACACACTAAGCAATTGTATTATCATTTAGAATGAAAACTGATTAATGACAAACATTGATAAATAAGAAAAACATTCGTACAATTACAAGGAAACGTTAATTTAGTTATAATTGACTTCGCTAATAAAAAGGTCGTCAGGCAAGCCTGAGGGCCCAAAAAAACATGAGTGCAATTCACACGTAGTAGAAGTGAAACCTTCAAAAATTTTGGCTTCAAGTTAATGAGACGAATTTAAAATGTCGGGAAGAGGATAATTATAGGTTTTAGTAATGATCATAGTGATACAAAGTTTGATAATTATTTTACACTTTGTTCGTATATTTCATTTACGGCTTTCAAATCACAACGATGCTAAATAAGTTTTTATTTAGCTTTGTACTACGCATGCGGGCACAAATGCTTCCTATCTGATTTTCTCCCACGTTAAACCTTATGAATTTATCTGTCTGTCTCTTTTTACTGTCCCTTTTTTGTTTATCAGCTTTCAAATCACAACGATGCTAAAGAAGTTTTCACTTCAAAAACGTCGCCAGACTGAAACGTATGTGTTAAAAGAACATATAGCTGACGTGAAACACCGACGCTCTACGAAGTCTGCAGTTGCCGAACATTTAAAAACTCCAAACATTTCCTAAGATTTGACAAGCCACAAATCCTTGCCAAGGAACAACGATTCCTATATAGGATGATACGCGAGGCTATTGAAATTAAAATCATCCTAACTTCAATAGAGAAGATGGTTGGAAGCTTGCACAAGCCTGGGATCCAATTATACATTAATCAAATCGGAACCCAAAAGACCAGCTGCCAGTCCTCAAGACACTGTGAGCTCTTACTGCGTAGATCGGAACATAAACGGTTAACTTTTTTAAATTTGTATAAATCTAAAATAAAGGTAGATTTTGTAATACTAACATTCTTGGACAAATGACATCTCAGTCCAACCCGTGACCACGAACACTCCAAAGCCTTCAAAACGTCGGGAATAAAAATTAAAACCAAATCGTGATAGAATGCGTAAAAATAGTTTTATTTCAATGCATAGCATTCGCGTAAACTTAAGAAATCCGTATGTGTTAATGAAGTGACATAACATAACATAACATAACATAAGCTCACGCCTGTATCCCCGAAGGGGTAGGCAGAGGCGTACTAGCCAACTAGTACACCCACATTTCACCGAGCTTAGTTCCGTCCCAGATGTGATAGGGGGAGAGCCTATCGCCATATCGGGCACAAATTCAAATGAAGTGAATAGTGAAATTAAGTGAATAAGCAATTAAGCAATAAAGTAAGTTGCTTATTTAAATATGTCCAACATTAAATACAAAAAATTGAAAAAAAAAATTAGGAACTACGATAGAGTAGCGATTTTTAAAAATCAAAATTTTCATTAATTTACCACTCAGCCAAGTGACATGGATTTTCCATGTTTTTCCAGAGCCGGTATAACGTGGCCTCTTGACTGGTGCCTGCTTGACGTTGAGTATCAGAATATCTGTATTTAAAACAGCAAAAGCAAGGCATCTTTCCTGTCTTTCTCTGCATTTGTCTTCATTTAAATAGCAACTTATAAAAAATAGCTTTGTAAAAATAGCCTAAGCGACATAACCTAATGACAAAAACTAGCCGTTATTCATCACTCTACTGGCAACTTTATTAAGGGGAACTCCGGGAAACTGTTAACGGACATTTATTTTTTTCACTTTAGAAATGTGCGGTTTGCGCTTAGGGTTTGCGTGTTACCAGTGTACAATGCGATTCAAACCTAGAGATTCAAATAGGAATTCTTAGGAATGTCAAAGACATCTATCTGTCAAGTGTCACTCGAACTTTTGGTGGAGAGAGGAGATCGATTCCATCTCCATGACCTTGGCACCCGACTGGCAGCTAAAGATGGTGTAAAGTTTAGTGCGTTAAAGTAATATAGTCGATGATTTGTCGATAAACATTTTTGTATTATTTTTACAAATCAGTACATTAATGTTCAAATGTGAATAGTTTTGTACGTTTATTATTTATTGCTTATTTTTATTTGATTTATTTAAGATTATCAAACATTACGTTTATTATTTCGTTATTAGACTATTATTGGCACAATTAGTTTCAATGATATAATAATCACCAACAGAATGTGCGCTTTAAACATTCACTCAATGACGACATCAATCATAAGAACAACTAAAAAAAATTGTTTGTTATAAAAATCGTTAACTAAACACACTAGAGCTTTTCTAATCATACGAATTAGAAAATTATAGCCTCTGCCTCCTATTATGGTATACAGGTGTGACAAAATGTATGTTATTCAAAATAATATACAGTGGAATAACTAAATAAAACATTTTATCGATATCGATATCATACGCAATGAATGCCTCTCGTCACTAGACCACCATTTCAGCTGCCATATTATTATTACTTTGTTCGGGTGGCGTGGCTTATTGATGGCTAAACCCACAGGGTGTCCCTATTGTCTATTACAACCTATTGAGTATAAAATTTGATACAATCGCAAAAAATAATGCAATCTCTTTTTTACTAATGAACGTCGACTCAGGTAGAAAAGGACAAATATACAAGTGTTTGTTCATATGAATAATCTAAGTTTGAAACGCGTTGTACATATTTTTTTAAAGTAATTCTTAGCGCCTTATTCTTTATTTTTTGAAATACCTCGAAACCTAAGCTCGAAACATGTGAACTAAAGATAATAATTATAATAACTTTACTTACTTACTTTTACTTTTTTGTTTTTTTCTACCTGCCCTTATCCCACCTTAATGTGGCCTGTGGGATCGGCGAAACACATTGTCTCAAGCATGTTTCAAAAATGTTTTGGCTTTGTTTTTACTACTGGTCAAGCAAATCAAATTAGAGAAATCGTTTTGTCAGACTCGGGAATCGAACCCAGTACCTCAGCAAGCTTCCACAACCCAACCACTAGACCAAAGAGGCGACTGTACCTATACACAAAATTTATTGCATAATACATTGATATATTAATTATATTATTTACCTAGATGCACAGTTGACGCTCGGAAAATGGGACAGCAAAGAAGTGCTTAAGCACTCGTTTTACGTACAGTCGGACGTCGATAGAATTCTAAATTTCAAAATTCAAATTTAAGAACGCTTGCCCATTTCGTTTAAAAAACTACTTTATAACACGTGCTTGTGATCGTTTTCTTTGTTTTATTCCTGAGACCAGTTTTAGGAGGATATTTGCAAAGAACTGTGCATCTAGGGTATAATATATTGATGGCATAATATATCAATATATTATTCGTTATAAATAAATTATTTCTTTTTGCAACAACTTATCTGTATCATCATCAGCCATATGACGTCAAGGGTTCGGCTAATTCGATCTATCAACACGTAATGGCGGCGACTGATCGAATGAGCCGAAAACCTGCTTTACTTTCAATGTTCTTAGCGCTCCGTCCATTTTTTTTACGTCGGTGATCTGTATATATGTAGTTTCTTCAACTGTTCCTTATACCCAAAATGGAGTAACAAAAAAAGTCAAAGAAATATTTGATCTATCTAAAATTTCTAGAAATAATATCACTCATTTCTGTAATCATGTGGAATGTAATTCAATGTATATAAAATCACAATAAATATACTACATGTACATGTACATGGTGCCCCAAAATTGAGATCCAAAACATTTTTTAAGGCTATCAGAATTATCACTGTCTTAAAATTTACTGAGTACCATCAAATCCTAGTACAAAAGTAAAAAGATTGTCTGAGATTTTAGAATATTAATTAGCTTATTATTTCAGAACCTCAAAAAAATATAGGATGAATTTGTCAAAAAATATGTATTAAAGGCCACTTGCAGCTACGCCATAAATCCTCATTTATCCCAAATCTTGATTTAAATATAGGAGTGAGCTGTAGAATAAATCAAGTTTAGGGATAACTCTAGTAATAGTGCTACAAGTCGCCCTTAGTTTAATTTACCTGACATGATAGGTATGTCAATGTTGTGGTGTAACACAGTTTTCCAAGCATATTACAGAAAAAAATCAGCTTAATTTTTTTAGGGATCCAGTTCATAGCAAATTCGTGTTAGGAAAATACTTGGGAATAGACTAGACCTAGCACAATACATTTTTAGGACCTCAATTCAAAACCTCAAACTCCATAAATCTTTAGAATTATGTTCATAATACATTGAACTTATTGTAATTATATTTATATATAAAATATGTAATATATAGCTGCTATAAACACTACCAATATTGATAAAATAGGAATCCAATAACGCTGCACCCACATTCTATCATCTTTGTTAACAACAACCTTTTTTTCTTTATACTTCTTCTTTTTGCCACTTAATTTCCACTCATATTCCTCAAGCTCTCTCCTGTTCCTTTCTTCCTCCATCTCTTTCTGTCTGCGCTCTTCTCTCTGTTTCTCAATTTGTGCTGCGATTTTCTTCTCTTCACATGTCTTGTCACAAGTAACTCTGGCCTCTCCGTTTCTAACTGAATTACATGGAGCTTCTTTCTTCAAGTTGGAACATGGACAGTGTATCTTCGTTTTCCTTGTGCAGGTTTGGTTTCCACATGGGCCAGAATGGCATGTGTTCCGACATCTATGCCCACATTCTAAGTTTTTCGAGCACTGTTGTTGGCAAGATAGCTTTTCCTCAGAGGCTGTTGACAGCTCTCGGCAACGTACATACATTTCTGTGACTCCACAGTGACATGGTATCCTTTCTAGCACATCACAAGGTGGACACGGTCCAGGGTGACATGCCCTTATCAAGCATTTATGCACACATCTTTCTGGTCGAGGCACCAGACATTCTTTCTCACAGGGCTTGCAATTTGAAGGCACATTTTCGTTGGTTTTCAAAAGGTGGCACAATAAAGCGCACTTATGGTTGCCACAAGGCAATGGACGGCCACATTCTCTTCCACAAGGTCGACGAGTCGCTGAATGGCAAGGTTGCTCTTCAGTCTCATGTTCCCCCAGACATATAACAGGGACACGTGTCTCACAGGGGGGGCAGTCTAAACTCATAATTTTGGTCTTCGGGGGCTGAACTTCCCAGGGTGTAGCTGGCTTTTCTATCTGTTTGAACACAACTGCCACATATTCATGGCATATGGCTTTGCATACATGTTCGCATTTTGGATATATTTTAAAGCATACCGCTTTACATGGTGGGCAGTCACCAAAATGGCAAGAATGTTTATTTTCCTCAGCATGTCCACATTTGTATTTAATCTTGCATGGTAGTGAACATTTTGGGGGCCTTACAAACTTTTCTCTCCCACACGGTACTCTGATGTACGTTTCTTTGCATCTACAAGTGACTTTGGATTCTAAAGGGCAAGGATAGCATGGGCCATGATGGCAGATATTGGTACATTTATGCCTACCACACTGGAGTGGTTTATCACATATCTTCTCACATGTCGGACAGTTTCCATTACAGCATTTGCGAGCACAGCTATGTTTCCCACATGGCCGGGTGCCTCTACATTTAGTTTCACATTTAAACTCTTTACTGCATGGTAGAGATCGAACATGTGTGCCGCATTGACATTTCTTCTGGACTAGCACTTGGCAGGGTGGACAGGGTCCTTTATGGCATTTCTCAGGACAGTTGTGTTCACAGTCTTCATGTAACTTTCCACATGTTCCTAAACATGTTTCCATCACATCAGGGCACTGGACGTATTTCTGATTTGCTCCACAGGGGCAAGATTTCATGCCCGAGTTGGGGCACTCACCACAAGCTCCGGCATGACAGATTCTTTCACATTTGTGGTATCCACATGAATACAGTTTATTACAAACTTTTTTACAGAGCCACACTGGGTCATTACAGGGACGTTTTGCTTTCTCACTGCCACATTGACAGGGTTGTACACTGGTGTAGCTGCATGGTGGACAGTTTCCTTCATGACACTCATTCTCACACTTGTGAGTGTGACAGAGTAACGTTTTCTTGCACCGTTGACCACAAGACCATTTTGCAGCACTACATCTCACTCTTTTACGTTCCTTCTCACAGAAGCAGGTACCATTAACAGTTTGAGGGCATGGGGGACATGGCCCTGGATGACAAAGCAGCAAGCATTTATGTTTACAATTATCTCCAGTTGATAACCTCTTACTGCACACTTCGCCACATGTGTGTGGAACCAACCATGGGTGGTACGGTGGGTCGTCAGTTTTCTCGCAAAAACATCGGTACTTACGCGGGATTTCGTCTTTCGAATACGAGTGCCGGCATTTTGGGCAACACCACTCCACTTTTTTAGGCACAAACACTGTCACTGGCCCCTGGTTTGCCTCGGTGCGTAAACTGATGCTGTCGTTCGACCATTTTTGGATGCAAGACAGGTGGAAATAGCAGTAACAGTGGCCGCAGCTCCATATCGCGTCTGCTCGTTTGATGGAACCTATGCATATGAGGCAGGTTATTGAGCGGCCGCTGATGGCTTCCTCTAGAACGTTCTTGGTCCTGTTCAGCATGTGGGTGTCACCACCACCCGACCAGTAGCTCTGGAAGACACCTTCCAACACGCTGGATTCGAATGGTTCTTCATCTTCCGACGACGAGAGTTCTTTCATTTCCTGCAAATGTTTTTGAACGTTCTGCTGCAGTTTCGCCGCTGCATCTCTATATCGTCTGGCCATTGTTGCAATCAATCCTTTTTATGGTCTTTGAGAGATAAAAACACTCTTTTCCAGTTTCCTGAAATACTTTTTTCGTAACCTAAATGACAGATGACAACTGACACGACAATGTTCCACTCTGTTCCAGTTCCAAAGTTCCAAGTCGGCATGACGTTCACAATGGGCCATATTTCGTACACGTGGGTTGTTCCCATTGACGTAAAATATTGTATATTGTGTTTTTTTTGTATATTTTTGTTGTATAAGATTCTAATATTACTGAATATCATTACAAAATATCGAGCTACAGATTCCAAAGGAAATTTAAAAAACGAATTAAATATATAATACTCAACAGTCACACGGCCCGTGCCCCGTACACACCCGAACGACGGCGAAGGAATCATACCTGTTTCATTCCCACAACAGCGAAAGTTTGTTTGTGTGAATGTAACAGGTATAGACTCGTTCGCCTTCGTTCGGCCGGTGTGTACCCGCCAACACATAGTCCTGAATCCTGACCCCACATTAAGGCTGAGATCTATAGAGCGAACTTCAGCGAGCGAAATCCACACTGAATTCGTTTCTTTGACTTAGACTTAGTCGAAGATCGCTCTATAGATGTCAGCTGTAGATACCAGTCTTGTGTCGTTCACTCGTGGGTATCAGGAACTATGAGGACTTTCAGTCTCACAATACTAAAGTGTGTGTAATTAATACAAAAATAAAGTGATATTATTTTTTTCAATATCAGCCCGGAGTCTGGAATTTGTGCCCGATATGTCGATAGGCTCGCTGTCACATCTGGGATGGAACTAAGCTCGGCGAAATGTGGGTGTTCTAGTTCGCCAGTGCGCCTCTGCCAACCCCTTCGGCCCAAGGTGGCCAACGCCAACCCCAAGGCGTGATCTTATATATGCATGTACAAACATCTGTCTCGGTGCGGGGATCGAACCCGCGACCTCTCGCTTTACTGCCGGCTACTCTGTCAAACTAGCTGTCTAACAGCGAGCTGCCACTTTACATCGGTTTTCTGAGACAGTGGTATCAGACCGGCCGAGTCGGTCCATTCGTGCGACGATAGTGTCTACAGCGTGGCTCTACCACTCTAATAAAGATAAATCATCAATATTTTGGGTCACTAAACCGTTAAAAGCCTGGATAAGGAGTTGGAATATACCTATGTATATTTAAAATTATTAAAGGCAAACATCGAATTAGACTTTTATTTTATAAATCCATGTTACATTATGCCATTAGCGATCACAATTTTTCACAAACTTATTTTCCAATGGACGGATATTCTCTGCGTTACTGACTGGCGACATTAGATACTTATTATGGACACTAAAAATAATAACGAATGCCAGCAGTCAGTCACATATTATAAAAGCATTACAACTTAAAAAGCAATAAGTATGCACAATTATATCCATTAAAACTATATTAGTTGATAAAAGCTTTTAAAACAACATTAAACTAAAAAAATGGTAACATTAAAAAATACGTGTCGATGGCACTACGTAATATCTATTAGTTTTAGAAATTAATGTATTTTAGCACCGCTCTGGGGTTTATTCTTTTATTAAAATGCAATGTTAAAATATAAAAATCGTCGCTTAAGAGATCATGTAGTTTTTGTGCCACATTTTATACATATTATTTACGAAAAATAACACGTGTTATGTTATGTTATGTAACACCAGTAGCCCGAGCACGAAAAACTAATGTAAATGTATTCGAGTTCGCTGCGCACTGATGACGTTTGGTTAATATTTCATACAAATTTCATAGACGCGCATCGAGTTCGAATACATTTACGGTTGTCAGAAATTTTCCTGCTCAGGCCGCTGTTTCCTATACTTTCAACATGCCTGTAACATTATAATATCAGAAAAGTATATTCCTAACTAAACTTGAAAGTTTAGTCCTATATATTTTCTGCATAATTCGGACTTCATTGTCCTAGAAACCGCTTCCAATATGTTTGCCACCATGGTGTCAAAAATTGTTACTCTCACTTTATGTCTTAAGCCGAGTCTCCTGCACTCATTTCTGGAACACTACACAAAAACACATACGCAAAACCTTTTTTTTGTCTATGGTCCATTGTTCTATGAGCAGAAGACAGCAAACATTTTTTGTAGATGTTTTTGTCTTTTGTTTGGAGAAAAATAGGTGCAGAAGACATTCCTTTAGATCAATCTCACTGTCCCACAGGTGGGTATAAGCTTGAAAAACTGTTTTTTTTTCACTAGTTTTTACATTTAAGATTGTAAAGGCGCGTCTCCTGCACCTGATTTTCTCGAAACCAAACACAAAAGTACACACGCAAAACAATGATTTTAGCTGTCTCCTGCTTGTAGAACAATAGACCATAGATAAAATACATGTTTTGTCTAGGAGTTTTATGCAATGTTTTAGTGCAGGAGACGTGGTTTAAATAACACATTGTACCTATAATTTAGCAAATTAATGTTCTCTTAAGCGACAATACATCTAATCAAATGTTACAACCACGGGTTACAAACGGTTGTTACAAGTTACAACCCATTATGGGAATTAGTGTTTTCTATCGGACACGACTGTTTGCTTCTGGTTTTTTATTTTTACTCGACAATTTGAACCAGCCAGCCTTCTTATTATTGTCTCTAGGCATAGATACGGATCTGGATACCCTGTCCCGATCCCTCGTGCCCTCGCTGATTATTTCACTCGACTGACTCTTTTTCCCATCTCTAGGAGTCGATTTTCGTAGTGCTGTGCTGTTCTCCCTACGCTTTTCTGTTTTCTTGTGTAACGTTGTGTTCGAGCTCGTTAGCCGACTATTTGGCATCCGCCGGGCGAGTGTAGTTTGACTGTAAGATTTGTTTTTCTGCAGCGTGGGACGTTCTTCTACCAGGGTTTTGGTTGACGAGGCCTTTTTCATGGTTTCTTTTGTGGTCTTCCTCGGTTTTTGTGCGTAGTGTACGTCGTACTGGTCGTTGTAGTGCTTCGGCGTCCACGGGGCGAAGATGGAGAAGCTCTTGGTGGTGTTTCTTACTTGCACGTTTGATGAGTTTATGGAAGAGACATCGTCGCGGGAGCGGTTGCGCGATAACCTGCCCGGGTCTGGAATATCTCCAACTAGAAATATGGGGTGAATATTAGCGGTTGTCATGTGAAATAATAGATCCAGAAGATAATAAAATATTTTTATCCAACACAATTTGCCTGGGACTGGGCGTTGACGTCGGGTGGTCGTAAAAACTAAGCCGAATCATTTCTAAAACACATTTTAAAAAGTGTTTTGCACTGACCTCACATTGGAGTGAAATAAAGGCATGTGGTAAAACATGTATGACAAACAGGTATGAAAAACTGCAAGGATTTTTCAGACAAATGATTGTAAGTGAACTGTTCAGTACTCTTTATTTCAAAATTTTAAATGTATTATATAAAAACAAAAAGACTTTTAAAAATATTCCCCTCCGATGGTGAGGCTCGGGACGCAAGCCACCGGCTGTTAGGACCCCAGAGTGAGGAACCTCCTCAGTGAACTAATTATTACATTGTTTAATCTGCATTATAAACGCCTAAATATGGGATAACACCAAATAAAAAGAAATAAAAGTGATTACCAGTGGTGGCGTGCAGGTAGACGACGCTCCGCTGCGACTGGTGGCTGGAGTCGCCCTCCGTGCTGCTCTCCGCGGAGTTGGCCACGGGGGTGCGGCGGCGGTGCCTGTCATGAACATAATTATCAATCATAACATAACATAAGCTCACGCCTGTATCCCCGAAGGGGTAGGCAGAGGCGCACTAGCGAACTAGTACACCCACGTTTCGCCGAGCTTAGTTCCGTCCCAGATGTGATAGGAGGCGAGCCTATCGCCATATCGGGCATAAATTCCAGACTCCGGGCTGATATGGAAAAATCCAATATCACTTTGCCCGACCCGGGGATCGAACCCGAGACCTCAAAACCGTAGTCGTACCGAAATACCACCACGCCACCGAGGCAGTATAATCTTGAAAATGGGTCCATATATTTTTTTTTAATACATAACCCCCAACATTCACAGACATAGTCCTGGCCCCACACTAAGATACTAGAATTGTGTCGGGGGTATCAGGAACTACGAGAGACTTTCGGTCTCACAACACCCAGACCCGAAACAAATATCTGTGGGCCACACAAACATTTGTCTCGGTGTGGGGATCTAACCCGTGGCCTCTCGCTTCACAGCCGGCTAGTCGCCTGCTGCACCACGGAGGCTGTCAAGTCAATTTGTGCGGAGATATCGGATAACATACATAAAAAAACACAGAATTAAGGACCTTTTTATTTTTTAAGTCGGTCATAAAAGACTGGAAGATATGATCCCTTATTTGGTTCTATTCTAATCTCAAAACTATAGATTGATCATAGACTGTTATATTCCCTTCAGTCTTAAGGATTTAAGACTAATCTTTCGATAGATAATCATCACCGGCCCGGGAATTGTAGCTTTCAAAAACTTCGAAGGTTTATGCCAAATTATCTTTTACATGATATGGTTAATATGGTTTACACCACAAAATCTGAATAAAATTAAATAAAGATAAGGTAAAAAAAAGATACTTGGGGATTAGAATCGTAAGCCCATGGCTTTACAACTGAAGGGCGCTGCTACTAAATCAATATACACTACAATACTTTAACTACAAACCAACAATTAACCTCAAATTATAATATTAAACTCACTTTACATCCCGAGTGATCTCCTGTTTGCTGCTTCTTAAATCTGAGGAGCTACCTCTATCTTCAGTCCTTCTCCTCAAGTCTCCTTTACTGCCCTTCAAAGTCTTCGAGCTGCTGTGACTCCTCGATCTGTCATACGGTATCGGCGGCTTCCTTTCCACCTTCTTCTCTATCTGACTTTCGTTCTCCGAGTTGCTTTGAATCTCTGATATATTCTGGAGATTTCGTTTGTAGTACTGCTTCGTTCTTGGGGACTCTTTTTCCTTCTCTTCTCTGTGAAGACTTGACAAGGAATAGCTTTTGTTGGAGAGTTGGCTATCGATCTGATCGATACCGTTACTAGAATTCGAGATGGTCTTTCGCAGGGTTCCGTGAGTCCTTGTCTGCGGATGGCTTTTGGACTTGCTGACGCTAGGTTTTACATTTGCGTCGGAGTCAGGGTCGGTGTCGCCGAAGAAGCGCAGGTTCTTGGCTGGAGAATTCAGCGGTTTAGTTGGTTTGGACCAGCTTTTCTTTGTCGATTCATCCTCTGTTGTGATTGTACTCTCCTTTTCGGTCTGGAATAAAAAAAAATACGTAGCATAAATATAGTCATATTGTTACATTAATGAATTTAGAAGTATACAATTTAACCATACCATGATTATTTGAGTCATGAAGAATTATTTGCTTGTCTTAAAAAAAGAAAAGGGATCCGGCACAGAGATATATCATGGGATCATAGGAGGTTTTGACACTGAACCTGATTCTGTGTAGTTCAAATAATATCAAGAGACAAAATTGCCTGTCGATGGCGACAAAATTGATGAATCTTTTGGGTTTTTGGCAATTGTCTTATTATGTTATTTAATTATTTTGTTGTTGTTATTTTGCTGTTACATGTTTTCTGTGTGTGTCTACAATAAAGTGTTTCTATCTATTGACCATAGGAAACCCAAACTGCCAATTTTCCATGGCTTCATCATCATCACCATCACCAGCCATAGGACGTCATTGCTGAACATAGGCCTCCCCCAAAGATTTCCAGATCGAACTGTTGGAAGCGACCATATTACAAAACAAAGTTTATCCAGGTAGAGACAGACTATTATGTCGTGGCAAATAATAAATTAATGTCTTTGGTAACTGCATTTATTTTAGCTGTGCCTCTGGCATTGCCGATTTCCACGAGCGACGGTAACTATCTACCATCAGTAGCCCGAGCACGAAAAACTAATGTAAATGTAAATGTATTCGAGTTCGCTGCGCACTGATGACGTTTGGTTAATATTTCAAACAAATTTCATAGACGCGCATCGAGTTCGAATACATTTACGGTTGTCAGAAAATTTCCTGCTCAGGCTGCAGGTGTTGGTATCTGTGAGCGAATAAAAAAGCCTCTTATAATACCTACTGTTACACCTGCATAGTAGTGCCTATTATCAAGCGCCGAGTCTACACGTGTTTGGTTAATTCTAGTAAGGAATTCTCTCGAACATTCCTTGTACCCTGGAATGTCGTCAAAACACAGAAACGAACTAGAAATCACGAGATACTGAGATACTTCGGGATAGTTCTGGAAGGTTCAACAGAGTTCGGACCTGAGGGCCTAGTTTGTAAAACGAAATCCGCAGTTACGGACTTCGTTTCAGACGTTTCGCTATTCTATGTGGCTCACGTGTCCGACCGATATCGGTGCTATAAGTTTCGTTTCGGAGAATGCTACGCTGTAAACCGTTTGACAGCCCACTCTTCGGTGTTTGACATTTATTTGATGCACGTGCATCTATATTAGTCTGTGCGGTAGAGTATCGGTCCGAGATCGTTCATCCGATAACGTTTTATAGAATGCCGCCGGCCCGCGAATATACAAACGAGTGTTACAGTGATTCTTCGGAAGCGAACGGAGCGTACAACAAGCAATAAACGAGTTCGAAGCGAGTTGCATCGTTTTCGAGGATTATCGACGGTTAATTGATTATTTATCCCGAACCCAGTAGCACTAACAATACTTATAGACTTACTTTCCCCACCTTCCCTCTCTTTCGCGTAAGTCTGTCAAGCGACTTGAACCAGTTGCCCGAAGAGATTTGCGGCTGCGGCGTCTGTCTGGACGCCTGCCGCGGCGGAGGCGACGGCGTCGGGCTCGGAGTAGCCAGCCGACGCCTTTCACGGTATCTCTCCGCCTGGAACGGAATTTAAAAGATATATTATGATTTTAGAAGTTAAAAGATTTTACACTATTCCGCACAGGATTTTGTTTCTTCTTTTTTTACTAATTTTAAAAAGGAGGAGGTTCTCAATTCGTCTGATTTTTTTGCGTATGTTCAACGATAGCTCCGCGATCCGCAGTAGCTCCATGATTTCCAAAATTGTGGCTATGGTCCTGAGATCTTGAGTTCGATCCCCGGGTAGGGTAAAGTAATATAAGGTTTTTATTTGCTGTATCAGCTCGGAGTCTGGAATTTTTGCCCGATATCGCATCTGGGACGGAAATAAGCTCGGCGAAGGGGTGTTTTAGTTTATGAGTTCGCCTCCGCCTACCACTTCGCGGATACAGGCGTGAGTCTACGTAGAAATACCGTTGACAAAGTGGTTTTGAACTGTCGTAACTTTTTGTTTAAGCCTGACTCACAGAACCTGATGTATATCTAATAAGCAGAGGTATCGTCACGTCTGTCCGTGCATCACGAGCGTTCATTGACACCGGCGCTATGTATAATAAATCACAATTTAGACATCTTTTCACAGACTTTTTGTGTATTACGCATCGATATAATAATATACCTAGATGCACAGTTGACGCTCAGAAAGTGGGACAGCCAACGAGTGCTTAAAATGTAAGTAAGCACTTGTTGGCTGTCAGTCGGGCGCCGACCGTTCGCCTGTGAAGATGCCTAAATGCTCTGTGAAAGAGTGCAAAAATAACACTCTTACAAAGCGCAAAACACATGGGATTTCATATTTTAAGTAAGTATAATTCCCTTACTTGATTCTTAAAACCTTAATCATGTTAAATTAAGTATTAAACGTGTATAAATAATTAATTTAACGAATTCGGTTAATAAAATATTTTGTCCCTTTTGAAATCATGATTTGGAACAATGAAATACATGGAGTGGTTTTTTTTGTAAATATATTATATTTATTTTAAATTTATGATGTTTTTTATTAATTTCATTTATTAATTACAGATTTCCATGAAATGAAATAGTAAGAGATAAATGGCGTAAAATTATTTCCGAAGAAAGGAGAGAAGAAAATTTTAAACCCAATTACTCAAGTGTGGTTTGTTCAGACCATTTTGCCGATTCCGATGGATATTATACAGAAAAATGGATTAGGAAAATTAAAAAGAATGCTGTACCAAAAATAAAGGTGATAAATTGTCATCAGCTACATTGTCCTTAACTAATGTTTACTATTTAATTTAACAATATGTATGCTGTTGGTGTACCTATAAATAAATAAATATTGCCACATTTATTGACTTTATTTTAGATTATCGTAACTACAAGTTTAAATGAGGCAGGGTGCAGTACAAGTGTAATAGCTGAAAAATATTTGATACAGAATTCATCAATAGCAAGCATATACTAGGTACATACTGCCATGTAAAATGACTATTTAATAATTTGTGGCTAATTCTAATAAATGTTTTCAATCAAAGTGTGCAGATCATAAAAAATTGCCAACATGAACAAAGTTGAACATTCCGCTGTCAAATAATAATTTTAATGGTTCATTCTCGCGATTTTTCATATTTTAATTTTTCATTTTTATCTTTGATTCTCGGATTGAGATCATTTATTGGAACCGGTCGTTAGGCATAATTACTACAACAGTAATTGTGGCGTCATCATTTATTGGAAACATATTCATTTCCAGGAACCAGCAATTGAACCAATAAATAATGAAGGATCACCAATACCATCAGAATTTTCATTAATCTTTAACACACCTAAGACGTTATTTTTTACAGTAAATTTGAAAGAACGCAACCAAAAATTTAAACTTAAATCTAATTTAGTGCGAAACTTAAAAAGGCAGAACAAAAGATTAAGAAAACGAAATGATAGTCTAAAAGAAATTATTAAGAATCTAAAGAGCAAACGACGATCTTAGTATGGGGCCAGGACTATGTATGTGACTGTTGGGTGTTATTTATTTATTTATGAATCACGTTAAGGCAAAACAGTGCTTATTTCATATTCAAAACTAATAAGCTTTGTTATCTTCTAAACATTTATACTCTTAATGTAAGTAAAATTATTATACAGATATCGCCATTCTCATCTACATTGTACGCCATGTGGTCAACATTTCTCAGAAATAAATACAAGAACTATTCGACTCCATTCAATCTTTGTCCAAGTGACTAGAATGTTTCTTTTAATAATGTCAAATTATTGTCAAATTCAAAAACTATTGGAAATTCAAAAATTTCGAATATAAGAACGTTTGAACATGCAATTTAAAAAGCTACTTTATGCCGCGTCTATAAGGTCATATTTGTGTTATTTTAATTAAATTTGTGATGTTTATTTGTTTTGTCTGTCGAGGACACTGTTTACAATGATATTTGTATGGAACTGTGCATCTAGGTATATTATTATATCGATGGTATTACGCGATATATCAAATGTGAACTGAGATTCAAAATTATTTTTGTGTTCGAGAAGTCGCCTCCTTGGTGTAGTGGCTGTAGACCGGGAGGTCCTGGGTTCGATTCCCAGGTCGGGCAAAGCAAATTTTCTAATTTAATTTGCCCGGGACTGGATCCCTCATATGGGGTTGACGTCAGGCAGGCGGCCGGTCGTAAAAACTAAGCCAAATCCTCATTGCAACATGCTTGAAAAAGTGTGTTGCGCCGACCCCACATTAAGGTGGGATAAGGGCAGGTAGAAAGAAAAGATTATTTGATAGTTACTATTTGGTCTAACAGAGCTATGAGCTGTTTTAGGATCAATGTACGAAGCCCATAGAATGCTAACCACATATTTTTCACCACGAATTTTAACTGATAAATCAAGCTGTCATAAAGAGTTATGTGTCTCACTTCTAGAGGTATACAATTACAGCGTCAAAAATTGGTAAAAAATAGTGTAATGACGTCATGATTAAGCACCTAAACTATTTTGTCTACGGCTGACTCACAGCGTGTAGTACGAAGTTTAGGTGTAATAATTGTATTTTAATAATTTAGCTGCCTTCTTGGTTTAGTGGCAGAGTATATGAGCTGTGAACCTGGTGATCTTGTGTTCAATTGCCGGGCCGGCCAAATGTTTTTATAATACAATTTGCCTTAGACAGGATCCTTCATAATCATAAGTTTAAAAACTTAACGGACCAACTTCAAATCCGATCGTGACCAAATTTATATGGGACCACCCTTGAAAGAAGCTCTATCAAAATGAAAATATGAAAATCGGTCCACATTTGGCGGAGATATCGCGTAACATACATTAGAAAAAATACAGACGAATTGAGGACCTTCTCCTTTTTGGAAGTTGGTCGAAAAGGGGTTGATGTAAAGCGAGCGGACCATCGTAAAAACTAAGCCAAATCCTTTTTGGAATATTGAGAAAGTGTGTTTCGACGATCCCATAAGAGCAAATGGAAAGAAAGAAAGAAACTATAGGTAAATCTCCACTTTCAACAACTCACTTGCATTAATTAAGAATAATGGTTTCAGGGGAGGGGGGGGGGGACTTTGTTCACGAACATAAAACAACATTAATGTGTCATCTAATATTAATATTCGAAATATAAACATTATACTTATAAAAAATATTAGCTAACGAACTAAGCTCGGGAAAGTTTTTTGGCGGGAATTCTGTCGCTTGTTTTAATGATTTCATATTTTAGTATAAAGTTGTGTTTGTGGTTTAAATGTGATGTGTATCTAAGCAATAAACATCAACGAAGATGGACAGTATGTGGAAGCTTTGAAATAAGTGATTTTGGATGCTTTTTGTCGGGTGGGTGGGTCGACCATGTTCGATTCCTACGCTGCGAAAAAATCGTCTAAAAAACATCAAACTGCAAGGAATTGACGCCAAAACTCCAGCAGGGCCTTGAAATCGAACACATCCGACTTCATTGCACTTGCGAAAACTTAGATGTTGGAAAACAATTTCCCTAAATTGACATTGGCATAATGTATATCAATTGTCATAAAAAAAAGCTCGGGAAAATGTTGGTGTTCTAGTTCGCCAGTTCACCTCCGCCTACCCCTTCGGGGATACAGGCGTGAGCGTATGTTATGTTAGAAAGTTTAAAAAATATTTTTGGGTATTTCGAGGGGGGGCAACCAAATGCTATAACGTACAGTAGACTGAAGACGAAGATAAACGATAAGCTGTCACATTCACCGCTCATCGACACAGATGCGGAACACTGCGTTCCCTTGAGATAGCGAGGTCGCCAAGTAACCATATGGCGGTCGACCCCGCGCCCTCGCATCTCAATTTGGCATGCGCCGAAATAGGCTTGTTGACATACGCGTTCGTTGTGGAAGTAACACGAACTAGGATTATCTAAGTAAAATAGAATTACTGCCTCGGTGGCGTGGTGGTATTTCGGTACGACTACGGTACTGAGGTCTCGGGTTCGATCCCCGGGTCGGGCAAAGTGATATTGGATTTTTCCATATCACTTTGCCCGACCCGGGCCATATCCACTAGGCTCGGCGAAATGTGGGTGTTCTAGTTCGCTAGTGCGCCTCTGCCTACCCCTTCGGGGATACAGGCGTGAGCTTATGTAGAATTATTAAAATATTTGTAACATTTTTACGCGACTAAGGTTTTTTTTTAATAGGAGCGACTGGCAAACGAACAGATGGGTCACCTGATGGTAAGTGATCCCCACCGCCCATAGACACCCAAGACACAAAAAGAATAATGGGTGCGTTGTCAACCTATAAGGAGGGAATGGAAGAGGAGGTAAAAGGGATTAGGAAAGGGAAGGGGGAAATGGGCCACCGGAAATCTCACTCAGCGAGTGATACGAAGACAGCAAGCTGCCACTTTACGCCGGTTTTCTGTGAGACAGTGGTGTCAAATCGGTCGAGCCGGCCCATTCATGCTGTAGACGTTACTGTCTACAGCGTGGCTGTACCACTCAAAAAGGTAATTCCAAAAGCATTTCGTATCTGGATCTTGTGGAAACAAGGACGAATTTCCGTGCATTCCGGCGTTTTTGCCATAACTATTATTGGAATCAAGTTCGACAGCTCGCATGATAGAACCCACTAAAATTATTTCCGTGGTGCTTTACATCTGGCCTCTCCAGTTCTGTTCTGTTGTAAATATCCCTATGTATGAGGCTGATGCCTCTTTAATTCATTACATTGTTTCCTGCATTTTTACGGAGGGAAGTGGAAAACTTATAATTCCTACAGCTGCCTATCTTTCTGTTTGATTAATTTCGTTGCGGGATGAAGACAATTTTGCATTCTCTGAGACTCGCCGAGCTTCATTGCTCGGTGTCGTAATATGCGTGCCACTGTTGATCCTGGCTTACAGGAGTTACAGTGGCGGGTGTGTGGGCGGGACAGTCTCGAAGCATGTCGTATTTCAACAGTGTTTTATGTACATACATATATGGACACACGCCTATATCCTCAAAGGTAGGTTAGCTAAGATAGAACCTTATGCAGCAATCCCAACTGCTTCCAGTATTTCCAGTCAATCCCCTGCCACCATTCCTGCCATATGCTATTCCCATACAACCTATTCCCCTACACTCTATTCCTATCTCCCCGTAACATCGTATCTTAGCCATCCCATCGTTATTATGTCCATACTTGCTTGCCTGTCTTCAAATGTATACCCTGATAATGTAAATCTTAATTCAAGATCTGCTTGTGTTTGACCTGTCATAAGTGCTTTTTTACATGCATACGTGACCAATAAAGGGTTTTATTTAAAAAAGGGGTAAGCAGGGAACCTCTAGCTAATTAAAACACCTTCATTTCGCAGATCTTCGTTTCGTCCCAGATGTGATACGAGGCGAGCCTATAGCCTATCAGGCACAAATTCTCCGGGCTGATACTATAGAATCCAATATCACCTTGCCCGACCGGGGATCGAACCCGAGACCTCAGGACGACAGTCGTACAGCACACGCAATACCACTACGCCACCGAGGCAGTCTATAAATATAAGTCTTATATTATTGACGGATCTTTCTTTCCTTTGTGAAATGTGAATCCAAAAGATCAAGTAAGTGGCTTTTATTGTATTTAAATTATACTGACAAGTGTCAAAACACATCAAAATTGTATGATTTTTTGCAGTTTTTTGTCTCAAATGAATACAATAGTTTTTAAAGCGCGTTCAAAACGGTAATAATACTGACAACGTATTGACAGCATAGATTTTTGAACCACGTTTGAACCTGTTTGAACTATCAATTAGATAGGTATTGTGAAAAGATTACCGATATGCAAAAACATGTGCCCAACTGACTATTTTTTTTATAGTAGAGACTGGCAAACGAGCAGATGGGTCACCTGATGGTAAATAATCCACCGCCCATAGACACCCGAGAGAAACGAGTCATGGGTGCGTTGCCAACCTTAAAGGAGGGACTGAAAGGGGAGGGAAAAGAGATTAGGAAAGGGAGGGGGAATTGGGCTACTGGAAATCTCACTCACCGAACGAAACGCGACAGCGAGCTGCCACTTTACGTCGGTTTTCTGTGAGACAGTGGTATCAAACCGGTCGAGCCGGCCCATTCGTGCTGTAGACATAATTGTCTATAGCGTGGCTCTATCACTCAACTATTTACTAAGATTGAATATGCCAACAAAAAGCAATTTCAATATAAAAAAACAAAAAAACACAAGATAATTAAATATAAGATATATAAGTCCTGACCCCACAGTAAGATAGGAGTTTTGAGGGACTTTTGGTCTCACAACATTTAGACCCGAAATAATATGTGTAGGCCACTCATAGTCGCAACCACACACTAGGTTTAACCTGTCTCGTGAATCGTGGGTATCAGAAACTACGAGGGACTTTCCGTCTCACGACACTTAGACTCGAAACAAACATCTGCAGGCCACACAAACATTTTTCTCGAACTCCGACCTCTTGCTTCATAGCTAAATTTGTGAAATTGTTAGTCAAGGCTGGTGTTATTGTAATTTTCTTCAAATGATAAAATAAGATAATGTTGACCATAACAAGACCGTTTTCCTGTACTACAAGCATATCGTTCAGGTCATCGTACTGGAGCCCTCAACCTAAGGTCAGGACATCAAGAATGTTGTAGAAACATTGTAAGGCTTAAAATTACCACTAGTTTACGATCTAAGTGGTATGTCCTTAATGCAAGAGTATTTTGTCTCATCAACATCGCATTGCAACTCTAACGCCCGAATGGTCAAACGCTACTCAACTTTAATGGCTGCTCACATTGATTTTCGGCATACAATTTTGACAGATAAGGTGGCCTTAAACGACATAAGGCGACCTTATGTATATGAACATTCGGCGGTTATAAACCAAGATCAACGACATGTTTCGACTCTGTGAGTCTCAAAAACAGATATAATAATAGATTTGATGTAAAATAAAGATAAATAAATAAATACATCCAACAGTCACACACCTAGTCCTGATCCCACGCTAGGTATAACCTGCAGGTCGATTCTCTAAGAAACGCCACAACGTTGCGATCGACGACGAGCTCGCACAGTGCACATCGTTGAGATCGACGGAGCGTTCAACGTTGTTAGGTCTTAGAATACCATTTTCCATACATTTATGTCAACCACCTAGCTCGAGAGAGCTAGTTCGCATAATCGCCGTCATCGCGCATAGCGCTATTGCATGCGCTTTGTACCTTGCTGAATACAAAAATGACAACGTCGTTGCCGCAACGAAGCCGCAACGTTGTTTTCACAAATGAAACCTTAGAGAATCGACCTGCAGATATAATAATAGATTTGATGTAAAATAAAGATAAATAAATAAATACACCCAACAGTCACACACCTAGTCCTGACCCCACACTAGGTATGACCTGTATCGTGGGTGTCAGCTACAGAAAGGCAGTTCGCTGATCCGCTAAGAAAAATCTCTAATAAAAAACAGCGAGTTTTTTTAGTTTTTACATACATACATAAGCTCACACCTGTATCTTCGAAGGGGTAGGCAGAGGCGCACTAGCGAACTAGAACACCCGCATTTCGCCGAGCTTAGTTCCGTCCCAGATGTGATAGGGGGCGAGCCTATCGCCATATCCGGCACAAATTCCAAACTCCGGGCTGATATTGAAAAATCCAATATCACTTTGCCCGACCCTAGGATCGAACCCGAGACCTCAGGACGATACCACTACGCTACAGAGGCAGTAGTTTTTACATTTACTCGTAACCGCGATCAAAGTTTAGATTTAAGATACTCAAATGTCATTGTACTATCACATTCTGTCTGAAATGAATTACGTCCAAATATTATTTTACCGAACCGATCACATGTCGTGTACACAAAAAAGAGTTCAATAAACTAGGGTCAATATCACGGGTGATGTCACCACGTGGTTTCGGGTCCACCCATGAGCCATCGACGGATTTGAACCATACTAACACGCAGCCCCTTTTGAGGTGCGAAATGGATTAAAAATAAAACGATCAGTTTAAGATTTTTATTTTTTTAAGCTATCTCTTTATATGTCGTGGGCTGTGGTTGCAATAAAACAATTTTTTACGGATTTTAAAAAATTAAAATCGCGATGAAATCCTTAATTTGTTTAATTTTATGGTTGTTATTTATTTATTTCAATACACAAAATTCGCGTAAACTTTTACTACAGTAGCTTTGTCAATCAATATACCTACTAACTAAACAATAGGATATTTGGAAACTACGTAAATGAATAATAACCCGAAAGAGAATAGCTTAGTATATAAAAACTTAACAATAAAATATAAAACATTAGTTGCTTTAATTTTTCACAGATGAGTTTTAGATTATTCGGCTACAATCCGTGTCGGTTATGGTGAATTCTTGATTTATTGCGTTTAAGAATGGAATGGAATAAATTTAAATTAATATTTTATGTTACATTGCTTTAGGTTGTATAGTTTGTATTCCTTGTTTCACATACATACACAAGCTCACGCCTGTATCCCCGAAGGGGTAGGCAGAGGCGCACTATCGAACTAGAACACTTACATTTCGCCGAGCTTAGTTACGTCCCAAATGTGATAGAGGCGAGCGAGCTATCGCTGCTAAATAAATGATTATTAATTTTAAATCCTTGAAATATTTAGTTACAGCTGGTATTTCGTTTATATTAAAGTTTATTTTTATTACACACGTTTATATTTAAAAGTAAAATGGTTTCCTGGTTTTTGAACAGTATTTATTTTTGTGTTAAAGTAGTGCACAGAAATAATAACCTTGCAGTTTAAGCATCGAGTTTAACTGCCATATTAAAATAAACATAATGTCATGTCATTAACTGTATAATGCGCGTGACCTATGTACTGGGTCATACAAAATCTTAAAATTAGAGAAGTGGGGTACAGACCTTGTTTATAGCCAGCGCGTCTTTTGACATCATGACTCTGTCACTCCTGGGAATGGATGATTTCGATACTGTAAGTTTTTTTGTTAACATACATAAGCTCACGCCTGTATCCCCGAAGGGGTAGGCTGAGGCGCACTAGCGAACTAGTACACCCACGTTTCGCCGAGCTTAGTTCCGTCCCAGATGTGATAGGGGGCGAGCCTATCGCCATATCGGGCACAAATTCCAGACTCCGGGCTGATATGGAAAAATCCAATATCCCTTGCCCGACCCGGGGATCGAACCCGAAACCTCAGAACCGTAGTCGTACCGAAATACCACCACGCCACCGAGGCAGTTTTTGTTAACGGTGAAGAAAAACATCGTGAGGAAACCTGCGTACCCGACAATTTCTACACAAGCATTTCGAAGGTATGTGAAGTCTACCAACCCGCATTAGGGCAGCATGGTAGACTAGATTTTCCTTATCCACATATCCAATGAAATCCTATAAGCTTCCTATTTTATTTTCCCATCAATTCCCTGCTAGAATTCCTGCCATATCCCGCTGCTTTCCTACAAATCACAACCCCTTATTTAAGCTCAATCCTTGTTATTGTGTCCATACCTGCCTGCTTGTTTCTAAATTGATAGTGTTATATTTGTTATATAAATGTACCTAGACCTTGTTTATTGTGACTTGTCATAAGTGCTTTTTATATGCTTACGTAACCAATAAACATTTTTATTTTTAAGGCCTAACACCTCTCATTAGTAGAGGAGGCCCGTGCCCAGCAGTGGGACAGTAAAATTATAGCGGCCCGAGCAGGAAAATTCCAACCGTAAATGTATTCGAACTCGATGCGCGTCTATGAAATTTGTATGAAATATTAACCAAACGTCACCAGGGCGCAGCGAACTCGAATACATTTACATTTACATTAGTTTTTCGTGCTCGGGCTACAGGGCTTATATTATTATTACTCTTTCTTTCTGTCTGGCGATGTCCGGCTTTCTGACAGGGTCCGTCTCCGTACTTAAACGCCTCCACTTCGCTTGCTTATATTATTATTAATATATTAAATTATATTATTAAAAATATAATAAAACACAAATTTCACTCTCCCGATGACGAGGCTTGGGACGCAGGCTACCGTCGGTTAGAGGCTCAGAGTGAGGAACCGCCTCACAATGGGTTTACTATTATAACATTTTTGGCACTTGCGAATATGAAATATTTTTTGTTATAATTCTATCATATTAAATCCTACATTTGTAACTCGTCTAACCTTCAAAATGTTTGTTCAGTAAACATACCTTACCTGTTAGAGTAAATGACCTCAGATAAGTCACCTTTTATGTACGGACATGTGCATTATTGTAATTTACTTAGAAGCGGATACTGTGTCATACTGAGACTGAGACTGTGTTTTTATAAGAATTTAAAATAATTTCTGCTTGACTACTAGGTGGCGTAGTTGTATTCCGAGCGCGGTACGACTACCGTCCTGAGGTCTTGGGTTCGATCCCTGGGAATAAAGTGATATTGGGTTTTATACTCAGTATCAGCCTGGATTCTGGATTTTGTGCGGGACCGGAAACTGGGACGGAAATAAGCTCGGCGAAATGTGGCTGTTCTAGTTCACCAGTTCGCCTTTGCCTACCTATTCGAGGATATAAGCGCGAATCTATGTATTGTTTCCTATTTCACACTTTTTTTCTACCTGCCTTTATCCCACCTTAATGTGGGGTCGGCGCAACACACTTTTTCAAACATGTTGCAGAATATGACTTTTAGATATTTAAATAACAGCTATGACATTATATTTAATTACAACATTATCATTTGAATACTTTAAGGCATTGAATTAATAATATATTTTTAATTTTAAATAATTATATTACTATAGAAATTGTGTACACCCGACAGGGTAGATTTTTTATGGAACTGTAATATTATGTATAACATCTTTTGTACCAAAAAATCACACAATAAAGATTGATTGATTGATTGATTGATTGAAAAAATAGATTTGGCTTAGTTTTTACGAACGGCTGCCTGCCCGACGTCAACCCCCTTCTGAGGGATCCAGTCCCGGTCAAATTAAATGAGAAAATTCACTTCGCCCGACCTGGGAATCGAACCCACGGGTCACAGTCCACAGCCCATATATGCTGCTACTAGATCAAGGACTGTTTCAGTGGCGTGGTTTTATTTCGGTACGACTACCGTCTTGAGGTCTCGGGTTCGATCCCCGGGTCGGGCAAAGTGATATTGGATTTTTCCATATCAGTCCGGAGTCTGGAATTTGTGCCCCGTATGGCGATAGGCTCGCCCCCTATCACATCTGGGACGGAACAAAGGTTCTAGTCTACTACAGCATCTCTGGCTACCCCTTCGGGGATACAGTCGTGAGCTTATGTATGTGTAGACCAAGGAGGCGACATGACACAGGCAATTTTAACTACGGAACCTTAAAAACAGTTTAGCATAATTGGCATTTATTTATGTTGGCAAGATTGCCATATCGCCAGGTGTTAAACTGCCGATCGGTGGCCATAAAAACGGCGTGATAAGTAAATTTCTCAATATGTACGCAAGAATTAACAAACGTACTGAGGAGCGAGTTTAACAAGAGCAACACTACGTACTTTCACTTTTGCGTTGAGCTTAAAGTAAAGGCGACAGACATTGAACATTATTTTTAATATGCATATTTCATAAGATTGACTGATAGAGATCTCTAAGATAACAAAAGCCGAGTCAGGAGACAATGGACCAAAGAAAATTAAGACTTTTACTTATAAAAATATTTAAGCACTGCTTATCTTTAACCTTATGGCCCCTTACTTATAAAAATATTTGAGCGCTGCTTATCTTTGTACCATAGGTTGTCCCTTTCATTTTTAAACAATGTAACGCAAGGAAAAAAGTGACAGGTTATTCGTCACCATTTGCTCAGCAAAAAATGCTGTTTTAAGTAAGGCCCATGTTGTCTAAATTTGATTACGATCGGAATTGAAGTCAAGTTTTTAATTTAACATAACATAACATAAGCTCACGCCTATATCCCCGAAGGGGTAGGCAGAGGCGCACTAGCGAACTAGAACACCCACATTTCACCGAGCTTAGTTCCGTCCCAGATGTGATAGGGGGCGAGCCTATCGCCATATCGGGCACAAATTCCAGACTCCGGGCTGATATGGAAAAATCCAATATCACTTTGCCCGAACCGGGGATCGAACCCGAGACCTCAGAACCGTAGTCGTACCGAAATACCACCACGCCACGGAGGCAGTCAAGTTTTTAATTTGTGATTATTTAAACAGGTGGTCTAAGATAAATCGCTTTATGCTATAACTTGAGGTATAAATCGGCTGCAGTTTGCAATATTTGTCGGACATTCCTTGGCCCAAGTTTTTTATTCAAATTATGTGTTGACACATTGACACTCTTTGCTTACATTGATATTATTTATAAACTAGCTTTTACCCGCGGCTTCGCACGAGTATTTAGTAGGGGCAACGGGAAAAGCTTTTGATTTGTCGATCCGCCCTGTCGTTTGAGTCTAAATATTCTACAATGGGGCGATCCAGATATCGATTTTGAAGTCAATGGACCAAAACAAAGAAAAACAAAACGGCGGCCTTTTTTGTCAGTTTTGACACCTGTTCCGTCGTTAGAAACTATGTGACGACCAAGATATAGATTTTGAAGTAAATCGGCCCAGAAACATAGGAAAAATAAAATGGCGGCCACTTTTGACAGTTTTGACATCGGTTCCGTCGTTTGGAACCACGGGGCCATAATATCGATTTTGAACCCAGATATCGATTTTGAACTCCATTGACCCTTCTTTAATCAACACACACACAGTCATTACAGGATATTCGAACTGGCGGGTCAATTACATAAATCTATAAGACGAAATAACAAAACATACAACTATAAGCTATAACTTTTACTATATCCTATAAAATTAATCATATAAAATATATATGTGCCGCCTCCAACAGGTTATCAAAAGAAAAAGCCACATCCCAAATATAGTAATACCTACTTTCATTGCCTAAAACTGAATATATTGGAATAAAACTATTTTTACGGATTCTATCACGATTTGGAAAATTCCAATGAATAACAATGGCGTAAACCTAAGAAATTAATCATAATCATCATCATCATCAGCCATAGGACGTCCACTGCTGAACATAGGCCTCCCCCAAAGATTTCCAGATCGACCTGCTGGAAGCGGCCTGCATCCAGCGACTTCCTGCGAAATTAATATATTGCCTAAATTGCCTAGACAAATTGATAGTTCCAAACAATGCAATTTTAGAAGAATGCGGGTATCTCAATTACAAGCTTAACGCTAAAGTGACGGTGCAGTGCCGCGTGCCGGATCAGTTCTAGTGAGTTGTGTAATAATGGTACTAATGTTAGTCGATGTTCTATTAGCCATTCAGTGCCATTACTAATAAAAACTTAACTGACCAACTTCTAATTTACCGACCGTAGCCAAATTTATATGGGACCACTCTTGAAGGACGTTCTATCGAACACAAAAATAATTTTGAAGATCGGTCTACATTCGGCGGAGATATCGCGTAACATACATAAAAAGACGACGAATTGAGGACCTCCTCCTTTTGCGGAAGTCGGTTGATATAATCACAAGTTTAAAAACTTAACGGATCGACTTCAAATCTGATCATGACCAAATTTATATGGGACCACCCTTGAAATAAGCTCTATCGAACACAAAAAGAATTTTGAAAATCGCTCCACATTTGGCAGAGATATCGCGTAACATACATAAAAAAAAAATGACGAATTGAGGAACTCCTCTTTTTTGGGAAGGCGTTCGATAAAATAAACAACACCCAACAGTCACACAGTGCTAGTGGTAGGATATTTGTATCCACCCGGATGACGACCTCATGTAGTCTGAAAACCAGCCATAGGGGAACGCGTTCCAGGATCAGCCAATGTTATATAAGGACTGCCTCGGTGGCGTGGTGGTATTTCGGTACGACTACGGTTCTGAGGTCTCAGGTTCGATCCCCGGGTCGGGCAAAGTGATATTGGATTTTTCCATATCAGCCCGGAGTCTGGAATTTGTGCCTGATATGGCGATAGGCTTGCCCCCTATCACATCTGGGACGGAACTAAGCTCGGCGAAACGTGGGTGTACTAGTTCGCTAGTGCGCCTCTGCCTACCCCTTCGGGGATACAGGAGTGAGCTTATGTTATTTTATATAAGGATATTTCGAGTGGCTTGCGACATTACTTGATGGTTGGTCGTGACGGGTGTGCGGGTACATAAATAGTAATAAATAGTAGACTTCGCGTTAAGATACGAGTCTTGTGTAGTGGGTATTAGAAACTACGATAGACATTCGGTCTCACAACACCCAAATATTTGTGTTTTTTTTTTCGGTCGCGGGTAGCTGTGGGTGATACACGTGTTGGAGAGACTATCTCCGTCGTTTATCTTCACTCTTCACGTGACACTGGCGAAATAGTCGAATATTGTGATCCTCGCCATCCAAATAAGATAAGTAGAAGAAGAAGAAATATTTGTGGGCCACAAACATTAATCGCGTTGCGGGGATCGAACCTACGGCCTCTCATTTCAGCGTGCTACTTGTCCGCTGTGTTACAAAGGAAAGGAAAAACGAAAAGGATCATGAAACTCATGCGCATCTCGATGAGAAACCTTAGTAGCTTCGCGATGACCTTCGACCTTTCTAGCGATAGGTCGCGACGTCGCAGCCGAGAGTTATTGTATCGAGAACTGTTCCGCATTATTTCGTGAATGGATGTACATTCAACACACATTTCTGAGCTTTACACATAATCAGAAACTACGAGGAACTTTCGCTGTAACCAAAATATTTCGCACTCACAAAAATACTCTTTTTGCAAGTACAAAAAGGAAAATATTGTTTACCTATTTATAGACGTAGCCCTATTTCAACAATATTTTAAATCTAAAAAATATAAAAATATGGTCACAACTGTATTCTCAATGGGGTAGATAGAGGCGATCTTATGAACTAAGGTGCTTACGTTTTGTCGAAAATATTACCGTATTTAATCAAATTGCGGTAGCTTTTGAACTCAACACACCAGTTCTCAGCCGAAATTAGCTCATTTTAAACAAAGATATTTAATATTATTGACTATAGAGAGGCTATAAAGCAAGTTTTCATCAACCATTTATTACAATGAGAGGGCGATTATTACAATTTACACCTTAGAATGTTTTGTGAATGGTTAAGAATCACGTAAGATAAGTGTATTCTCTCAATATTATGACGCTGGCCGGTCTGGCGCGCGTATATTTCAAATAAACTGAGCGACTTATGACCACTAGGTCAAAACTCTTGGATCACAAGTTTTGTGCTGTTGTCCCGTCTATATACTGTTGCATGATTTTAAATCATTAAGAGGTTCGCATCCAAATATTACGAGGTTTTTCGAGATTCTCCTAAACATGTCATTGGCATTGAACTTGTGAACAAACGAGTTCAACGCGTTCGAGTTTTTCAATGGCTTTTCAGTCGTTCAAATAATGTCTTTCATATAAATAACAGCTTTATTTATCTCTATGTACTTATTCTGAAAAACGTGAGATTCTGGGTTCAAATCCCAAGTTGGGAATAATTAGTGATTGTGTATTTAATTCGTATAATCAGGCATGAATTGTCCGGTATTACAATTAGTGCCCGGTATAGCGATCCAACAGGTCGATCTGGAAATCTTTGGGGGAGGCCTATGTTCAGCAGTGGACGTCCTATGGCTGATGATGATGATGCTGATGGCGATAGACTCGCCCCTGTCATATGAACGGTCTAGAAATTGTCCTCCTTTATCTGGCAGGTGTTTTGAGATCAAACGTAGCCTTTTCTAGTAATTTTTCAAAACATAACATAACATAAGCTCACGCCTGTATCCCCAAAGGGGTAGGCAGAGGCGCACTAGCGAACTAGTACACCTACATTGCGCCGAGCTTAGTTCCGTCCCAGATGTGATAGGGGGCGAGCCTATCGCCATATCGGGCACAAATTCCAGACTCCGGGCTGATAGGAAAAATCCAATATCACTTTGCCCGACCCGGGGGATTGAACCCGAGACCTCAGGATGGTAGTCGTACCGAAATACAACCACGCCACCGAGGCAGTCATTTTTTTCATACAAACATTATCAAAATCGATCGTATAATTAGCATTATGTGACGAGGTGCGTACCTTACAAACCGTGAGCATACAGAATTAGACCTCTGGCCGGCATTTAGATCCCCTTCAATAAAGGCTCGTGCACGAGCTGCGCCTGTGCCACGCCCCAATGGCATTTGATTTGATTGCACCTAGTTATCCCATAGTACTTAGTAATTTGATCATTCATTCAAATAGATATTGAATATTTTATTCGATAACGGGAAAGTGACCGCTTGCAGTTCGGTCTGGAAATATTTGGATGAGGCCTAATGGTCTTATGGCTGTAATGATTTCTTAGTTTTATGCGAATGTTATACTTTGAAATGAAACTGGTTTTTAGGGATTTTATCGAAACGTCGGAACTAAAAATAAAACCAAATTGCGATAAAATCCGTAAAAACAAGTTTCATTTCAAGGTCTTATGGCTGATAATGATGAAAGTGACTACACTATACCGATGGTGAAAAAACCCTTAACGGACCGATTCTAAAACTTATTTGATCGTGACCAAATGTATATGTGACCACTCTTGGAATAAGCTCTATCAAATACAAAAATAATCTTGAAAATCGGTCCATATTTGGCGGAGATATAACTCCTGCACTAAAACATTGCATAAAACACCTATAAAAAACATGGTATTTTAAAATTTTTTTGTCTAGGGTTCTTGTTATTTGAACAGCAGACAATGAAAAACCTCAATTTGTGTAGGTGTTTTAGTGTTTTGTTTCGGAAAAACACATTCAGGAGACGCGGCTTAACATACATAAAAAAAACCGAATTGAGGACTTTCTCCTTTTTTAAGTCGGTCGAAAAACAGCGACTGTCAACAATGATATTATATTCACATCGAAAAGGGATGAAACAAATCAAGGAGCCAAAAGGACAAGCATACAAGGATTTACCTTTCAGCTCAATGGCCTTCTTTAGATATATAAAAACTGCCTTCGGATCTAAACGCTATGCTGAGTAGACCTGGTAAAACGAACTCAAGTTAAATTACAATGTTGCTGTGATACAAAGTCCTCTTTCTAATTTCCATTCCATAAGTCACATCCGTAATCTCAAAAGCGTCCTTTTAAAACAGAATACACATTTGAATACAGTTAGTTAGGTACTTACCAATGCTGGAGAGTCCATAGGACCAGCAGTCCTTGACCTCGACTTGCGTAGATCACTCTCGCCATCCGAAGGTCTTGAGTGTTGGTCACTCTCCCGCTCCGAAGAATTGTACCTTCTCGTCTCTTCTTTACGCTCTTTGTATCTTCTTTCCTCTCGTATGGTGCGGTTGTATCTGAATTTGAAGTAAAATCCATTTCTAAGATTAAAATGATAATAAATATTGTAGTTATCGCCTCCTTGGTCCAGTGGCAGCTTGTATGGGCTGTGGACCAGGAGGTCCTGGATTCGATTCCTAGGTCGGGCAAAGGAAATTTCTTTAATTTGCCCGGGACTGGATCTCTCAGGGGGTTGACGTCAGGCATACAGCCGGTCGTAAAAACGAAGTCAAAATATCTTTGTAACATACTTGAAAAGTGTGTTGCGCCGACCCCACATTAAGGTGGGATAAGGGCAGGTAGAAAGAAAGAGAAATATTGTAGTTATAGTTCCTACTACATACTAAAACATACGTAAATCCTTGAGTCTTTGTGCCTGCATTAGTCATCCGCCTATCTTACCCATTCTGTTTTTCTTCTTCCCTCTTCGGAGGATGAAGGTGGGTTTATGCAAGCTGTGATAATCCTAGCGATCACAGAACATCTCATTGTTTGTAAAAGTGCATGGATTTATTTTTTGACTGCACTGTGCTTACCATCTTGTGTAGTAGTTTGCAATGATCGATTAAAGAGAGTGTTGTTGATATAGAAGTGCGATGGATTTACTGTCCAAATTTGGAAGAGAGCGAAACATTTTCGAATCAATAAATATTTGAATTTGCTACTTTAGAAACCTCGTAAGGACCTTGATTTTAAATAAAGTTGAAAAGTTATAAAATCAATTATCACTGCGTAAGCTTTAAAGCTTGTGCATTACGATTAAATCCTCTTTCATATCAGGAAAGATTAAGATCACTAATATGTAAGGTTGGTTAAAATGCAAACATTTATTGCATATGGGTCGGATTATTTGTTGACAAAACCAATATTATTACATACGTTATTTTTAACTTCTTTCATGTTTCATACTTTTTACATCAAAATATATAATTCTTACCTTCCTTCAATATCACTCTCTCGATATTTTCTTTCTACATCACTGTCCCGAGGGTCTGAACTTCTGTACCTCTCTAAATCTTCCTTAGGGCTTCTGTATCTTCTCTCATCTGTTTTGAAATCCCTATCAAGATCTTCTTTGGGGCTCCTGTATCTCCGTTCATCAACTTTATAATCTCTGTCCAAATCTTCTTTAGAATTTTTGTATCTTCTCTCATCCGTTCTGTAATCTCTGTCCAGATCTTCTTTAGAGCTTTTATGTCTTCGCTCATCTATTTTGTATTCTCTATCCAGATCTTCTTTTGAGCTTTTGTATCTTCGCTCATCTATTTTGTAATCTCTGTCTAGTTCTTCTTTAGAGCTTCTGTATCTTCGCTCATCTACTTTGTAATCTCTGTCCAGATCTTCTTTGGAATTCTTGTACCTCCTTTCGTCAGATTTGCATTCATAATCAACCTTCCTGACAACGATGTCGCTTGGTTCAGGATCTGTGTATCTAAAAAAGTGGTATTATAATTTAAAAAATACTCCGGAATTGCAACATTACTGCAGTATCTCTGATGATAAATCAGTACAATCAATATAATGGCAACTGTTGTCAAGAGACTTTGGGTTCCTTGACACTTATAGAATTATGCCAATCTACATTTACTGTAAAACTTAAACTACCACATCGCCACTTTAAATGAATTTCAAAGATCTTGTTCGTCGTCACCAATGCAACCAAGACTATCACGGTAACATAAATGTGTAGGATGTCCGATACAATCTAAAAATTCTAAGAATAGTACGTGATTAACCGTTGTCTATTTATGTTTTCCTGGTACCTACATACACACATTTTCCTATTTGGAATAATTCCAAAATATACTGTGTGGATATCGATTATTTAGTTATTTCGCTAACCTATTATTGTTAATTAAACTTTATCGCTTTAATTAACTACAGGATATCCCTCTGAGTAAATTATTATATTATACCTCTACAATAAAATCTGAATACGTCGCAATTAACGAATACGACAAACTGACAAATATAACTCATATTAATCAATGTGATCTAAACCAAACAAACATCCACCACTGATGTATGCGTCCGTGATGGTCGCGTGGATTATGCAGGCCCGGCATCGAATGATCTTAGAACGTGCCTCGTCTGATCAAGCTAGTTCCTAGGGAACCTTTTTAGTATTACTAAAGTGGCTAAACTAAGTGGCTAAGAGGTAATGACAACGTATGAGCTCGATAATCAAGAGAATAATGCTAGATGGTATGGAACATTGGTAATGCCATAGGCACAGCGAAGTCGATGCAAATCTTGGAAAGGAAAGGTATGGGGAATTGATGTCTACGGAATACAAGAGATGGTTCAACTGGGGTAGTGCTACTGTCTGACAGAAAACTGATCTGGTATGGGAGCCTTGTCATATGATTAGAAAAGTTTAACTTCCCACTCCCAGTTTTATATCCTGTAAGATCCAAACAGGCATCCCCTAATTTCTGCTATCTTCGCCAACGGTTAGATATTACTAAAGTATCTTAAATAAAGAAGAATAAACAGTAAATTAAGCGTGTACCTTCTATATTCGGAGTCGTCATTGGCAAGATGTTCCGGGCTCTTGAGTACCCGCGTGCGAGTCTTCTGCTGGACTGGGTCCTTCTCTTTCTTGCTCTTCTTCGAAGAGTCGCGAGAGAATAGCTGTTTCATCTAAAACAATAACAACTTTCATTCCACAAGTTAGGCGAGTGTAAATTTGTCAGTGGTTTCGTACATTGTCGATGTTCATATTGATGGGCTTAAAAACTAATATAATTTTCAGACAAAGACAATCATATACCATGGTAAATTCTCACCCCTCCGTATATGTCACAATATTGCCTGAAATATACGAAATACGAATACCAAACACAGAGAGAGAGAGAGAGAGATTTATGAGATTTTTGTGTTTTTTTTTCTTTGGACGATTTTTTATGACCTTTCAATCTGGTGAAAGATGATCACAAAGTTAAATCCTTCCCAATCTCCATACCCTTTTTTTCACTGCAGGCATTGCATTTGAAGAGACATAGACATTACCGATGTCTATGAGCGCGGATAACAATTTACCATCAGTTGGGTCGTCGAATTGCAGACAATTATTGAAAGGCTAAATATTTTTCTTAATTGGCCTACAAAAGCAGACCTTTGTAAGCCAATTCAGAAAAAATATTTAGCCTCGGTCACGTGGTTGTATTTCGGTACGACTACCATCCTGAGGTCTCGAGTTCGATCCCCGGGTTGGGCAAAGTGATATTGGATTTTTCCATATCAGCCCGCAGTCTGGAATTTGTGCCCGATATGGCGATGGACTCGCCCCCTATCACCTCTGGGATTAAGCTCAGTGAAATGTGGTGAAATTCTAGTTCGCTAGTGCACCACTGCCTTGGGGATACAGACGTGAGCTTATGAGCTTAATAATTATGGTTAATGTCCCGATCCAAGTCGATTGAAGATTGTATAAGATTCGTTAACCAAGGCCTATCACTATGATTTTACGCATCGTACAAGTGAATGCTTATTTAGTAATCAACAGCAAGCCGGAAACTGTATAGAATTCATTAATAATTGCAATCTCATCATTGTGTAATGTTGAAATGTCAAATTATGCATTAGATCTAGCATACATAACACCATGCATAAGATATAACAGTACTATCTAGAGGTAAAATAATCGTGGTGTTCTAAAAATCATGCTCATTGATGTTACAATTCGTTACAGTTTTTAGTGTAAATATCCAAACTACTCGTTTGAGTTGGCTTAACGTTGCCCAAACAAAGAAGGATATTAATTAGAAATAGACTTATTCAAGTATTTCCATCTCACTTGAATAGTCCATTCCTAACCTCCTTCCTATTCATTTATTGTTTTTGTAAGTACCTAGCTCATACCGTGACATAATTTTGTGCGACAAAATGTCATGTATTTACGGGAAGCCAATAATGACTGAGATTTATTAAATAACGTTATTAATTACTTACTTTTTCGAGTCCAGAAAGTTTCTTGGTGGCCTTAGGCGGTTTCGCACTAATTTTGTCCTCGAGTCTGCTTGGACTCTTTTCATATCTTTCCAGTTTTTCGTAACGAGACCCGTCGTCGGCACTCCTATCCCTTGCTCCGTACTCCTTCTTGTATCCTTCTCTGTACTCCTTGAACCTAGCTAGATAATCACCGTTTGCGTAGATCTGCTCACTAGGGTAGTTGTCCTCCGTGTGCCGTCTTTCACTGTCCAAAAATAGCGATGTGTTCCTTACGTCGTCATCACTCTCGTTCCTCCTGTGTTTTCTGTGTATTTCACCACTCGAGTCTTTTCGGAAATCATTTTCAATCCCAGAATCAACAAGTCTGTTATCAATATCGAATCGTCTGGGTGATCTGTCCTCTCTATAATAATCTCTACTGTCACCAGAATCATGGCGTCGTATAGCGAAGTCCTTCTTGTATCTTTCCTTGCCTTTGGCTACGCGTAGAGAGTTGTATGAATCTGGGTATCTCGGTAGGTTTGCGTATTCTTCCTCCCGTTCTTGTGCAATTTCTGGATTGGATGAGTAATGTCCTTTACGTTTACCAGTCCAGTCGTCTTTTGTTTTATACTTTTGTCCAGTTTGCAAAATATCGTGACTAGATGCGAGATGCTTTTTGGCTTTATATTTTTTTTCTTTGTACTCGTCCGGTGTTAACACCGGTTTTGAAATGTTTGATTCTAAACTAGGCGGCTCATATTCTGGCTCTGGAGGAAACACTTTCCTACCATCTTTGTACCTAGCGTCTAGTCGATCAATAAACTCGCGTCTATCAGTCTCACCTTTAGGAACTTTATGGAAAGTTCGTGATTCTGTATTATACTTCACTTTATGATTATCAGAATCATATTTGCTGTAGTCTTCAGTGATACTGCTTTCAGCAAATCCATCCCTTTCTACAGTATTACGACAGTATTTAACCGTCTCATTTACAAATCTTTCTGTTGCTTTCATACGCTTGTCTTCCTCATACGAGGGATCGGTTTCTAAGTACCTAGTTATAGGTGCATCTTTAGTTATTCGTTCACGGTCGTATCTTCGCGCGTTTAAGCGAGATTCAAGCAATTGGCGTCTGTGACTCAGTTCGTTAAAATCTAGGCCAAGTTTAGTGTGTTCCGTTTCATACTGTTTTTTCTTTGTGTCCATACCATCGGCCCTACCCCTGAACGTGTCAATGAAATCTTGGGATTTGTTTTTATTAGACGGATATTCGTTAGAGTAGGTCGGTTCAAATTCCTCGAAACTCCTTAACTTGTATTCCCTGAACCTCGGCTTTATCGGCGAATCGGTAATCTTGTAACCCTCGAGACTATTGAAGTTTTCGTTATCGTCTTTGTAATCGTAATCGTACATTCTAGTGTTGTTAAATTTTTGTTTCTCCTCATAACCCTCGTCTTCGTCGGAGAAATTGTATTTATCCCTCGGCGAGTAAGTTTTGTGCGCTTGACTTTCTAGCCTTTCTGATTCTCTGACGACTTGTGCGTAGACAATGCCCTTGTTACCATTCATTTTATCTTCTGGGGGTGTTGCCCTTTCTGGACTAGTGTTATTCGCAATGAGATTAGGATCAGGACTAACGCTAGATTTAATATACGAGAAAGGTTGGTTAGTATGATCACCGTTAGGGGCTATTATATGTGTTTTAGTTGGCGGAGTAAACTGATCTTCCTTAAGTATTTTGACGATGTGATCCACAGTATGTCCTCGTGTCAGTGGTGGCTTATGTGGTGGCTGCTGACTGCTATGTATCATATCTTTACTACCATATACGTTCTCTTCTATCTTTCGTATGCTCTCTTTAATTTTATCTTTTACTTCAACAGGGCTTTCTCTCTTCGCAGAATCTATTTCATCGATGAGATTCGTTTTTTTTGCGTCTGTTTTGCGTTTTGGTGTGTCGGTTATAGATGGAGATTTTTCTTTCTCTTTTTCCAAAGATTTCCCTCTTTTACTTCTGGTTGGCGGTTTGGGGTCTTGGTTTTCGGGTGTTTTGTATCTTGGCGGTTTTTCTACAGGATTAACTTTTTTGCTATCGATTGCTTTTTTGAGATCTTCAGATTTATTTTCCTTCTTCGTCGATTTATTTTTTTGATACGCTTCTAAAGGCGGCGTGCTTTTGAAATAATCTTCTCTTGGCGAGCTTTCTATAATCGGCGATAGCTGCGACTTTTTATTCCTTAACGATTTGAGAAATTCTTCAGTTTCACTGCCTGACCTTTTGCGTATCGGTTTATTTTGGGTATTCAGGTTGGTGTTTGATTTTAAATCTGTGACGTCACTTTTGCTTCTTTTGACAACTGCTACAGGCTTGGTGGTAACCACAACAGGTTCATTAGGGCTTTTGGTGTTTTGTGACTTTCTGAATAGAGAGGAGAGCGAAGTTCGTTCTCTTCTCTTCCGCGAGCTCACATCACTAGTGGACCTGCCAAGTGGAGTTTTGCCTTCTGGTGTTGTATCGTCGCTGTTTCTTCTGTTCTCTTTGAATTTTCTTCTATGAGGGAGTGAGAAGAACTTCTCTGGTGGATTATCAGCTGTACAGGTTACGCTTTTTGCTGCAGCTAGAACTTTGTTGGCTTCTTCTATTAACTCCTTTTCTGAGAGATGTGTAAATGGTTCCTTCCTCACGGATGGTACTTCAGAGGTGCCCCGCGATTCTCGCGGTTTCCCTGCAACAGAAATATTGTAATTACTAATTAATATTACAACTTATATGTAATTAGAAACAGTTTTAGTTTAACCAAAGAGATATATTATAGACTAGTAGTATTTAATTATCAAATAAGGTGTTATAGACCAGTGACGCTGTGTTTGTATTATTCAAATTAATAAAATTAGCATTTAGCTATGTAACGCTAGAGTTATGTATATTATTACATAAACATGTTATTTCTATGTGTTAAATATTAAATAAGTATCAATTCGTATTAATAATTATAATGCCTTTCATTTTAGTATAGAATTAGTCATAATCTATCTAATAGAAATCATGCTTCTGCAGAAATTGAAGTGCATAATAAATACACTGCCAAGTCAGATCATAGTCTTGACCCCCAAACTAATACAAGTATTGCGTGGAAACCCTAAAGAACTATGATTGTCTTGCTTGCTTGACTATAACACGATGAAAAACAACAGAAAACCCAAAACTTAAACCCATCCCGCCTCAACCAACCATCAAGTAATGTTGCAAGTACTGGAGAGAACTGGATAATAGGTGGTCGTTATCCGGGCCGATAAGAATATCCTCCCATCCGAAGGCCCATAATATAACCAACAGTTACTCTAAGTTTGACATGTGGGTGTCAGGAAATACGCGTGACTTAAATTACGGTCCCAACACAGAGACCCGAAACATATATCTATCATCATCATCATCAGCTATCACACTCATCCCGTACTGGACATTAGCTCTTTGGATCCAGTATCTATGGCCACACAAAATTCTACAGTCTCCGTGGCACAGCGGGCGAGTTGCTGGCTGTGAAACAAGAGGCAACGGGACGATTCCCTCATCGAAACACATGTTTCCCCATAGGTTTTTGTTTTGAGCCTGGGTGTTAAAACCAAAAGTCTCTCGTAGTTTCTGATACCCACGGTACAGGTGAAACCTAGTGTAGGGTCATAACAATATGAGTGACTGTTGCCTGTATCTACGGCTGACTTCACAAAAAGGACGAAGTCTTCAATTCGTCTGTATATTTTTTAATGTATTTTACGCGATATCTCCGCCAAATTTAGACCAAGTTTCAAGATTCTTTTTGTGAGAGAATTTGTGCTAGAGCTTATTTTCTGGTCATGATCGGATTTGAGTCGATTGTCGATCTACGGCCTGAGCAGGAAAATTTCTGACAACCGTAAATGTATTCGAACTCGATGCGCGTCTATGAAATTTGTATGAAATATTAACCAAACGTCATCAGTGCGCAGCGAACTCGAATACATTTACATTAGTTTTTCGTGCTCGGGCTACTGTTAAGTTTTTAAACTTGTGATTATAAAAACATTTGTCGTGGTGCGGGAATCAAACGTGCAGCCTCTCCTTTCAGCCTGCTAGTCTTCCCTAGTTATAAACCTGTCTACAGCCCGGTTATATTGAACTATAGAAGTCCAATCACCTGATAACTGCTCTTAAGGTCGCGGGCGCCAACCAGGCTGCTCATAAGGTGACGTCACCACTCGCTCATTGCTAAATATAGCGTGGACTTTCAACGCGAAACCACTTTTCGGTAAGATTTTCAACTTGCGTTTATTTTTTATCGACGCTTTTACAACTCACGGGTTACTTTGTTTTTTAGAACAAAAAGTTGTTTATTTTACATAAATTATTATTATAACATAACATAAGCTCACGCCTGTATCCTCGAAGGAGTGGCAGAGGCGCACTAGCGAACTAGAACACCCACATTTCGCCGAGCTTAGTTCCGTCCGAGATGTGATAGGGGGCGAGCCTATCGCCATATCAGGCATAAATTCCAGACTCCGGGCTGATATGAAAAAATTCAATATCACTTTCCTCGACCCGGGGATCGAACCCGAGACCTCAAGACGGTAGTCGTACCGAAATACAACCACGCCACCGAGGCACTTTTTTATTCATATAAGTTATGAAAATCAGCTCGAGGAACTATATTCACTATGCACTTCTCCTATTAAGGGTACCTGATAATAATAGTATCCAATATGGCGATAGGCTCGCCCCCTACCACATCTGGGACGGAACTAAGCTCGACGAAATGTGGGTGTTCTAGTTCGCTAGTGCGCTTGTGCCTACCCCTTCAGGGATACAGGCGTGAGCTTATGCTATGTTAGACCTATGTTCAGCAGTGGACGTCCTGCAGCTGATGACGATAAAGCCTGTAAAATAATTTTGTTTGGAGCCACAGAAGGGTTTTAATGTCAAAGTAGGGAAACCTCATTAGAATATAAATACCTCAACTAAGAACTCTAATACACAGCCACTCAAAAAATCTAACAAAAACCACGTCTAAAATCTAAACGTGAGCGCTTAAGATCGTATCTGTTTGTAAATTTTTTACTCGAGTATAAACACTGCCAACCTTTCTCTTGCACAAGGTCGAATGTACTTAAATTAACCTTTATTCAGTTAATAACTTGTAAAGTGATGTATTGATTGATAAATTGAACTTTAATGCTTTAAATATCATGTACCACAGAAGGGGTACTGGAAGAGTTGTACTTCTGGGGGGTTACCACCACTTCTTATAGCAGTATTATTATAATTTTACTTGTACCGATTCCCATACAAAACAAACGAAGTACGATTATAATAATACTGCTATAAAACGTCGTGGTAACCCTGCTGGTAGGGTATGCTCACTTCCGCCCGGATAGCGCGACCATCGTTGTGATTTCTTAAGTTTACGCGTATGTTATAACACTGAAATAAAACTGCCTCGGTGGCGTGGTTGTATTTCGGTACAACCGTCGGTACAACCCGGGTCGGGCAGTGATATTGGATTTTTCCATATCAGCCCGGAGTCTGGAATTTGTGCCCGATATGGCGATACGCTCGTCCCCTATCACATCTGGGACGAAACTAAGCTCGGCGAAATGTGGGTGTAGTTGGCTAGTGCGCCTCTGCCTACTCCTTCGGGGATACAGGCATGAGCTTATGTGTCATGATATAAAACTATGTTATACGGATTCTATCAGAATTTGTTTTTATTTTTAGGCCCGACGTTTCGAAAGCTTTGCAGCCTGAACAGCCTGGACTGCCTTCAAAAAATAAAAACACATCGTGATAGAATCCGTATAAAATAGTTTTATTTTAGAAAGAAAGAAAGAAAGGAACTTAATTTAGCCAACACTTGAGACCAGCCGTGAACATCGAAAATGGGTTCAGGTTTAATGACCAACATTGTGTTAAAAACTTAAAACCTGCCATTGTGATCTATACTTTGTGTGGATCGCATTCTAAAGCCGCGTCTCCTGCTCTTAAACATTACACAAAACACCTACACAAAACACGGTATTTCTACATTTTTTTTGTCTATGGTCCATTGTTACATGAGCAGGAGGCAATGAAAAACTCTGTTTCGTGCAAGTGTTTTTAGTGGTTTGTTTCGAAAAAACATGAGCAGGAGACGCGGCTTAAGATCAATACCAGTGTTTATCCGGCTTTACAGAAGGGCTTGGGATTTAATGGTTAAATAGTCACGGGCGGCTCGGCCTTTGGTGGCCCATACGTTTATTTAACATATTTATATGACGCCTCCGGTGGGGTTAAAGCAGGTATGGGGGTATTTAATTGTGTCTCTGTGCTCGGGAGGGATACGGTAAAACCTAATTTCGAATAATTTCTGCAAAATGCTTGAAAAACTGACACTCTACATCTAGATATGACTACTGTAATGGTAGGAGGCTTTAAGAAACGTGTTAATACGCCGGTGGTTCATTTAAGACGTTATTTTAGAATGACTTAATTACATATTACACTTAACTTATTTACTATAGTCCGATTGCTAATTAAACGGAGTAAATTGACAGATCGAAATGACACTTTACAAAATAATGTTGCTTACTTCCAAAACATAGTGATTGTTCTAGTTCAATTTTTATCATTCAAAGAAACAATAACTCAGCTTGCAAAATTAGAATTTTACATACATACATACATAAACTCACGCCTTTATCCCTGAAGGGGTAGGCAGAGGCGTACTAGAGAACTAGAACACCCACATTTCGCCGAGCTTAGTTCGGTCCCAGATGTGATAGAGGGCGAGCCTATCGCCATATCGGGCACAAATTCCAGACTCCGGGCTGATATGGAAAAATCCAATATCACTTTTCCGACCCGGGGATCGAACCCGAGACCTCAGAACCGTAGTCGTACCGAAATACCACCACGCCACGGAGGCAGTTAGAATTTTATTACGTATTTTTACAAATTTCAGCTTAACCCTTCGACTAAATGTCTGTTTAAATAATTTTGCGTAAATAATCACAACAGATACGCGAACTGATATGACAATGAAAATTACACATATTACTTTTATTATTTGATAAAAAAATATGTTCCGCACATTTATAGCTTTTGTAAGATTTGTTTATAATGAACCATGACTATAATACCAGTAGACATGCCATAACTTAGCATGCAGTTTTTTACATGACTTTAATTCAGTAGACATTCAGTACTAATCACATATTAGGCAGGAATTACGACATTAAGTTGGACTTTAGAAAATGAAGGAATGAAATGGTTCACTGAATAGAAATGTTTAAATAATCTTGATCTTTTTACTGCAGCACTATTTAAATTTCATGAAAAAGTGGCAACATTCGAAATGTCAATTTACTCCGTTTAATTAGCAATCCTATGATGCTTACACACTACACCTTCCCCTTTGGGATAAAAATCAAATGTTTGACAAAATATTCTTATTTTTATTGTTATACACTACACTAAAAATAGACATAGCTAGTAAATTTTTATTTTATTTATTTTAAATTGAAATGCACAAATTAAGAATTTCTAACATAACATAAGCTCACGCCTGTATCCCCGAAGGGGTAGGCAGAGGCGCGCTAGCGAACTAGAACACCCACATTTCGCCGAGCTTAGTTCCGTCCCAGATGTGATAGGGGGCGAGCCTATCGCCATATCGGGCACAAAATCCAGACCCCGAGCTGATATGGAAAAATCTAATATCACTTTGTCCGACCCGGGGATCGAACCCGAGACCTCAGAACCGTAGTCGTACCGAAATACCACCACGCCACCGAGGCAGTCTATTAAGAATTTCTGAATATGGATTTTCGACACAGACTACCTAAACTGTAAAACTATCCGTTAAACATTACAGCAAACAATTTTTTGTCATAATTTCCAGATTATTGATCTCGAGTAACTTGTGTGGGTGTGTAACATGGTACAATAACCGTGGATGCTGCAATAGACGACATATTAATATTTGATTACTATACGTTACCGAGCATTTCGTTTACGTAGAAAATTAGTAAAACTATCCCACAGGAACGTGGATTTTTCCTAGATATAATTCTATAAGCTATTCCAGACTCTAATCTATCTCTGTACTAAATTTCATTCAGATCCCAGAGTTGTTCTCGCGAGATTGAGTAACAATAGTATAGAAGTCTCGAAGACTACATACAGCTGTGTTTATGGTAGTAGTATGAGTTTGAGAGTACATCCACGCTGTAGACAGTAACGTCTACAGCACGAATGAGCAGGGTAGACCGGTTTGACACCACTGTCTCAAAGAAAACCGATGTAAAGTGGCTCGCTGTTGAGTTTCGTTCGGCGAGTGAGATTTCTGGTGGCCCAAATCACCCCTCCCTTTTCCTTTTGTCATGATACTTATGGGATCATAAGCATAAATGGGCAGTGCAGGTGACCCAACAGCTAGTTTGCCTCTGCCATAAAAAAGAGTCCTAAAAAATCAATTTAAACAATCCTTCGAGCAGTCTATCAACCAGGATATCAGAACATCAAAGGATATTAATACTTCCATCATTACACCTTTGACCCGATTGAAATAATCTTGTATCAGTGATTATAATTTAGCATTTCCGCGTACCATTTGCATTATTATTCAAAACTAATTAATATTAATGAGTAACGGAATATTGTTTAGCATTTGATTGCGACTTCGCTCTCGTGAATTCCATATTCTAAGGAAAGTATTAATGTGATAATCACACATACATAATATTGATTCATGTGTGTGTAAGGGGACGAGTCCGTTGCTGATATTATTATAATATGAGAACATCGATATATTATTTACCTAGATGCACAGTTGACGCACGGAAAATGGGACAGCAAAGAAGTGCATAAGCACTCGTTTTGCCTACAGTCGGACGTCGATAGAATTCTAAATTTCAAAATTCAAATTAAAGAACGCTTGCTCATTTCGTTTAAAAAGCTACTTTATAACACGTGCTTAGGGTTATATTTGTGTTGATTTAATTACAACTTGTGATCGTTTTCTTTGTTTTATTTTTGAGACCACTTTTTAGGAGGATATTTGCATCTAGGGTATATGTATGAGAATCATAAAGTAAAAAAAAACGTCTTCAAAAGCTCAATAACGACATCTATGTTTTTTTTTATAGCAGAGACTGGCAAGCGAGCAGATGGGTCACCTGATGGTAAGTGATCTCCACCGCCCATGGACAACCAAGACACAAAAAGATTCAAGGGTGCGTTGCCAAACTAAAGCAAGGGAAATAGGAATTGGGAAAGAAGGGAGAGAGGGACAGAATTGGGCTACAGGAAATCTCACACATTGAACGAAACGTGACAGCGAGTTGTAACTTTACGTCGATTTCTTTGAGACGGTGGTCCAGCCGCCCCATTCGTGCTGTAGACGTAACTGTCTACAGCGTGGCTTTACCACTCTTAATATGTTGTTTGTTAAGGACATACATAACTTAGCACAAGTACTAAGTTATATTATACTTGTTCGGAAACTTCAACTGCCTCCGTGGCGTGGTGGTATTTTGGTACGACTACGGTTCTGAGGTCTTGGGTTCGATCCCCGGGTCGGGCAAAGTGATATTGGATTTTTGCATATCAGCCCGGAGTCTGGAATTTGTGCCCGATATGGCGATAGGCTCGCCCCCTATCACATCTGGGACGGAACTAAGCTCGGCGAAATGTGGGTGTCTAGTACGCCTTTGCCTACCCCTTCGGGGATACAGGCGTGAGCTTATGTTAATGTATGTGGAAACTTCATTTAAACTTTAAGCCGGTCTAGGCCGAGCTTTTTCAAACACGATTTGTACAGGTAACAGGTCGTAAAAACTCAAGCCGAATCCTTTCTGTAAGTGCCAACTCCACATTGGAGTATAAAGGCAGCAGGAAAGAAAGAATCTTTAGAAAAATATTGCTGTCGTCGTGGATAAGGTAGCGTCTCACAAATATTTATGGTTTTTACTTCCTCGAACTATGAGCCTATTAAATTACGACTGATTTATCATGACAAACAGAATAACAGTTCTTGCCGGTTTTATATTAGTTTTTATAACCAATTAAGTTTACGGTATTAATTAAGATCACAGATGTGTTAGGAGATATCTAGTTGTTTAGAATAAAAAAATACGGAAAATAAAAATGTATTTCGAGCGAACATTATTACTAGGAGTTCATAAATTGTCACAAGTTTTCGAGCTGGTATTTGTCCAGCAAATTATTCCTTATAAAGCTTGTACGGCTTGGTTGGTCTGCAATATAATGGCATACATCATCATCATCATCATCAGCCTATACTCGTCCACTGCTGGAAATAGGCCTCTCCTAATGCACACCATTGAGCTCGGTCTTTAGCTCTTTGCATCCAGTTTTTGCCCGCCGCTTTCCGCAGGTCGTCACTTCACCTGGCCGCAGGACGTCCCACCCTACGCTTGCCGAGGCGCGGTCTCCACTCAAGAACACGAACACCCCAGCGGTTATCGGTTCGACGTGATATATGGCCAGCCCACTGCCACTTCAGCTTGCTAATGGTTTACATGTATATACGTAAATACATAATAACTACATGCATTGAGAGGTAGAGCCACGTTGTAGACAGTAACGTCTACAGCACGAATGGGTCGGCTCGACCGGTTTGATACCATTGTCTCACAGAAAACGGACGTTAAGTGGCAGCTTGTTTCGTTCGGTGAGTGAGATTTTCGGAGGCCCATTTCACTCCCTCCCTTTATCAGTCCCTTTTCCCTCCTCATCCATTCCCTTTTATGTTGGCAACGCACTCATGATTCTTTTTGTGTCTTGGGTGTCTATGGGCGGTGGAGATCACTTAACATCAAGTAACCCATCTGCTGGTTTGCCAGTCTCTGCTATAAAAAATACTAATGATCTGCTTCTTTTTTTAAATTGAGAATCGACGAATTGCTGTCTTTGAACTAAAAAGAAATAAAATATAATTCTTGTACACACAACAGTTTTTGAATTATTACAGCTGTTTCATAAATGAAGGTAAAATTGTAACAAACATATCGCATCCAGTTTTCTTTAAAAGGAATTAATTCATATTTCCTAAGTTGAGTTGTTTCATCAACATAACTGCGACTTGTGTCGAAAATGTTTACTTAAGAATACCACCCATCTCATTCACGCTTCATAATTAAGTATATGATGAAAAGAGACAGATACAATTTTGTCGCACATCCATTAGAGGATATAATGGTCTATTTACATAAGTGTCCGTATGTGAGACAGACAAGGTCTTTGGCTTCGGCATTCAAGATCTATTTTAGTTAGTGCATGATGTTTTGGACAAACAAGCGAATATTACCCTGCTGTTTGTTTTTGGCATTGTTCCAATAAACTTGTTATGTTTCATTCAGTCCTGGTACTTTTGGTAACGTTCGTGCGTGTCCTTTTTGTATACGGTGAATGTAGAAGAAACCTCTTTACGTTTATTGTAGCCTGGTATCTGGATATTTTTTAAGACGGTTTTTAATTGGTGCTTTAAGTTTGGTTTAAAATAACTAAATTATTTTTAATGGCAAGACTATTTTCCATAATTAACAATTCATAAATTTGAGATATTCTAATCATTGAAATAACTAAGATGGCTGTTTGTACATTTTTATGAATGACCTTAACCTACTAAACCGAAATCTACACTAAGGGCGATTTGCTGCGCTATATTACTAATCTAGAGTTAAATCTTATGTCGATTTATCCTGCAGCTCACTCCTATCTTTAAATCAAGTTTTGGGATATAAAGAGATTTATCGCTGAGCTGCAAGAGGCCCTATATTAATGACCATGCTCCTTACTTATAAAAATATTTAAGCGCTGCTTTTCTTTAACCATAGGTTGTCCCTTTCATTTTTAAACAATGTAATGCAAGGAAAAAAGTGACAGGCTATTCTTAGCGAAAGGTGAAGCGGAATGTTTTTATAAGTAAGGTATATATATTCACGCCTGTTATCTCCGAAGAGCTAGGCAGAGACGCAACAAGTCCACCCAATACTTCATCCCATAATGTGACAGCGTTAATTAAAAATATTCATTATTATTTTTCACTGCCTCGGTGGCGTGGTTGTATTTCGGTACGACTACTGGCCTGAGGTCTCGGATTCGATCCCTGGGGCGGGCAAAGTGATATTGGAGTTATCCATATCGGCCCGGAGTTTGGAATTTGTGCCCGATATGGCGATAGGCTCGTCCCCTATCACATCTGGGACGGAACTAAGCTCGGCGAAATGTGGGTGTAATAGTTGGCTAGTGCGTCTCTGCCTACCCCTTCAGGGATACAGGCGTGAGCTTATGTTTGTGTTATTTTATTAATGTCATCTTGTTAGTACTCTTAATTTGCTTGCAACACATTACCTTTTTTCGTCGGTAATGCCCATAACAAATAAATTGCATGATTTCAAATCACTAATTAAACAAAGAACGACCAAGTTTGTTAGATCATCAGTGCTTATTAGCATCTCTCAGTCACAGCACCGATGACTTGGGTCAGTTAAATAACCACGTCATATATTTGTCACGGCAAGCGATCTATGTCATCAGTTACTCATTGGTAAACATCCGCAATTCAAACAGTTACATATTTTATATCTTATGTAATTATTGTCTGAGAGAAAACAAAGGAAATAAACGCTATTTTTATATTCAGAATTACATCTGTCTGTGAGACGTTATCATAAATTATTTTGTGAATAATTTGCAGCGGCTCTAATGTTTCCTTCTTAGGGGTAGCCACGGATGTAAAGAAAAAGAAGGACACCATCTCGCCTATAGTTAAACGGACACCACAGGGCTACGCACACAAACGCGGCTGTACAAAAGTGCTCTATGCACACCCGAAAACGGCCGAAACCCCTGCCTCACTTTCAATGTTCCTCCGTCCATCTTTTTTTTACGTCCGTGGGGCTGGCATAATCTTTTTGACCATAAAACTCTACATAAAAAAGTAAAAAAATTCTATCAATCTCAGTGACGTGCACAGACATTCCGATCAGGATAGACAAAAAACTTTCATAATTACTTCAACCGTTACATCACCACATCATTATTATTATCATCTTCGTGTCCATTTTAAACATAAACCCAGCATTTATATTTTGAAAATCTATCTTTAGTCATGATTTTTATTCTTTATTTATGGAAATAGCTTATTGCCAGGGTAGACAATGTCTCTTTGTCTATATGGACTGCACGCCACTGATCAATCTTCTCAACCCAGCAATTAAAAACAAGGTGATTTCACATTGGATAAAATCAAGATTGAGTCATTATTAGTCTAATGATCGCTAAACACCACACACTTGACTGCGGTTCTTATTTCCTTACGTTAAGAGGGCTTTCGCGCCTTTCATTGAAATCGACGTTTTTGCTTGACTTTTGAAAGTGTCTCGCTGAAAATTTTTGTACCAAACAAATCCTAAAAACATATGCATTTTGAAGGTCATTTCATTCCGGACGTGGTGTACATCTTAATTTTTTCATTAAATAAGACAAAACCTTATGATTCCGCGTACTAGAAGAGGTGTTTTCGAAAATGTTACTTTTTACTGACTTTTGATAACTTTTTGAGAAACTATACATTAATATTATGACATACAATTGATGCACACACAACAAGAATATCTTCTTATCCGTGGTGGCTATTGTATTTTTTTCACGTTTTATACAAAAATGTCAAGAAAATAGCTTTTAAAACAAACACAATTTTGAAAACTGCGTCTGAAATCATAATTTATTTTGCGCAATATAAACTACACATGAAAATAAAAAATATCGCATAATAAAGTTTAATATCTTGGCTTTTATAAAAAAAAATATGAGGGCCAAATTATTTGATATAATATCTAAAATATGTTTTTGAAACCATAGCAAAAATCGATATAAACAGCGAATAAATAGCCAGCCATTTGAACAGTCAAGTCACACCGCGCTGAGCGGTCTCAGAGTGAGGACGTATCGCATTTTTTCGTCATTTTCAGTTGTTCGAATTACGAAATTTTCAATTATTTGTAGTAATTATAGCGCGACAATACTCGACTTGATATTAGACGATTTTTGTTTGTATTCATGTTTTGAGATTTTCTCTTACTACATTTTTATTGAATTACATAATTGGATTTTGTTCTGATTTAAATTATTCATCTCATGATTATGATTGATTGTAATGAATTAAGCGATAGCAACTGAATAGAATTTAGAATGTGATATCTTTCTTTCTGCCTGTCCTTATCTCACGGCAGCGACCACGTGGGCTCAACATAACACACTTTTTCAAGCATGTTGCAGAAAGGATTTGGCTTTGTTTTTACGACAAATTGCTTGACATTAACCCCCCTCTGGAGTATAAAATGTAACAGTATATGGGTACTCTTTTTAGGTAATATAATATTCCCAACTGTTCCAACTAGGGGTCTTAAAATGAACATGCATAAGACGATGATCATGTCGAATTTTCATGTTGTGCACACTCGAAAATTAGTATAGGAAACTCTCGATATAGAAAAATGTCTATTACATGGGGTATCTACCTAAACAGGTTCGATTTTGAAAGAGGTCAATCATCAAATTCAGTTCGACTGGATAGCATTCGGCAAATTATGTTGTTGAGGTCTTCCCGTGAAAAATACCTCAGTGCCTGAATACAAAAGTCTTTGATCATTGTGTGTTACCGTTACTAGTGACAACTTACGGCCACTGAAACGAGTTATTTGACTATGAGGAGGCCATTTTTGTATCATGTGTGCGATTGTTGGGAGTTCTATAAAGCCTGAAAGTGATTTTTAAGTTTATCAATAGATGGCGTTACCATATTTTCTGAGTCATTTTGAATATTTTACGAATTCTGAACGATTTTAAAGTCGTTAAGTGATCCGCGGTCAAAATCTAAAAAGTGACCGCCATTTTTTTTTCTTTGTTTTTGGGCCAATTGACTTCAAAATCGATATCTGGGTCACTCCGTGGTTCGAAACGACGCAACCAATATTAAAACTGTCAAAAGTGACCGCCATGTTGTTTTTCTTTGTTTCTGGGCTGATTGACTTCAAAATCGATATCTGTGTCCGCCCCGTGGTTCTAAAGGACGGAACAGATGTCAAAACTGTCAAAATTGGCCGCCATTTCGTTTTTGGGCCGATTGAGTTTAAAATCGATATCTGGGTCACCCCGTGGTTCCAAACGACGGAACCGATGTAAAAACTGTCAAAATTGGGCGCCATTTTGTTTTTCTTTGTTTCTAGGCCGATTGACTTCAAAATCGATATCTGGGTCACTCCGTGGTTCCAAACGACGGAACCGATGTAAAAACTGACAAAATCGGCCGCAATTTTGTTTTTCTTTGTTTCTGGGCCGATTGACTTCAAAATCGATATCTGGGTCACCCCGTGGTTCCAAACGACGGAACCGATGTTAAAACTGTCAAAATGGGCCGTCATTTGTTTTTCTTTGTTTTTGGGCCAATTGACTTCAAAATCGATATCTGGGTCGCCCCGTTGTAGAATATTTAGACTAAAACGACATGGCTGATCGATAAATCAAAACCTTTGCCGTTGGCCCAACAAAATACGCGTACGAAGCCGCGGGCAAAGGCTAATAATAAAATATAACACAAAACAATTATATAAATCAACCTTATATATATTTTTAGGTTAATATAAAAATAGTCAATACTTTAGTAACAGCAATTTTTTTTTAATTTATTTTGGAACTTGTGGAACACTGCCTGTGTTCCAAAATACTGCCTGTTGTCCTCTGTGCCCAGACGAAATATGAAAAACGATTACACGAAAAGAAACATAGGTTCGATGCTAAGCTAAAAGGAGGGGAATAGGTATTGGGAAAGGGACGAGGGAATTGCGCTACCAGAGATCTCACTCAACGAACTAAACGCAATAGCAAACTGCTACTTTACGTCGGTTTTCTGTGAGTCAGGTATCAAATTTAACAAAAACAACAACTCCTACATTACTAGACGACGCTTGTGTAGAATTGAATATTGATTACCTGGTGTGAGTGTTAATTTAATTAAAACTTGACCCAACAAGAAGTTCGAACCAATTGTTTCCATACCGAATATTAAAGAAGGCGGCCACGTTCAACAAGGAGCAAATAGAACATTTGGGAGGTTGAAATTTTCGTAAGAAACATAAGCGTTCGGTGGCTCCGGCAATACCAACTACAAGATATTCCATTGTCTCTGAGGAGCCCGGCCCGTACCTTGCGAATTTTTCGTGTGGGGATACCTGAAAAGTTGTGTATATCTAAGAAACCGACGACAATATCCCGATTAAAATAAAACATCCACGAAAAATCACCGGCAGCATGTGTCAGAGAGTTTTCAAAGACTTGCAAAGATGTTTGCTAGATTCCCGACGACGAGACATCATTAAAAAAACATAGATGTTTGTTACGTCGAAGGAATCATTTGTATCATTTCTAGTTTTAATTATATTCATGTTTCAAATTTGCAAACGATTTTTGTCTACCGTTTAGTTTGTCTGGCTCGGAAAAAACATTCTTATCTCTGTTGCGGATCTAATTCCCGGTAAATCTTGCTAGAACAATACACGTCTGACTTGAAAATCTATACCAGGACCTCCTGGTTCACAGCCTATTTACGCTATCACTAGATCAAAGAGGTTACAGACGTTTTATTATTATTTCCGAAGGAGAAGGCAAATAAATTATGCAATTTATTTATTTATTGTGCCTATAGGCATCGCTAACATAGACATTTAAACGAGCATGACTGCCCAGACTGAGTACAACAATCAGTTAGAAAGCACCTTTTAGCAACATGCTTGAAATAAAGCGTGTATAAATATGATGCGTCGATCCGACATTGAAGTTTATTTTTCTAACTACTAACTACTAAGGATCAAGATTTTTCAATCCAAGTATACATTGAGTTTACGTGCCGGATTGCAACTCGGGCATGTGTGCGACGCACACAGGTGCAGCGCTGTCATAAAATACCTAAACTTGAGCGGAAAGATTTTGCTAAAGCGCTCTTAAATCAAATGTGCTAAATGGAACGTATGTTAGGGCGATTGTACATTTTCGATTTCCATAATCACAAGTTTAAAAACTTAACACACTTCGACTTCGAATCCGACCGACCAAATTTATATTCGTTTGTATTTTTTTCATTTAAGCAGGATCTCCACGAAAAGTGGACCGATTTTCAAAATTCTTTTTGTGCTCGATAGAGCTTATTTCAAGGGTGGTCCCAAATAAATTTGGTCACGATGGGATCAAGTTGGAAGTCTGTCAGTTAAGTTTTTAAACTTGTGATTATCTCATTTCATTAGTATTTTTATGTATGTTACCGAGGTCTTCCGTAAATGACCGATTTTTAAGATTATTTTTGTAGTCGATAGAGATTACTCCAAGGGTCCGATGAGGAATAATTTTGACAGTCAAAATCGTATCAATCTCGCGCGCACTAATGCAGTTTGGTTAAAATTTCAGGCAAATATCGATAGTGCCCGACCCGGGGATCGAACCCGAAACCTCAGAACGGAGGTACGGCTACATACCACGGGCTCAAAACAGCTACAGCACCGAGGCAGACAAAAAAGCTGGAGAATTTTATACAAACATTAAGCTAAGACAAATTTTTATCATCGACAAAAAGTCGCCAGCGTGCGCAAGTCCAGAGACTTAAGTGGGCAGCGATCCTTGGACGCTTCCGTTCGAAGAAAAAATACATTTTGTTCTAAATAAAAAAGGATGTATAAATGTTAGTACATTAATTATTTTTTGTTGGCAGCCGTAATTGAAACTTGTGTGTGAATAAGTTTTGTTCGTTTTATCTCACGGCAATTGATGCTGGCAATTCGTTTAATACGTTGACCTTAAGATTTTATGTAAATTAGAAGTCCGAACGGAATGAATTGAAGACTAAAACGCTTTGAATTTAGATTGCCTCCAGGCTCCGGGCACAGCGAGTGGCCGCTTGTGAAATATTCAATGATCCATGTTGTAGACAGTATCGTACACCACGAATCGCCAAATCGGACACAAATTACAGATTTTGGAATTAAACCGACTTTAATTAGTGAAAACACAAGTTTAAAAACTTAACGGACCGACTTCAAATCCAATCGTGGCCAAATTTATATGGGACCACCCTTGAAGTAAGCTCTATCGAACACAAAAAGAATTTTGAAGATCGGTCCACATTAGGCGGAAATATCGCGTAACAAATTTAAAAAAAATATATTAAAAAAATACAGATGAATTGAGAACCTTCTCCTTTTTGGAAGTTGGTCGAAAATGGGCCTTACTTATAAAATCATATTCGCTTATCTTTTCGCTAAGAATAGCCTGTCACTTTTTTCCTTGTGTTATATTGTTTAAAAATGAAAGGGACAACCTATGGTTAAAGATAAGCTGCGCTTAAATATTTTTATAAGTAAGGGGTAATATGCTTGACGTCTTTCTTTCCACCTGCGCTTATCCCATCTCAATGTGGGATCGGCACAACAACTTTCAAGCATGTTGCAGTTAGGATTTGGCTTAGTTTTTACGACCGGCCGTCTGCCTGACGTCAAGCCCTCTGGGGGAACCAGTTCCGGACAAATCAAGTTAGAAAAATCGCTTTGCCCGACCTAGGTATTGAACCCAGGCCCTCCCGCTCCACAGAACGTATATGCTGCCACTAGACCAAGGAGGCGACTTCGACGTTATTGCGTATTATAATATCAATGGCTTCACCCAAATTCAAGGTCACATTTACATCCAAATTACCATGGTAACAATGGAAGCACGTGGGCATAGTTACATCATTGTGGATGCCTTGGATGCCATTGTCTATGGCTTCTTTAATCATTAATTTTATGATGCAACTTATTGATGACGAGAAACTTAGAAATCCAACATTTCCATTTTTCTATTTGCTTAATTTCGTTGCGGGATATTTTTGGAGTGGCGTCCTTCGTCCAGTGGGAGCGTAAATGGGCTTTGGATCGGGAGGTCCTGGGTTCGATATCCAGGTTGGGCGGAGTGTTTTTCTAAAAACATTTGTCCGGGACTGAATTCCTCAAATGGGTGTTGACTTCAGGGTGGCATCCGGTAGTAAAAAACTAAGCCAAAACCTTTCTGCAACAAGCTTGAGAAAGTGTTGCACCGACCCCACACTAAGGTGGGATAAGGGCGGGTGGAAAGAAAGATAGACAGTTTTCTGTTTATGTACAAATAGGTGCTTTTTGTTCCCGGCTCACAGGAGTTACAGTGGCGGATGTAGACGAAATAGTCTCTATCGGTGGAGAAAAATATCCTGAGAAATCTGTGTAAGATTTATCCATAAGAATTTTGGTGATGGGCGAAGTCTACGTTTTATTAAGTCTGCGTAGATATTGTCCACAAAAAATCATTATCTGCGTGAAATCTACGCACGCACATGAGGTCGGCGTAGTGGATTATTACTCTTTTATTATAGAGATTTCTTTAGACACATAGAGACATGCTGTAGACAGTTCGTCTATAGCACGAAAGGGTCTGCACGACTGGTTTGATACCATTGTCTCACAGAATGTCGCTGTTGCGTTTCGTTCGGTGAATGAGATTTCTGGTGGCCTAATTCCCTACCTCCCTTTACCAATTTCTACTCCCCTCTTTTGAGGTTAGCAACGCACCCATGATTCTTTTTATGTCTTGGGTGTCTATGGGTGGTGGAAATCACTTACCATCAGGTGACCCGCTAGCCCGTTTGTTAATCTTAGCTATAATAACAAACGATACTTTATCAAACGATGTTAAGACAGGAAGATTCTGTTACTTTACATCAAACACTCATAAAATGATTCATTTTGTAAGCTTTCGCAACACCACATACGGTTCAGGTCAATGCCGACATGGGTTACCATTTGCGTCGGATATCGTCATGTAACACCATTTTAGGATAACGCCGGATCGGTCTCCGCTCACTCATGATTGCCTAGTAGCTTTATAGGTCCGATTTCTATCGATTTAGACACCTACACGGTACACCCAGCATCTTAAAACTTCTTAGTAAAATTGGAAAGTCGGGATGAAGTAATCATAAAGAGTAAAAAACAATTTCAAACACTGCTCTATAAACAATGACTAAAGAAAAAATTAGAGGACCTGGCATAACTACAAAAAATAAGTGTTTACTAATTTACTATGAAGCCGGTTCCGCCATTTTAGTTTCGTGATCTATTTACATGTAAGTTGTCACCGTGTCATAAGAATTATATAACGTATAAATACTTATTGATATTATTGTAAATACGGTGTTTTATTTACAATAATACTAATTTCGGAATATGAAGAGGATGCTAAACTTAACTTATGAATGTTAATGGGATCTTTCTTTCGCAAAGTCGCCATTTTTGATTCGGTCCATACATTACTTTAGTTTTTTTATAGTTATGCTTTGTCCTCTACTTTCTTTTGTCTAAGTGTATAAAGTCGGGCAATGCGATAATGGATTTTTTTAATATCAGCCCGGAATATGGAATTTGTGCCCGATATGGCGATAGGCTTGCCCCCTATCACATCTGGGACGGAACTAATCTTGTCAAAATGTGGGTGTTCTAGTTCGCTAGAACGTCTCTGCCTACCCCTTCGGGGATACAGGCGTGAGCTTATGTTATGTGTTGTTATGTCAGTTTTATTGGCCAATGATTAATAGCACAGATAGCGCCTCTACGCGACCTCTGCCTACCGCTTCGGCGATACAGACGTGATTGTAGAACGTACCAAAGACAATAAGTTATGTCATAATTTGCAGATAAATACAATAGACCGATAAACGTATGCAGTGTTCCACTTACGGGCATTACGTTAAGACAATCACTTACATAATGCGCCTTAAGGCTAATTATGTTGCATCGGCCAGTACGGAGTGGTATCTTGTAATCAAAAGTCTGGACTCTGTAGGTATCAGAGATTTACTGGTTTCTTAAGTTTACGCGAATGCTATACATTGAAATAAAACTATTTTTACGGATTATATCACGAAAACCAAATCGTGATAGAATCCATAGAAATAGTTTTATTTCAATACCAGAGATTTGCCTAATTCTGTTAAGTAGCAGTGTATTAAAATCCAAGATAACAATGACAATTGGGAATTTCCGCAAAAAAAAACGTCATTACCGTCGTTAAGTATAGGCAATGGTAGACTCATGTGACCACGGTAATGACAAACCCTTATAGTATTATAATTAATAATTGTTATCTATGTAGAGGTATATACTTTATCATTCTCATGGATTATTAATAGTTATACGTGTCTCATTATTGTGCGTTCATGCCATGTTATGCAGAGAATAGTACAGGTGATGTCTGAAGTTATATATATAGATAACAAATATTAATTATAATACTATTAAGGGTTAGTCATTACCGTGGTCATATGAGTCATTACCATTACGACGGTAATGACTTTTTTTCGCGGAAATGCCCAATTGACAATTTTAGAAACATAAAACCGACTACAAAAATCCAATTAAAAATATAATATTTGAACAAGCTTTACAAAAAAAGACTACATCAATTTCCTATTTCTATTACAGTGACTTCTTTTATTATACAAGTACGAAAAATTCGGAATATTTACGAATTTTAATGTCTCGTGATAACTATTTCTCTAATCGTTAATAGTACAAGTGGGATACACAGCTTCAAGCTAAACTAACGTGGAGTAAAATATGCGTAATCGAAAAAACTAAAATATAAATTTCTGAACACAGGCCTCCCCTAAAGATTTCCAGATCGACCTGTTGGAAGCGGCCTGCATCCAGCGACTTTCTTTTATGATATTTTATTTATATTGCTGAAAATGATGATGATGATGACGATAGATTTCTGTTTTTTATGAATAATCTTGCATTAAAAAGTGTCTAAAATTGTGCGTGGAATATTTAACCATAACCGGTTATACGGTACTTTAGAATTTGTCAACGATAGCTAATCGTTATGAAACTTATGTCTTATACAAATCCAATTTAGCCTCTCAAGAACTGTCAACATACATGAAATAAAATTATTATTTAATTATTTAGCAAAGAAACACGACTTCAAAAGTGTATTTATTACCAGTGCTAAAATGCCGAGTAATACCGGAGGATTGAGACGTCTACCAGCCCTCATTAGCCTAGGCCTAACTCATCCCTAGAGGCCCGAGCCCAGCAGGAGGACAATATTCGGATGATAATTTACGATTTTTGGTGCTAAAATACCAAGAACGAGCAATTGAAATTAAGTCTTTAAATCATCATAAACCTGACAAAAATTACCCATGTTAACGTCATTTTTTCCACATTATGCTCATGTATTTTGATCATTACATTCATCAGTCATGTTCGATCATCACGCAAAAACATATCCAAAGATATTGCCGCAAAAAATGATGATTTATTTAAATCGATCGACGTTTGACGCGAGCATCTTCGTGTATTTAATTATAATGTTTGAGGAATCCTAATGCAAATATGTTTTTTGCTACAGATTGAATGGGACGGTTCGCCTGATGTGATACGATCATACAACCATTCCCACAAAAACCGGGATGGCAGCAGATTTTTTATCCCAGTACAGCAAAGTGACAAAACTGACAATACCTGACGGTAAGCGCAGTGCAGTCAAAAAATAGCATTTCATTACATTTTGTTCGATCCTACTCTTTCCTTAAAAGATCATGTCATGATGATCATAATCTTCGAAGTAACCTAAGCAGTTTTTTTATCTATGAACTCAACATACTTCCTAAGCTTTCCTTATTGTGAAGTCCGATTCAGAGATATCGATGAATCTGACCACTAGGAAATAGAGAAGACAAAATAAATCATAGAGCGGTTCCAACGTCATTGAAAAAAAAAGTCATTTTTTTAAATCTTGTTCATAGCCATGGAAGCTAAGTCCTTCAGCCGTATACTTTTTAATTTATATATTCTTTTTTTCTTAGTTCTAATCCTACATCTAACTTACACAAGAGCAATGAAATCTTATGTGGTCGATTTCAAGCCCCTATTGGAGTTTTGGCGTCAATTCCTTTCAGTTTGATGCTTTTTAGACGAATTTGTCGCAGCGGAGGAATCGAACATAGTTGACACAACCACGCGACAAAAGCGTCCAAAATCAATTATTTCAAAGCGTCCATATACTGTCCGTCTTCGTTGATATTTATCGCTTAGATTCACAATTCACAATTCACAAATCACATCACATTTAAAAGCGACCACCCGCCGCACCGTCAGAATTCCCGCCAAAACTCCGAAAAAAAAATATTAGAGAGGACTGTGTTGCGAGCGTAAAAAAATGTGCTAAAGAATTTCCGCCAAACATGCCAAAAGGAGCACACAGGTACCAGGCAAGCATAAACCGTAAGAGTACCGCGCCTGCACGATCGAGGTTAGATGATAAACACGCGAATGTGGCACTAGGGTTCAAGGTTCTTGCCGTCACATGCCCTCGCTTCTGTACTGTATTTATTAAATTAAATTACGTCTTACGGATGTCAGGAAATTACCACTGGTTTTACTGAGTTTATTTGTTGGAACATAAGTATCATTATTGCATAGTCATCTAACAGCAATAAATTGCAGTAACTCTCAGAAAAAGCATTGAAGATGCTACGTTTATAAGATTCTGCCAAAAGTATTTTTTCGCCCGATTGGCATACTATATCAGGTTCACACGATTATAGGAGATCTCTGGTCATTGACACAAACGATACCAAGAGATCATGGATGCGTTGACAACCAAGTAAAAAGTACGGGAAGGGGAGGGAATTTGTATGATAATGGTTTGAATGCTGCTAAAATGTAATATCAACGAATAGCAGCTGGAATTCCTCTCGTCATTGCGTGACAAAAAATCAAGTTATTTCTTGGTCAATTATGCAATAGATTCAGCTAGTGAAATAAAACGACAAAGGATATTTTCTATTCAGTAGTACCTACTGTTGTCAAAAAGGTATAAATTCCTTTAACTAGGCCTAGGTTTCTGCTATATTTACACAATTTGAACATATTTTTAAGAATCATGAACCGGAATCTGACAGTATTAAGCAATCTTAAATCCTTGTATAAAAAAACAAAGAATTTAGATCACGGCCTCCACCAGGATAACAGAGCGTACAAGAAGTGTTAACGCAAGAGATTTTATCTTTCACGAGCAAAGCCGGACTCAAAAACCCGATAATTCTCATTGTAAACTAATAAAAACTATTAGCACTTGATAATGAATAGTTTTTGTGGCGCTTTCCGTGTTATATCTGCAGGTAAACGAAATAGGCAGATTGTCAGTTCCACTTCGCTTGTTAAAATTATGATGGGTTTTAACATCGATTTAATATATCCTAGATGCACAGTTCTTTGCAAATATCGTCATAAAGTGGTCTCAGTAATAAAACAAAGGAAAAATCACAAGTTCTAATTAAATCAACACAATTATAACCCTATGCCAGTGTAATAAAGTAGCTTTTTAAACGAAATGAGCAAGCGTTTTTAAATTTGACTGTATGCAAAAGTAGTGCTTAAGCACTCCTTTGCTGTCCCATTTTCCGACCGTCAACTGTGCATCTAGGTATATAATATATCGATGGGTTTTAATATCAAGTACTTAGGATTAATGAATACGATTCTTTGGTTAAGTATTCAGAATTGAGTGGAAGAGCCACTCTGTAGACAGTAACGTCGACAGCACGAATGGACCGGCTTAACCGTTTCGATTTTGTCTCACAGAAAACCGACGTTTGATAATCAAGCTTGCTATCGGCCGGTTTCAATAAACAATCTCAGTTCGAATGTGCAGATAGATTACAAAAATAAGCCAATAAGAACACAGTTTGAACATGACTCCGTCAAATGACGTGATTTGATTGGTTCATAATCGCGATCTATCTGCACTCTAAACTGAGATCGTTTATTGAAACCGGCCGTATAACGGTGAAGAAAAACATCGTAACTGATAATAATATCAATGTATTGGCAGTTTAGATATTTTATTGTTAGATATCTCTTATCGCGTACAACTTTGTTCTAGAACACAAGTTTTGGGTTATAATTATGGGGCATTTCACGTCAAGCGGGCAACGAAAAAAAGTGAGGTTCTGAAATTCGTTCATATTTTGCTTATTTATACTTCTAGAGGGTATGAACGTGTACACAAAATATTTTTTTTATAAAAGGTCTAATTGTCAAATTATGGCCTTCTAAAATATTGACCTCACCGGTGTAAGGGTTCCTTTGGGAGGTATTTTGCGTATTGAAGTAATTTATAATAAAATAACAAATGTAGTGTTTTGGGTAGTAAATTTAATGGACTTTTTGATTTTTTGAACCGATTCGAAATTTAAATTTTATCTCTTGTGCTAAACCGGAAGTAAAGATTTCAAAACGAAATTTTAATAGTTTGGGCAACAACATTTTTATTGTTTTTTATTCGAAAATAAAGCTTGACGTACACAGATTCTACCATAAAAAATGTAAATGGGGTGCTACATTAGTTTAGGAATTATATCAATTCGAGTACGTACATGTCATACTGGTCGAGGTACCTGAGGCTTGCTAAAGTCGGCTATTTTGCGTAAAAAAAAATACACACAGTAAAATTGCATTGAAGTCACCTTTTTATGCATGATTACAATATTTACAGTTAATTTTATATTGATAACAGACTGATCCTGAAAGAGGATAATGTTTTTCGAGTATAGGTTTGTATTTATGTATGTCAATTTCTTTCGCACGCTCTTCAGCCCAAACGGCTTGAAGAATTTTAACATATGAGATGTCATTTCATTCGCCTCAGAAGTGGGAGTAAAAAAGGATATAATAAAATTTTGATAGTGTTGCTATCTGACAAAAAGTGTTGCGAGTTTACAATAACGATATAATAAAAAAAAATCTTTTTTATTCTCCTTTCCCATTTTATGCGCAGGCGCAACAACTGAATGTTACATACTATATTACTTCCATTACTTAGACACATGAAATGACATCTCATATGTTAAAATCCGTCAAGCCGTTTGGGATGTAGAGCGTGCGAAAGAAATTGACATACATAAATACAAACCTATACTCGAAAAACATTATCCTCTTTCAGGATCAGTCGGTTATCAATATAAAATTAACTGTAAATATTATAATCATACATATAAATGTGACTTTAAAGCAATTTTACTGTGTGCCATCTTTTTTATGCAAAATAGCGGACTTTAACAAGCGTCAGGTACCTCGATCAGTACGAAATATACATACTCAAATTGATATAAATCCTAAATGAATGTAGCACCCATTTTATAATTTTTATGGTAGAATCTGTGTATGTCAAGCTTTATTTTCGAATAAAAAACAATAAAAATGTTGTTGCCCAAACTATTAAAATTTCGTTTTGAAATCTTTACTTCCGGTTTAGCACAAGAGAAAAAATTTAAATTTCGAATCGGTTCAAAAAATCAAAAAGTCCATTAAATTTACTACCCAAAACACTACATTTGTTATTTTATTATAAATTACTTCAATACGCAAAATACCTCCCAAAGGAATCCTTACACCGGTGAGGTCAATATTTTAGAAGTCCATAATTTGACAATTAGACCTTTTATAAAAAAAATATTTTGTGTACACGTTCATACCCTCTAGAAGTATAAATAAGTAAAATATGAACGAATTTCAGAACCTCACTTTTTTTTCGTTGTCCGCTTGACGTGAAATGCCCCTTATGTTAAAAAACCTTGTTTGTAGCAATTCGTACCTATATTTGATTGTGTTTTAAATAAATAAATAAAAAATAATTATTACAAGATCTTTTTTTTTATAGCAGAGATCGGAAAACGAGCAGATGGGTCACCTGATGGTAAGTGATCTCCACCGCCCATAGACACCCAAGACACAAAAAGAATCATAGGTGCGTTGCCAACCTAAAAGAAGGGGAATGGAAGGGGAGGGAAAAGGGATTCGCAAAGGGAATGGGGAAATGGGCCATCGGAAATCTCACACACCAAACAAAACGCGACAGCAAGCTGGCACTTTACGTCGGTTTTCTGTGAGACAGTGGTATCTAACCGGTCGAGCCGGCCAATTCGTGCTATAGACATTACTGTTTACAGCGTGGCTCTACCACTAGTGCAGTGCGGCGTGGTGGACTAAGGCCTAACCCTTCTCATTAGTAGAGAAGGTCCGTGCCCAGCAATTCAGGCAATAGTTGCATTACAGGGCTAATATAATTTTATTATTTATAAACTACTGCCTACGTTATGATACTTGCAAATACAAAACAAATATCAAGAGTAATATAGATAATATATCGCATTTGAGCATGATATGAGGGTTGCCAAGCTCGCATTCTTTTTTTAAAGTAATAAAATTATTGCAAACAATGTAATATTCGCGTAAACTCCAAAGACTTCTATGTATTTACTAGACAAGCTGTTTCGAAGTAAAATTGTGGCACATGACGGCGAGTGTTTGACGTTTCACGGCTAAGGAAAAGAGAAGATTTCTATAGTGAGTTGAGGTCGATTAACAGAGACATAGTGCGCACATTCTATGTACCGAACAGCCAGTCTAGTAGTATACGTAGAAGTATCTTTGGTAAACTCCGTATTTTTTTTTATTGTAACGGTCAGTTCAAAATGCCGCTTCGTCAGAGAAGAATAGGCCAGAAACTTTGGCGTTGCTCTTTTCAACACCAGTTTACCATCAATTACTAATACAGTGCCAAATACAGACAAAAATACAGAAAATTACCTTAAATTAGAGCAGCTAAACCATAATAACAACAGATACTAACATAAGACGAAGAAACATACATGATTACTTAAATACATTGCCTTATGTATTTAAGTAATCATGTACATGAACACTCATGTCGCGTTGAGTTGAAACAAATAAAACAGTGCAGACAAACAAGTCCACACAAGCAGCACCCGTTCACGATTATGACGATAATGCCAGCCATCGACATTTTTTTTTTTTTTATCCGAGCACGGCAAAGTGACTACACTACACCTGATGGTAAGCGTAGTGCAGTCCAAAAAAAACCAACGACCATCGACCATAGTTTATGAATGGTCGCCAGAGTCATGCCGGCCTGCATAAATCCTCAACCTTGCAGGACCACCGCTAACGAATACCCACAAATTAGAATACTAGAAGTATCATAAATGCATACCTTCGGATCGGAATCAGGATTAGGATATGAAAATCTAAAGCCTACCAACCCTACGCTATACACCATTATTACTTCATTAGAGGCCGGTTGACCGAGTTCCGCTCAAAACAGGTTTGCGTTGACGTTAGCAGGTTGTGGACGAAATATCAAACATTTACACAAGTTTTATAACAAATATTTATACATGAGACTACCGCGATATTATTTATTTAATATCACACGACTGCGCATTTAAAACAAACGATAATAAAAGTCAACACGCAGTTTGCAATAACTGTTGTTTTTTTAAGTTTTCTCTTACCGTGTCGTCATCATCATGATCTTCGGGCATAAGATGTCCACTTCTGCAGGTCGATTCTCTAAGAAACGCCATCGTTGAGATCGACGGAGCGTTCAACGTTGTTGGGTCTTAGAGATTACCATTTCTATACATTTATGTCAAACGCCTCGCTCGGAGAGTTAGTTCGCATAGCGCTGTCATCACGCATAGCGCTAGTGCGCGCGCTTTGTACCTTGCTGAATACAAAAATGAAAACATCGTTGCCGTAACGATGCCGAAACGTTGTTTTCACAAATGAAACCTTAGAGAATCGACCTGCTTGACAAAGTCAATGTTATCGGATCTTAATTAAAAATAGGGTCTGGAACAAGTATTATTCTATTTTATACGTACCTAGATTAATTTAGATATAGGACTATTTTTTATATAGGTCAGAATCGTTCTTGTTTATAGCAGAGACTAGCAAACGAGAATAAGGGACACCTGATAGTAAGTGATCTCCACTGCCATAGACACCCAAGACACAAAAAGAATCATGGGTGCGTTGCCATCCTAAAAGGAAGTAAATATGGATTGGGAAAGGGAGGAGGGTAATTATTGGGCCACTGAAAATCTCACTCGCCGAACGAAACGCGACAGCGAGCTGCCGCTTTACGTCGGTTTTCTGTGAGATAGTTGTATCAATACGGTTGAGCTGGCCCATTCGTGCTGTAAACGTAACTGTACACCCCTAATCGATGATGATCCTAATCGATGATGTCTTCAACATCTCTCTCTCAGTGACCGTCCTGAGCCGAGGTTCGTAACCCCTTAGTGGGTTGCCCTCAGCATGGTCACCTAACTTTATGGGTTCGCAACGCACCTGCGTTCACGCATCAGACCGGTGTAGCTGAGTAAGCCGACTCGGTCGGGCTGCCAGCAGCAGGGCAAAAAAAAGTAACTGTACAACGTGGCTCTACCACTCAGAAAATAAGTATGGGCCAATTTTATGGATACCAACAACTTTAAAGGAAGGAAATATGAATCGGAAAGGTGATTTCCGACAAAGGAATCTTTACGATCCTCTAGATATCTCTCTACCTTCACCAAAAGTGGAGGTAGTTTCGCAGAAGCCCATACAGTGGGTCAACCATGGCTGGAATTTCTCGCTCACGACTCCATAAAATATATTGTATGAAAACATCGATTCCTGAAGAAACCACTAGAGGCGTTCAGGTGTTTGTCATACAAATATTTTACGTCGTCGCATGCCTGAAATGCCGAAAAGCTTGTGGTCGATCTACGGATCACAGTTCAGATCGATCGCAGACGTCAGATCTGTATTTTTGGCCGACTTCCAAAAAGGAGGAGGTTCTCAATTCGTCTGTATTTTTTTTTCATGAATGTTACGCGATATCGCTGCCAAATGTGGACCAATTTTGAAAATTCTTTTTGTGTTCGATAGAGCTTATTTTAAGGGTGGTCCCATATAAATTTAGTCACGATCGGATTTGAAGTCAGTCTGTTAAGTTTTTGAATTTGTAATTATTATGTACACGTGCTGCTTTGTTAAACAAATAAAGTTTCTTTTTGTGTTCCATAGCGCTTACTCCAAGGGTGCCTCATCAAGATTTGATGAAGGAGTGCGGAGTATACTCCTTAAAATACAAGAGTATAGACGTCGTAAATCGTAATGCTGGTGGTAGAATATTCGAATTCCACCGGATGACGACCACCGTACACATGGTGCTAAAACCTGCCACAGTGACCCACACTCCGTGTGTGGTTCGCGTTCCAGGATCAGCCAGTGTGCTTCCGATTCCCTCAGGCTTGCGGCATGACATGATAGTTGGTTGTATGTGGTATAAGGGTATCCCTGTCTGCATCGGTCATCCACCTGTCTTGTCGCAAGCCCTTCAATTTGCTTCTTCCCTCTTCGGATTCGGAGTGTGAAGAAGCATAAATAGCGTAGCCATCATTCTGGCGACCACTGATAAACCCATTGTCAGTGCTTAGTAGTTTTTTTGACGGCACTACGCTTACCATCAGGTGCAGTGTAGTCTTTTTACCATGCCCGGATAAAAATATATAGAATTTTGATGTTTGTGACTGTATATAAGAATATCTTAGCCAAGAAAGAAAGAAGAAAGATTTGTTTTTTATTGTTGCTGGCACATTATTAAAGAATGGATGTATAAACAGTAGTGAGTAATTATACATCCATAATAGAAATTGACAATTAAAGATACGTTTATTACTAGTGTTGCTCCAACAACAAGACCTCTCATGCAGCTACATGCTACAGTACAATATAGTGGCACTGCAGCGCTGATTTTCAATGAGGGGTCTCAGTGAAGTAAGACTGATTAGGATCTAAGGCATCTTAGCCGGAGCCCGGAGGCAGTAGCCGGTGGCATCAGACGGCCTTGGCAACAGGTTCGGCGATTGATCGCATCTAGCTCAAGGTCGGAGCAGGTTTGAATTTCGGCTGGGCATTCTTGAGCATCGGAGAAAGGCGAGGCAGGTGGGCGAGCACTTACAACTTACATCACTTTTAAATACAAGTTTTTTAATCAAATATAGGGTTGAACCACTTGATGATAAGTGATCACTTTGACAGCCTCCGTGGCGCAGAGGGTGAGAAGCCGGCTGTGAAACGAGAGGACGCGGGTTCTATTCCCGTACCGAGACAAATGTTTGTGTGACAACAGTAGCCCGAGCACGAAAAACTAATGTAAATGTATTCGAGTTCGCTGCGCACTGGTGACGTTTGGTTAATATTTCATACAAAATAAAACTATTCTTACGGATTCTATCACGATTAGGTTTTAATTATTATTCCCGACGTTTCGAAGGCTTTGCAGTCTTCGTTGTCACGTAGTTTTATTTCAATGTATAATATTCACGTAAACTTAAGAAATCAGTATTTCATACAAATTTCATAGACGCGCATCGAGTTCGAATACATTTACGGTTGTCAGAAATTTTCCTGCTCAGGCCACTGATATTAGTTTCGGGTCTGGGTGTTGTGAGACCGAAAGTGTTTTGATACCCACGATATAGTTTAAACCTAGTATAGATCAGAACTATGTGTGTGACTGTTGGGCATATTTATTTAAAAACACCAGTATCAGACGAAATATGAGTAACCGACCTTTGAAGGTTGTTGGATCCGTATACTGATTACACGTAATGCAATAGCCCGAATAACTTTCGTGTCTGTATTCGATTCAAGTACGCAGAACGCTAATAATCATTTGAATGTTTTTTTTTATTCCAGTATTTATTACACTTGGTAAGTGCAATGCAGTCCAAAACTCAGCGACCATAAAAATAAATAAGAAGAAAAGAAAGATCCAAAGGTCATTGCACACGTAAACCATCAAACTGTAATATGACAAATATAGGTAGCAAACCTCTTGGTTCGATCAAAGATGAAAGAGACCACGAAATGTTATTACTTTTGTTTTGAAAGCAGAGACTGGCAAACGAGCAGATGGGTCAGCTGATGGTAAGTGATCTCCACTGTCTATAGACACCCGAGACACAAAAATAATCATCGGTGCATTGCCAACCCAAAAGGAGAGAATAGAAGGGGAGAGAAAGGGGATTGGAAAGGGGGGGAATGGGCCACCGGAAATCTCACTCACCAAACGAAACGCGACAGCAAACTGTCACTTTACGTCGGTTTTCTGTGAGACAGTGGTATCAAACCGGTAGAGCTGGGCCATTCGTGCTGTAGACGTAACTGTCTACAGTGTGGCTCTTTCAAAATTAGTTCCCATTAGTTGGTATAAATACCTAATTACTCAATCATCGTGCTGAGAAAAATACTTTTGGAAAACGTTGGTATCTAATAATTGATTTAGTAGAACATTGTTCTCTAGGGTTCTAAACGTACACAGTCGAAGGCAGGCCAAAGCTAGCGTTAAATAAAGTTCATCAAACTATTGGCAAATACGTGTAAAGCAAACAGCTCGGACCGTAGTGAATCAGTTGGAAACGATACGCGCCCCGAGTTATTATCTGTTATGGCTTTCCGCTTCGAACGCTGGCAATACATAAAAAATGTTTTTAAGCATTGATTTTGGTACAACTAGATTGGTAATGCAGGACGAACGATTTTACACGTCACTCTAGGAAGATCCCTTTTTTCTATCTGCCCTTATTCCACCTTAATGAGGACTACTCCTCAGAATCATTTCTGCAACAAGGATGCAAGATAAAAAAGTGTGTTGCACCTACGCGCACACACTTTTTCAAGCACGTTGCAGAAATTATTTTGCTTTGTTTTACAACCGGCTGCCAGTCTGACTTCAATCCCTCCTCTGAGAGATCCAGTCCCGTGTAAATAAAATTAGAGAAATTGCTTTGCCCTATTTAGGAATCAAACCCAGGACCTCCTGGTCCACAACCCATATATGCTGCCACTAGACTAAAAAGGTGACAAACATAGAAAATGTACTTCTAAATACAATACAAAGAAACGCGTTACCAAGTCAGTAATGAAAGTAACATAACATAAGGTCACGCCTATATCCCCGAAGGGGTAGGCAGAGGTGCACTAATGAACTAGAAAACCCACATTTTGCCGAGCTTAGTTAGTTAGCTTAGTTTGACGTGCATCCCCGATCAAAGGCTTGAGTATAGCAATTATACTACAAAAATACAAACCATTATAATTTACAAGTAATAGTGGTTCATCATCATCATCAGCCACAGGACGTCCACTGCTGGACATAGGCCTCTTCCAAAGATTTCCAGATCGACCTGTTGGAAGCGGCCTGCATCCAGCGACTTCCTGCGACCTTTATCAGGTTTAATAGAAGTTAAAATAATATAAGCCCTGTAATATTACTGTCCCACTGCTGGGCACGAGCCTCCTCTACTAATGAGAGGGGTTAGGCCATAGTCTACTACGCTGGCCTAATGCGGGTTGGTAGACTTCACACACCTTCGAAATTCCTGTGAAGAAATTCTCGGGTATGCAGGTTTCCTCACAATGTTTTCCTTCACCGTTATAGCAAGCGATATTTCACAATGAAAATACACTTAACATAGAAAAGGCAGAGGTGTTTGCTCCATATTGGGTGGTCTTGAACCTCCGACACTTGTTTCGGCAGTCCGTACCATTCCCATGGGAATAAAAGAAGTTACTTCATTGTAAATATGCCTGTAAGACTATATTGCAACTACTGTTAAGAAGTACATACATAATCTATTAAACGATCAAATCAATTAAACCCAACAGTTATGTTTATTACTTTCCTTCGTCATTTGTTCTTTGCATTTGTTTTTGTCCATGTTTTTTACGTTTTTCAAACAATGCCGCAATCAAAATTCGTCATGAGCCATCATCGACCATTAGGAACGAGTTTTGCTGTTTTTTTATTCATCAGACGCTCAAGTCATGATATTTTTGTCCTCGTTTCATCTTTGGCAGTCAAGTTATGTAATTTTGCATGTTTTCTCCCACGGTTGCTTTTATTAATATTATTAGTATTTCTACTGAACAGTAGCGTAGACAGTTGCAAAATTAATTTAAGTATTTTTATTTAGCACAAAAGTTATTAAATTTTAAGTATGTTAGTTCACACCACATTAAATGTTTTAGATATATTTTATACACTAATATCTATGCTAGAATTAGTGTGTTATCTGTCCCTTTCACTTCTATGCGTTTCCGTATTAGTGCGAGGGAGAGGTGAAGCCGTTACCGCGGACACGAGGTTTTATAGTTCATGCTGAAGGAATGGATAGCGGTTATAACAAATTCAATAAAAAGAATTGATTTTTTTAAAGAAAAACAAGAGAAGAACAACATCTAATGAATATAGATGATATTTTTAAAATTAAAAAAAAATATTAAACCTTTAAAAATACAGAAAAACTTAAGTAAGAAGATTTTTTAAGTTTCGTAGTTGGGATAGAAAAAAAAATAGAAAAGACAAAAGATACATAGTTTAAATTACTAATACATGTTAAAACTAAACACGGGACAAGTATCAATGGCTTAGTCACAAACTGTAACTCCATTTTGGAAAATTTTACACGAATGCGTAAACAGTGTTTAATTTTTAAATCAATGTTTCTAAACTTCCTCTTGGGTGTTAATATAATATAATAATATTAGCCCTGTAATATTACTGTCCCACTGCTGGACACGGGCCTTCTCTGCTAATGAGAGGGGTTAGGTTAGGCCTTAGTCTACCACGCTAGCCTAATTCGGGTTGGTAGACTTCACATACCTCCGAAATTCTTGTGAAGAAATTCTCGGGTATGCAGGTTTCCTCACGATGTTTTCCTTCACCGTTATAGCAAGCGATATTTCACATTGAAAATACACTTAACATAGAAAAATCAGAGGTGTGTGCTCTTTTCTGGGGTTGGTCTCAAACCTCCGACACTCGTCTCGGCAGTCCGTAACCGTTACCATTCCCAACTGAGCTATCGCTGCTATTTATCTTGGGTGTTATTTATTTATGTTAAAAATAAGGTCAATATTATCTTAAAAAATTAAATATTTTTCTTACCAGTGTAACATTCTCCTAAATGGAATTTCCAAATTAAAAATTAAGCCATCGATATCTTCGTCCTTATCAAACATGCCACAACACACAGACAATCATGCTTAAAAATGGACTAAACTACATCCGATTTTAATTAAATTAATCCGATTAATAATTGTTAGTGAAAATCGATTCCACCATCCATTCCCCAACAGAACACAAAACTCACCGAATCTTTTAACGTGTACGTCTCTATTGAACGATACTCGAGGTTTCTCTTTTATTTCCTTAGGGTCTGTTTCGACTACAGCGCCATCTTCTGACGGCTTGGGGGCTTCATCAGTCATTGGGCAGACGAGGCAGGCCACCCCTTATACTTCGACTCTTAACTTAACATCGATTATGTGGCTCTGTAAAAAGCAGTGGCGTCTCAATCGATTAATCGATACAGATCGATTGTGATTCATGAACTACTTAATTAAATTAATGGATTATTTAAGTCTGTGTTTTTCAAACTGATGTTCCAACCTGGGTGGGGGCTACATGATTTTAAAACTTCGCGAAGGCGTCAGTCAATGGGGCCGATTTGTGAATATCCAGAAAGCTTGTATTTGGAGAATAATTTTGACAGTTTAAGTATGAAACATCAGCGGCCTGAGCAGGAAAATTTCTGACAACCGTAAATGTATTCGAACTCGATGTGCGTCTATGAAATTTGTATGAAATATTAACCAAACGTCATCAGTGCGCAGGGAACTCGAATACATTTACATTTACATTAGTTTTTCGTGCTCGGGCTACAGCGCCTCGAGCAGGAAAATGTTTGACAATCGTAAATGTATTCGAGCTCAATGCGCAATGTCTATAAAATGTCAAATACAATGTCTATAAAATTTGTATGAAATATTAGCCAAATATCATCAAATACTGCTCGGGGCGCTGTCATAATAACATTTCGCCCATAAGAGTTAACTGACAATTAAAGTTAATGTAAGCTATAAGGATATTTAAAGTCCATTTAGTGGTCGTGAATACTTTTTAGTCAATTTTGGGCCGCGGTGTCCAACAGTTTAAAAAAAGCTGGCTTAAATCAATCCATTTGAAATAGCTCGAAATCTATTACGAAAATTATGAATAGAAATAAGTTTTATGAATCAGAATAATTATAATAATTATTGTTGTAAAAATAAATTGATTTTGATTTATTTCAAAATTAACAATCATGTTTGATATAATAAAGGTGCGTTTAGACGGAGCGAGTTTTCCTGTATAACATTAGGGAGAACAGAAAACTATCGCCTACGAGGTCACCTTATACCAATTATTTTGTAATATGTATCACACGTCCTCATAACAGCATTCTTCCTTTCTTGTCGAATTTGCTGTACCTATAGTTTTTTTTTTAATATAGTCAGAAAATGCTATCAATATCATAATTTAATAATATAAAAAAGCAGTACATACCTCCCCGCGTCCTCCTTCAACATTGTTTTTGTCTTTTGCTATAACCGAAGCGTAGTTTTTGTCCGCATTTTGCACCAAAACCTGTAACAATATACATGTTTAAAAAACAAACGAATAAATAAATAGGTCGTCTAATTCGACACATAATAATATGATTATAAAAGTATAAAGTCGCTGGAGACAGACCCCTTCCAACAGGTCGGCTGTAAATATTTCGGGGAGGCCTAACAAGTAAACGTCCTGCGGGTGATGATTTTTTATTTTTTTTTATAGCAGAGACTGGCAAACGAACAGATGGGTCACCTGATGGTAAGTGATCTCCACCGCCCATAGACACCCAAGACACAATAAGAATCATCGGTGCGTTGCCAACCTAAAAAGAGGACATGGAAGGGGAGGGAATAGGGATTGGGAATGAGGGGGGGGGGAATGTGCCCCCGGAAATCTCACTCACCGAACGAAACGCGACAGCAAGCTGCCACTTTACGTCGGTTTCCTGTGAGACAGTGGTATCCAACCGGTCGAGCCGGCCCATTCGTGCTGTAGACGTTACTGTCTACAGCGTGGCTCTACCACTCATAAAAATGAAATAATGAAATGTAATAATGATATAATGAAAGATATGATGATAATAATGAAAGTATAAAGTGTAGGGCAGGGCACATAGCTCGTAGAACTGATAGCCGATGCGGCAGAAAAGTTCTCGAGTGGAGACCACGTAACGGCAAGCGCAGCGTAGGAACGTCCACCTGTAAGGTGGACCGACGACGTGATAAAGGTCGCAGGAAGTCGCTGGATACAGACCGCTTCCATCAGGTCAATCTGGAAATCTTTGGGGGAGGCCTATGTCCAGCAGTGGACGTCCTATGGCTGATGATGATGACGATGATGATAATGAAAGTGTTATTTGAAAACTTCTGGAAAGCATAAAGTAAGTAAAAAAACTAGGTCTGCATAAGTTAAGTGAAAAAATAACTAAACTGTCGCATCGGATGATAGACACGTCATATGAAATTATTCGGAATACAAACGCTTCGTACAACTACCTGAGGTTTGAGGTAAGGGAGGGGCGGGATTTATTGAATAAAATTCAAATTTAAAACAAATACAATAGGTAATTTTTACGTTAATGACAAATACTTTCATTCTCTGACTTGACTGCCTCGGTGGCGTGGTTGTATTTCGGTACGACTACCGTCCTGAGGTCTCGGGTTCGATCCCCGGGTCGGGCAAAGTGATATTGAATTTCCATATCAACCGGGAGTCTGGAAAGTGTCCCCGATATGGCGATAGGCTCGCCCCCTGTCACATCTGGGACGGAAGTAAGCTCGGCGAAATGTGGGTGTACTAGTTCGCTAGTGCGCCTCTGTCTACCCCTTCTGGGATACAGGCGCGAGCTTATGATGATGAGTATTACATAAAAATAATAAAATTGTTTATAAAAACAAACATAGTCAAGTGCCCATTATATCTTCGTCGGTAGCAGTGACATGTTCGATATGTAGTAGTGACATTAACGTCACATACATTGCTCAAGCCATGTTGATGATTCCAAACTCGCTGTGAATCTCATGGCCTACATACACATGAGTCCACTCATGATGTTTTAACGTGCTCATTTGGCCAGTGGATCGGTTACGAAACAAATTGGTCAGTGGCCTGCTAACACGCGGGTCCGAGTTACAAGATACAGGTATGACTCGATGGTTGATTGAGGGGGGGGGGGGGTATAAGGATACAGGCATCCTTCGCCTTACCCACTTTTCCTGCCACAGGCTTGATTTGCTTCTCATACGAATTACTCTTTCTACCAGCCCTTATCCCATTTTAATATGGGCTCGGCGCAACACACTTTTTCAAGCATGTTGTAGAAAGTATTTGGCTTAGTTTTTACGACCAACTGCCTGCCTGACATTAACCCTCACTGGGGGTTTCTTCCTACTAATTACTCAGTGACTAAAATGATTTTCTAAGCGGTGTTCTTTAATTGCAGCGTATATTTTAATGCTGCATATACAAAGCTCACGCTTATATCACCGAAGGTGTAGGCAGAGGTGCTCTAGCGAACCAGAACACCTATATTTCGCCGAGCTCATATCTGTCCCAGATGTGATAGGGGGCGAGCCTATCGCCATATCGGGCCCAAATTACCGACCAGCGGGCTTAGCCAATGGCTTATGCGCTACGGCTAATCGAATAGAATAAATGTATGGAAATTACATATCTCATTCCCATACATTTACTATTCTATTCGACTAGCGCATAAGCCGCTTGGCTAAGCCCACTGGGGAAAAACTCAATATCACTTTGCCCGACCCGGGGATCGAACACGAGACCTGAAGACTATTAATGATGAAAAGCAATAAATTCAGACATTATTCGATTCTTTATGAGTTCTTACATTTTTTTAGTGTGTCAAGTACATATTCGTCGATGGTCAGTTAAGTTCAAAACTCGATTACCTTTATGCCGCTAAAGTTTATGCCTTAATCACTTTTAGCTTTTACTCACTCGACGTTTAGCCATTACGATGTTCGTTAATGGCATCGGTATATATAATAAACAGAATTTAATTTAATATCATATAATATACTTAGTTAGGTTAGGTAAGATAATACTGAATTTAACGTAATGTCGTCTTGATTCGATTAGATTCCCAGGCGCAACGAGGCTTTTCTAACCCGATTTTCACGACACCGAATTCATCAAGAGGGTAGACGTCAAGAAGGCAGCCGGTTCTAAACACTAAGCCAAAGGCTTTCTGCACTAAAAGTGTGTGTGCGCTAATCGTTGAAATAAGATGAGGAGAAATTGAACAAAAGAAAAACAAAACTTAATCATTAGGATTTTAAAATTCGTGACGGGAAGGAACTGTGGACAATATCTTTTTCCTGTGGACTTACCAGTGGCCAACATAAATAATCCACAAATTGTATAAGTGATTTTAAAAAAATTAATAGTTTAGTTCTACGCTGTGTGTTCTAGTTTTAGCCTTTCTGAAATAAATAATATTTTCTGTTCGAGTAGTAATATCTTATCTGTATAAGTTATCATAAATTGTCTTGCAAATGACAGATCCACGCACCAGGAACACATAAATCGCAAGGTGTTTGCGCAGAGGTCAACACCTTGAAGCGACGCTGCCCACACGCTTACCACATGACTCCTACGATTTATGCTATATTAGTAAAATCATTACTAAACTCACGCTTCTTCGGAAGTTGCCTTAATTATTGTATTATTTTCATTCAAACATTGGGTAATTTGAATAGATTGTTGCAACATACAAATCCTTTTGAGAGTTTCGAAACTAAATGGCAAAAATGGAACCCAAATTTCGCCATGTCTTTCCGTCGCGTCGCGTTTGTCTGTCTGATTTAAGTAACATAAATCCTTGTTCGGGAAGCCTGTGCTGTGTGTGATTCAGATTATAATATGCTGTATGCACTTAGCCGGTCTTTTTCTTAAACTAGCTCCATATATTTATATCTGCTTAAGGCTAATCTTCATCATCATCATCATCATCAGTCATAGGACGTCCACTGCTGAACATAGGCCTCCCCCAAAGATTTCCAGATCGACCGAAAGAAGATTTCAAAGAAGCGGCCTGCATCCAGCGACAGGCTAATCTTACAGCTTCCTAATTCTGAGGCCAAGAATTGGTAGAAGATATCGCGAACACACCCTAAAAATCACGGGAAGTTTCTTTGATTTTTTTTAAATAGCCTATAACCTATGCAGTATGTGTGAATTGCTTTAGACAGATTAGTAGTTTTAATTTTGTCTTATCATCATCGTCATAAACTGCAAGAGTCTGGTGGACATAGGCCTCCCCCAAAGATTTCCAGATCGACCTGTTTGTCTGCATTCAGCACTTCCTGCGATATTTTATTAGATCTTAAAAAAACATGTTTTATGCCCGAAATGGCGATAGGCTCGCCCACTATCACATCTGGGACGGAACTAAGCTCGGTTAAATGTGGGTGTTCTAGTTCGCTAGTGCGTCTCTGGCTACCCCTTCGGGGATACAGGCGTGAGCTTATGTTATGTTAAAAAATATTTTGTCATCCTGGAAATACCATCGAGGCATAGACCAATTTTAAACGAGTGGTGCCATGAGCTGAAGCTAGTAATACTAGATTACTTAAGTTCTGATTAAGGCCAATACTGTGATTAATTGAAGACACAGAGTCTATAACCGGAGGGTATAACCGCTCGTTACGTAAAGGTGAGCATGTTCAGAATGTTATATTTTGTTAAACCCATTCGAAGGTGATATGGGACAGCTTCGGTACAGTCGACAACATCATTGTAACTTGCTTTTAAGGGATCCAGAGGAAAATAATTGAGTGGAAATAAATAAATACCACCCAACAGTCACACATATAGTCCTGACCCCACACTAAGATACTAGTCTTGTGTCGTGGGTGTCAGGAACTACGAGAGACGCACGGTCTCACAACACCCAGACCCGAAACAAATATCTGTAGGCCATACAAACATTTGTCTTGGTGCGGGGATCGAACTCGCGGCCTCTCGCTTCACAGCCGGCTACTCGCCCGCTGCGCCACGGAGGCTGTCAAAATGTCACTCTATAGACAGTAACGTCTACAGCACTGTCTCATACAAAACCGACGTAAAGTGGCAGCTTACTGTCGCGTTTCGTTCGGTGAGTGAGATGTCCGGTGGCCCAATTCCTTCCTCCCCTTCAATATCCCTATTCCCCTTCTTTAAAGTTGGTTTTAAGGTTGATTTACGGGCAGTGGAGATCACTTACCATCAGGTAACTCACTTGCTCGTTTGCCAGTCTCTACTATAATAAAGGCAAGAGCGTAACCTATGATTTCAACAAGTTCGTTCTGTTACGCGGGTTCTTTGGAAATGGTTTTTAAAAAAAGATTTTATTTTAGGCTGTAAAATAATAATATTATTAATTTGAAAATACACTTTGAAACTCTTTGACAATATTATTTGAGAACACCGCGGGCAACCGAACTTTAGAGGAATTAGGAACATACTGGTTGCTCTCGAGCGGCCTGTGACTATATACTGTATACTTCCGCTGACCCATCTCGGCAGAAAGGCCAGGGAAGCATTCAAGCAAATATATGGGGGGCATAACAGTTCGTTCATCTGTATGTTACAACCACGGACGTAAAAAAAGATGGACGGAGCGCTAGGAACATTGAAAGTGAAGCAGAGTTTTCGGCCCATTCGATCTGTCGACACGTAATGGCGTGTGTGTGCGTAGGGTACTTTTGTACAGGTGCGTTTGTGTGCGTGGCTTCTCTGTGGCGTCCGTTTAACTATAGGCGAGATGGTGTCCTTCTTTTTCTTTACGTCCGTGGTTACAACTTATATCCATTTTACTCGGCATATCACCCGTTTTTAATTATTATTTTTTTATTTAAGTCAATAATTGCCGCCTAAAATCGTTAAATTACCACCAAATCAACCCCCTTAATATTTGAAACTATGAATTTGAAAAAATCAAGATTATAAAAGCTTAAAGTGTACTCTTAAAGAAAAAAAGTTAAACTATTGTGCACACCAGTCCAGAATCAAGTTTGTGGATATAAAAATAAATGCTAGATGAACGTTTAATATCAAAAAACCGCCACAACCGCTCCGACATTGTAAATCGATTTATGTTCTTATTTATGCATTCGACATTTATCTTGTGCAATGTTAATTGCATGAATTTTGTTCCGCTTTTATCTCATTGCATTGAATCATTTGAATCTGTATAATTTGGACAGCTTATATGGCGTAACTGATGAATATTCGGTTATGAAGAGCATTCGCACCCAGGATCTACTGGAAACATGATTCATTATGAATTATCGCTTGCTATAAAACCGGGTCTTCTGCAACTAAAACATTGGGTGTACTAGTTCGCTAGTGCGCCTCTGCCTAGCCCTTCGGGGATACAGGCGTGAGCTTATGTTATAACGGTGAAGGAAAACATCGTGAAAAAACCTGCATAACTAAGAATATTTCTGCAAGAATTTCGAGGATTAAAGTCAACCGATCCGCATTAGGCCAGCGTGCTAGGCTAAGGCCTAAGCTCTCTCATTAGTAGAGATGACCCTTGCCCAGCAGTGGGACAGGAACATTGCAGCGCTGATATTATTATTATATTATACACTGCTCAACAAAGTCTAGGGAACAAGCCAAGTTTATCAACTTATTTATGAACCCTTCTTAAAAAAAATACTGGCCTTAGTGGCCAATTAGTAATAGTAATTTAAAAACATAAGTTGAAAGTTCATTATATAAATGCTCGAAATTTAAATTTAAACACTATGCCCCTTACTTATAAAAATATTTAAGCGCTGCTTATCTTTATACCATAGGTTGTCCCTTTCATTTTTAAACAATGTAACGCAAGGAAGAAAGTGACTGGTTATTCGTAACCATTTGCTCAGCTAAAAATGCTGTTTTAAGTAAGGCCCTTATTCCCTAGACTTTGTTGAGCAGTGTAGTTGCACCGCGCAACTTCGTCTACGTCACATATGCGCACGTAATGGAAGCTCCCAAAAGGAATACATTTTCTCCCTTTTTGTAACATGTTCATGTATGCTGCGCTCCGATTGGTCATAGCGTGATCTTATACAGCCTTCCTCGACTAACTGGCGATCCAATAGTCAAAAAAATCAATTCAAAAAATTATTCTAGTACCTACTTCCTGAGATTAGCGCGTTCAAAAAACAAACAAACAGCTTAATTTGTAAAAGGTGACGTAAGCTCACGCCTGTATCCCCGAAGGGGTAGGCAGAGGTGCACTAGCGAACTAGAACACCCACATTTCGCTGAGCTTAGTTCCGTCCCAAATGTGATAGGAGGCGAGCCTATCGCCATATCGGGCACAAATTCCAGACTCCGGGCTGATATGGAAAAATCCAATATCACTTTGCCCGAACCGGGGATCGAACCCGAGACCTCAGACCGTAGTCGTACCGAAATACCACCACGCCACCGAGGCAGTTGTAAAAGGTGACTGTGGAAAAATTAACAAACAAATAAAAAAAAAGGATCATATAGATATAAAGACTTATCTCCTCAGAATTATTTGTTCTAACCATGTTCTAACATTCTTTAGATTCATTGCCAAAATACTTTTATATGATGAAACAAACCCGCGGTACAAAACTAGTTTTTTCGCAAACTCGAGATTGTTGCTCGACTCCTCGGCGCAAATAAGGGTGTTCAAGGCCACACATTTCGGCCTGAGACTTGCGCATGCGCATGCGTTTTGCGACATATTGAAGGGAAAGGTACTTTTTATCGAATAATAACTTGAGAATTTTAATATGGACGAATATATCAGAGATAATTCAATTCAATAGCAGCGATAGCTTAGTTGGGTGTGGTACGGACTGCCGAGACGAGTGTCGGAGGTTCGAGACCAACCCCAAAATGAAGCATACAAGATACAACTCAGACTTTTCTATGTTAAGTGTGTTTTCATTGTGAAATATCGCTTGCTATAACGGTGAAGGAAAACATCGTGAGGAGAACATACCCGAGAATTTCTCCACAAGAAATTCGAAGGTATGTGAAGTCTACCAACTCGCATTAGGCCAGCGTGGTAGACTAAGGCCTAACCCCCTCTCATTAGTAGAGGAGGCCCGTGCCCAGCAGAGGGACAGTAACATTACAGGGCTAATCTTATTATTTTGATTTGATTCGATTTGATTATTAAATTATTATTTATTTCAACTCAGTCATGCGCGGTTTGCTCTATGTAGGCGATGTGAAAAATTTTGTCCGACAGCCATCGGAGCGTAGCGGGTGAGTAGTCGGCTGTGAAATGAGAGACTACGGGTTCGATTCCCGCACAGAGTCACGAGCTGGTGTGATTGACAGGTACTTGATTTGGGTCTGTGTGCTGTGGGTCTCCACAAGGACTATGTGAGTTACTGTATTTATATTTTTAATAAATATATGAATTATTAATTATTTATGAGTTTTTGTTGGCGATAGCTGCTAAGGGTGGTTCCATGTTAAGCTCAAGAACTAAACTCGGGTTCGATCCCCGGGTCGGGCAAAGTGATATTGGATTTTTCTATATCAGCCCGGAGTCTGGAAATTGTGCCCGATATGGCGATAGGCTCGCCCCCTATCACATCTGGGACGGAACTAATCTCGGCTAAATGTGGGTGTTCTAGTTCGCTAGTGCGCCTTTGCCTACTCCTTCGGGGATACAGGCGTGAGCTTATGTCATGTTATGTCTCAAGAACTAATATTGGAACCTTTATGTGATCAAAATAAAAACAGAAACGAGAAAAAAGTGTGATAGGGGGCGAGCCTATCGCCATATCGGGCACAAATTCCAGACTCCGGGCTGATATGGAAAAATCCAATATCACTTTGCCCGACCTGGGGATCGAACCCGAGACCTCAGGACGGTAGTGGTACCGAAATAAAACCACGCCACCGAGGCAGTCTTAGTACGTCACGTACGTAGTCATGCTTAGTAATATTATTTCGAATAATGACTGTTCAGATTGAAACAATTTATTTGAATCTCAACAGCCATTCTTCCTTAGGAGCAAAAAGATGAGGCATCACGTTACCTTGTACACGGGAAGAAATCCTTTGTATTAAAATTCGGGAGGCGATCCCTGCATTAATGAGCTCCCGATTTGGGAGCGTCCGTCATTATTTGGTAGGCATATTTTTAAAAATATTTCACGTATTTTTTGTGAGTACGTGAGGGAATTGTAAAAGCCCTATCGCTGCATGAATTACGGCATAATAATAATATAATATAATATTAGCCCTGTAATATTACTGTCCCACAGCTAGGCACGGGCCTCCTCTACTAATGAGAGGGGTTAGGCCTTAGTCTACCACGCTGGCCTAATGCGGGTTGGTAGACTTCACATACCTTCGAATTTCTTGTGGACAAATTCTCGGTTATGCAGGTTTCCTGGCGATGTTTTCCTTCATCGTTGTATCAAGCGATATTTCACAATGAAAACACACTTAACATAGAAAAGTCAGAGGTGTATGCTCCATTTTAGGGGTTGGTCTCGAACCTCCAACACTTTTTAAGTGGTAGAGCCACGCTGTAGACAGTAACGTCTACAGCACGAATGAGTCGGCTTGACCGGTTGGATACCACTGTCTCACAGAAAACCGACGTAAAGTGGCAGCTTGTTGTCGCGTTTCATTCGGTGAGTGAGATTACCGGTGGCCCATTTCCCACCTCACTTTTCCAATCCCTTTTCCCTCCCCTTCCATTTCCTTTTTTAGGTTGGCAACGCACCCATGATTCTTATTGTGTCTTGGGTGTCTGTGGGCGGTGGAGATCACTCACCATCAGGTGACCCACCTGCTCGTTTGCCAGACTGCTATAAAAAACAGATTTACAAAAATGACAAATGCAACTCATGAGTGTATTATGGACAATAAACATGTTCTGAGAATATGTCCTTAACTTTATCGTGAAGGATAACAAATCATAATGACATCATGCGAATTTTCCTAACTCATCGGTCACATGACTAAGGAAAAACCTTACCAAAATTGACTTTGGAATAACAATTACTAAGACTGCCTCGGTGGCAGTGGTGGTATTTCGGTACCGCTACGGTTCTGAGGTCTCGGGTTCGATCCCCGGGTCGGGCAAAGTGATATTGGATTTTTCCATATCAGCCCGGAGTCTGGAATTTGTGCCCGATATGGCGATAGGCTCGCCCCCTATCACATCTGGGACGGAACTAAGCTCGGCGAAATGTGGGTGTTCTAGTTCGCTAGTGCGCCTCTGCCTACCCCTTCGGGGATACAGGCGTGAGCTTATGTTAATGTATGTTATGTTAATTACTAAGATTTTATCAATTTTTCGGTAATGTATATACAATTTTAATAACTCTAGAGGGACTATCGAGCAAGATACCACAAAATAATTACAAGTTTAAAAACTTAACTGACCGACTTCCAATTTACCGATCGTGACCAAATTTATATGGGACCACCCTTGAAATAAGTTCTATCGAACACAAAAAGAATTTTGAAAATCGGTCCACATTTGGCGGAGATATCGAGTAACATACATAAAAAAAATACCGACGAATTGAGGACCTCCTCCTTTTTGGGAAGTCGGCCCAAAATGATCCCAAACGTCAGTAACGCTATCTACCACTTATTACAATGCGAGGGCACTTATTACAATTTACACCCTAGAATGTTTTGTGAATGTTTAATAATCGTAAGACAATTTTAATCCCTAAACTTTATTACGCTGGCACGACCTCGCGCGCGTATGTTTCAAATACGACTGAGTGACTTATGACCACGAGGTCGCAACTTTTGGATTACAAGTTTTATGCTGTTATCGCGTCTATCTTTGTTTTTATCTAACTTGGAATGAAATGAAATGATTAAATTATCACGTAGGCTAATAAATATACTGCCTCGGTGGCATCGTTGTTTTTAAATAAATAACTCCCAACAGTCACACACATAGTCCTGACCCCACACTAAGATCGAGTCTTGTGTCGTGGGAATCAGGAACTACGAGAGAGACTTTCGGTCTCACAAACACCCAGACCCGAAACATATATCTGCGGGCCGCACAAATATTTGTCTCGGTGCGGGGATCGAACCCACGGCCTTCCGTTCACAGCTGGCTGTTCACCCGCTGCGCCATGGAGGCTGTCAGTGCGTTCATTTCGGTGCGACTACCGTCCTGAGGTCTCGAGTTCGATTCAAAGTCCAGCAAAGTTATATTGGATTTTTCCATATCAGGCCGGAGTCCGGAATTTGTGCCCGATATGGCGATAGGCATCTGGGACAGGACTAAACTCGGCGGAATGTGGGTGTTCTACATCACTAGTGCGCCTTTGCCTACCCCTTCGGCGATACAGGCGTGAGCTTATAACATAACTTATGTTTATGCATATGTATGTATGTAAGACGTGATGGTAGTCGCCTCCTTGGTCTAGTGGCAGCATGTATAAGCTGTGGATCGGGAGGTCCTGGGTTCGATTCCCAGGTCGGGCAAAGTAAATTTTCTAATTGAATTATCCCAGGACTGAATCCCTCATAGAGCGTTGACGTCAGGCACGCGGCCTGTCTTAAAAACTAAGCCAACTCGTCTCTGCAACATGCTTGGAAAAGTCTGTTGTGCGGACCCCACATTAAGGTGGGATAAGGGCAGGTAGAAAGAAAGAAAGAAAGTAAGACGTGATGGTAACCTATAATTATATCATGATTGTTTGTTGTATTTCATTACATTGTAAACTTTAAAAGTACGTTAAAATTAAATAAAATTTAAAACATTAACCACCATCCCAAAGGAAGTGTAATAAATAACATGTGTAAAGAAACTTGCTAAGTTTATCTTTCCGCGTGCGACTGGCGTCGGAAACGACTCGACCGACGACCCCCAAAAAACATACTGAATTTAAAGCAGGTGAATATATTCTATTAGTAGAGGTAGTAAGTATTATTTATAGCCGAGACTGGCAACGAGCAGATGGGTCACCTGATGGTAAGTGGTCTCCACCGCCCATAGACACCCAAGACACAAAAAGAATCATGGGTGCGTTGCCAACCTAAAAGGAGGGAATGGAAGGGGAGCGAGGGAATTGGGACACCTGAAATCTCACTCACCGAACGAAACTCAACAGCGAGCTGCCACTTTACGTCGGTATTCTGCGACGCAGTGTTATCAAACCGGTCGAGCCGGCCCATTCGTGCTGTAGACGTTACTGTCTACAGCGTGGCTCTACCACTCAAAACATGCTTGTAAAAGTGGGATAAAAGCAGGTAGAAAGAACGAAAGTCCATACATACATTCCCACACCTGTATCCCCAATATGTCATGGTAACATTTGGTTAATATTTTATACAAAATGTCATAGACGCGCATCGAGCTCGATGTGAATTCGATTATCAAAAATATTCCTACTAGTGCCTCCGGACTATGTTTGTGACTGTTAAGTGTTGTTTATTTAATTTTTAGTATTTTTAACCATAATAGAGGTAGAGGGAGGTTGGAATGAGTAATAATAATAAAATAATAATATTAGCCCTGTAATATTACTGTCCCACTGCTGGGCACGGTCCTCCTCTACTAATGAGAGTGGTTAGGCCTTAGTCTACCACGCTGGCCTAATGCGGTTTGGTAGGCTTCACATACCTTCGAAATTCCCTCGAAGAAATTCTCGGGTATGCAGGTTTCCTCAGGATGTTTTCCTTCACCGTTATAGCGAGCGATAATTCACAAAGAAAACAAAGAAAATGAGTGTGGAGAATCAATTAAAAACCATCAGCAAAGACTACCACGCGGGCGAAGCGGCAATCAGGAGCTACTCACATAAATCAATTGACGGCAAAAAGCGAAAGTACCGTCTCCGAAGTACAATGGCCCATTGCCCTGTAAGGACGCGGTCACCTTGCCCAAAAGGCTGGTGAATTAACGAAGAAAGACTTTTTGCTTTGTTCCCGTCTCGGCGAAAGGGTTCCGAAAAACTTTTATTTACTTTTTGCGTCTTTATTTGGGGACCTTTTATAGCCCGGGTCCGATTGTTCGGAGTTTAATGTTCAAATAAAATACTTTAATTTCGCTTTTGGTGAGCAGTAACTTTGGACCAAAGTTTGACCAAATACGCCGATTCCTTGAGCATTATACTTAACTTAACTTTGGTTAAAATGTTTTTTTTACATGATATAATATAAGCAACAATAGTAAAGAAAACCCCCGCCCTGGTCTCGGGTTCAATCACCGGGTTGGCCCTCTATCACACGCGACAGTAATAAAAATGGCAAATTCTGGGGGTAGGCAATAGTTATGCTGTATGTGAGTGTTTATGTCTATAAGGTAATTCCCATTTTTTGAGTGATAGAGCCACGCTGTATCACTCAAAACGTCTACAACACGTATGGGTCGGCTCGACCGGTTTGATACCACTGTCTCACAGAAAATCGACGTAGTGTTTAAAATCGAACCCACCACCTCGGAAACCGTTCCGCTCCTTACTAAGCTATCGCCATTCAGTAACAGTAAATGAAAAATGATATCTAGTTAACGGTAATCATTAAAACAACTTGGTTGATTGATTCAATATGGCGGGCGAGTCGAACAAATATAATTAAAATAATTGGCGACATTAGATAAGTGGTTATTATACAGTTATAGCTGACGCAGACTGCCAATCGTAGTCAGGCGAAAAATGGCTAACATAGGCTAGCTCAGTTGAGATTGGTGGACTAGAATAGATGTCGCCTCGTTGTTCTAGTTTCATTGGCTGTGGACCGGGAGATCCTGGGTTCGATTCCCAGGTCGGGCAAAGCTAATTTAATTTAATTTGCCCGAAACTGGATCCCTCAGGGGCAGTTGACGTCAGGTAGGCATCCTTCCTAAAAACTAAGCCAAATCCTTTCTGCAACATGCTTGAAAAAAGTATGTTGCGCCCACATTAAGGTGGGATAAGGGCAGGTAGAAAAAAAATAGAGTTTAGTATATAATAAGAAAATTTTCGACGATAAATGAAGTCTACTTATGCATTTATAGAACATTTTAAACGAACGCAGCCTCCTCGTTTCGAATACATATTCGAAATTTATTCGTGCTAGGACCTTAGTTATAGTACAGGGCTAATAATTATGTAAGTAGGTATATTATTACCTCTATAGTGAATGATTGAACGAACAAATAGTTTAGCGTCATTGTTTCCAGTACAATGAATGATTGATTCAGGTTGTGTGTGAATTGGTGATTGATTTAATATGCTGTTATATTTTAATCAAGTAGACAGTTATAGATAGAGACAGATAATTAATTTCTTCGTGATAGTGAGTTGCTAAAGCTAGAATCGAAAATGATTTTCGATGTGCAAAACAGTTAAAAAGCTCAGCTGAACACGCCAACAAAATCATTGTTGTACTTGGATAATTTTTGTAAATTTATCTGCACATTCGAACTGAGATTGTTTATTGGAACCGGAAGTAAGTAGAGAAGGTTAGCAACGGTTGCTAAACATGCGGGTGGGTCCCCTGATGGTAAGTGATATCAACTGCCCATAACTGCCCTCAATATCAAAATAACCATTGATGCGATATCTATTTATATCTATTTTTACCAAATTTTTATATAGAGGTAGTTTGGTCGAAATAAATCGATAATTAATAACTTTGGGTATTTGATGAGTTTGTGCCAAAAGTGGTCATTATATTGATAAATTTGAATAAAGATTAATTGATTATGATTCTTGATACACATAGTTCCAAAAATTCCAAAGTAGGGCATGACCACCCTTACTACCTCTTGGCTACAGCCCTGTCAAAATTGTATTCAATTCAGCCACAAAATTATGTCAAATATATCGCAATATACATCGTGGCTACAAAAAACTTGACATTTTTTTGAATATTTGAATAACTGAACATTTTAGCACAACAGTAGGTCACGGTCGTCAGGCAGGTGCCTCAGTATTTAACGAATCCTCCGTCGAACCCGCGACGAATCGATGTAAACGCCCTACGTCTGCACGTGTGCCGACATACATCAGGTTCTTAGACGTTTTATAGGGGGACGTACTTGAGATTGTCTGGGGGTATTATTATCGAAATTATGGGAAAATCAGGCTAGTTGTTTAACTGTGAATACGGTTAATCTGTTATTTATTTAGACACCGTTAATCTAGATTACATTATTATGATTATAGCTAAATGCATTAACAGATAATCTCAGTATGACGGAAATAACACACAAAAAAACAAATTGTCCTAAATTAAACACAAATTTAAATTACACACGTACTTAAATAATTAAGAATGAATATATAATTACATGTTATTGCATATTAAAGTATTATGTAAACATGTATTTTTTAAGATTTTTAAACGTTGGAAGAATGTTTAATAACTCTTATTTGTTATAGGTTTGTAAATATTATACTTATAGCTGTCAGCTATGTGAAATAACCAGTACATATATATCCAGAATCCAAATCAACAGACGGATACAAATCAACAAATAACTCCAATCTATTGGAAGTTGTTTTGAATTCATTCTTTTTTTCTTGGTACTTTATCCTTCTGTGTGACATTGAATAAAGTTGGTAGATTGAATATTTTACTTTAATTTTGTTTTTAAATTGCATCAGTGCAGTGAAGATAAGATAGCGCATTAAGAACCTTTAACAAATAAATGCCCATTAAACGTCATTGCAGGGGGTCACTGACCACTCGCTGTTCTCCAAACACGTCCCCATCGACAGGTTCTTTTTCCATGTTTTTATGAGTTTGCATAAAGTTCTTAGAAGGACATTATGGTGGATTCGCGTGATGAAAATAATTTCTGCGACGGTCAAATTATTTTCAATAGTATTTTTGTTATTATGTTGATTGGACGTCTCAGTGCTCATACCGGCGTAATAATAGCGACCGTTGACATCGAGAAATTGTTAGTATATACTTTTTGGACAGCTGTATTTATCATTAGTCACTTTTTAATTGAAATAATGACTTGGAATCACGCGGGAACACATCATGAACCACTTTAGTATGTGGGATATTTTCACTCGAAACCAATTCTGCGGCTAGGGGCTATCTTTTGACACTCGCTTTGATTTCGCGACTACGATTTGATTTCATTTAACGACTTAAAATTCCACTGGAATCGAGTTAACTGCCTCGGTGGCGTGGTGGTATTTTGGTACGACTACGGTTCTGAGGTCCCGGGTTCGATCCCCGGGGTCGGGCAAAGTGATATTGGATTTTTCCATATCAGCTCGGAGTCTGGAATTTGTGCCCGATATGGCGATAGGCTCGCCCCCTATCACATCTGGGACGGAACTAAGCTCGGCGAAATGTGGGTGTTCTAGTTCGCTAGTACGCCTCTGCCTACCCCTTCGGGGATACAGGCGTGAGTTTATGAAATCGAGTTAAAAAGTGCGCTAATTTTGCATTCGATTGGAGAACTTGTCATTTGGTAATATTTAACGTGATATTAATGCACTTTTTAACTCGATTTCGGTGGAATACCCGATGGTGTCTCGGCCTCCGGAGGCCGAACCGCCCGTTTCTATTTATGGGAATAAATGAAACCGAATCGAAGTCAAATTTGAATTGAGTGTTAAGAGTCAACTCCCTGGGGGGATTTACTACCACCTCCTATAGCAGTATTATTATAATCTTACTTATTTTTTACGTAAATCGGTACAAGTAAGCCTGTGTCGCCTTCTTTGTCTAGTGGCAGCATGTATGGGCTGTGGACCGAGAGGTCCTGGGTTCGATTCCCAGGTCGGGCAAAGAAAATGTTCTAATTACATTTGCAGGTACGCGGCTGGTCGTAAAAACTAAGCCAAGTCCTCTCTGTAACATGCTTGAAAAAGTGTGTTGCGCCGACCCCAAATTAATGTGGGATAAGGGCAGGTAGAAGAAGAATCGGTACAAGTAAAATTATAATAACACTGCTATAAGAGATGGAGGTAACCCTCCTGATTCCGGAACTGTCAAACCACTTAGCCGGTTCTTTACGTTTCCATTCATATTTCCGAGAAAAAACAAATCAAGATGCTCCATTTTGTAATAAATTAATTCTATTCAGATGGCAGCGAGCCAGCAGTGTCGCATTACCTATAAATTATCATATTTAAATATACAACGGTTCTGTCAGGTTATGGGGTCACACAGTGGCAAGCGTGGCTTATAGAGCGGTTGGTGCCAAATGACTTATGGTACCAAGAAGTTAATCAGTACTGTAAGTAAGTTAAACTGTACATTGACAGTTATCTTTATTAGAAGTACCAGAGGATAATGGAAAGGGCTGCCCAGAAAACCTTTGACCTAAACTCCCTTTAGGTTATTTCTCCAAAACGGTGAGGTTGCAAATGGAATGCAAATTGTCTCGTTAAAGTGCTCGCGTTTAAAAAAGAAACCAACTCGCACCAGACACACTGATCGAGATATAAAATAAAATAAATTAATTAAATAAAATAAAAATGTATATTGGTCACGTAGGCATATCAAATGCACTTATGACAGGTCACAACAAGGTCTAGATACATTTATATAATAATAATCATGTTACAACACTATCAATTTAGAAAACAAGCAGGCAGGTATGGACACAATAACAAGGATGGGGCTTAGATAAAAGGTTTGTTTGAAAGGAAGGAATTTGTAGGAAAGGAAACGAATGGGATATGGCCTCGGTGGTGTGGTGGTATTTCAGTACGACTACGGTTCTGAGGTCTCGGGTTCGATCCCTGGGTCGGGCAAAGTGATATTGGATTTTTCCATATCAGCCCGGAGTCTGGAATTTGTGCCCGATATGGCGATAGGCTCGCCCCCTATCACATCTGGGACGGAACTAAGCTCGGCGAAATGTGGGTGTTCTAGTTCGCTAGTGCGCCTCTGCCTACCCCTTCGGGGATACAGGCGTGAGCTTATGTTATGTATAAAAATGTATATTGGTCACGTAGGCATATCAAATGCACTTATGACAGGTCACAACAAGGTCTAGATACATTTATATAATAATCATGTTACAACACTATCAATTTAGAAAAAAAGCAGGCAGGTATGGACACAATAACAAGGATGGGGCTTAGATAAAAGGTTGTGATTTGTAGGAAAGGGAACAAACGGGATATGGCAGGAATGCTAGCGGGGAATTGACGGGAAAATAAAATAAGAAGCTTGTAGGATTTGACTGGAAATGTGGATAAGGAAAATCACGTGGACTATAAGGCCCTATCCTAGCTAACCTACCAGCCTTTCTCTAGCTACCTACGGATGACGACCCGAAGAAGAAAGACGGAAAGAAACTCCGGGCTTTTTTTCATCATCAATTGACTTTCCTTTTTTTCCTCAATTTTACAAGATACAACTCATTTCATTTTTACATTTTATATTATCGAGCTCGAGCGCTGAGGATAGCCGAGGTCCTCCCTTTTGCTTCATTTTAGTCGAGTAAAAAAGAATCGAAAACCTCGTTGTAAAGTCGGTATATAGATAACTGTTGACATTCTGCATATAAATCCGTCGATGACACGATTCAGAACAAGTTTCTGATTATTCACGCGCTGTCATTTTCCTCCTGACAAACATACGGCGCATCAATGATAAACAAAGTACTAAAAGTTTATGCTTCATACAATCTTATGAAGGCAAAGCGGTTATCTAACAAAATGCCGGTCTGCCCTTAGAGGTGGTTGACGTCAGGTAGTCGGTGGTAAGGAAAACCGAATCCTTTCTGCATCATGCTTGAAAAAGTGTGTTGCGCCGACCCCACAATGAGGTGGGATAAAGGCGGACGGAAATGAAAACTGTCATAAATATTTCGTCAAAACTGTTATTATTACGCAGCAAACTCTCTGAAGTCGATTGTCAAAATTATAGTAATTTGAGTGGCAGAAGTTATGTCTACATCAGGAATAGGGCGGCTCGACCTGGGTGGTTACCACAACCTCTTAAAGCAGTATTATTATAATCTTACTTGTACCGATTCCCATACAAAACAAACGAAGAACGATTATAATAATACTGCTATGAGAGGTGGTGGTAACCCTGCAGGAAACAGCTAAGATCTATAGAGCGAACTTCGACTATGTCCAAGTCAAAGAAACGAACTCGGTGACAATTTGGAATTTTTAAATCGAACTTTGACTTCATCATCATCATCATCATCATCATCAGCCATAGGACGTCCACTGCTGAACATAGGCCTCCCCCAAAGATTTCCAGATCGACCTGTTGGAAGCGGCCTGCATCCAGCGACTTCCTGCGACCTTTATCAGGTCGTCGGTCCACCTTGTAGGTGGACGTCCTACGCTGCGCTTGCCGGTACGTGGTCTCCACTCGAGAACTTTTCTGCCCCATCGGCTATCAGTTCTACGAGCGATGTGCTAACTTTGACTTAGTCAGAGAAAATGTTTACAAGAAAATCTTTGCTTAGTCTGTCGATCAGTCTGCTTTTCTTGTAAAAATGACATGGACTAAGGCGAAGTTCGATTTAAAAAATTCAAATCCTCACTGAGTTCGTTTCTTTGACTTGGACTTAGTTGAAGTTAGCTCTATAGATCTCAGCCTAATACCACCGTCGGATCGAGTTTCGTCGGTGAATGAATTTCCGATGACCCCGCCTTCGTCTCAATCTCTATTCCCTTCCTTTAAGGTTATCAGCGCACCATACATACATATACATACATAAGCTCACGCCTGTATCCCCGAAGGGGTAGGCAGAGGCGCACCAGCGAACTAGTACACCCACGTTTCGCCGAGCTTAGTTCCGTCCCAGATGTGATAGGGGGCGAGCCTATCGCCATATCGGGCACAAATTCCAGACTCCGGGCTGATATGGAAAAATGCAATATTACTTTGCCCGACCCGGGGATCGAACCCGAGACCTCAGAACCGAAGTCGTACCGAAATACCACCACGCCACCGAGGCAGTCAGCGCACCAATGATCCTTTTGTATTATGGGTGTATGGGCGGTGGAGATAACTAGCCATCAGGAGACCCACTTGCTCGTTTGTCAGTCTCTACCATAAGAAAATATTTTGCTCGAGTTTCTACAAACTGCAATGGACTATTGCATTAAATACTATTGCAATAAAACAGCACAGCCTCCGCGGCGCAGTGGCGAGTAGCCGCCTGTGAAGCGAGAGGCCGCGGGTTCGATTCTCTCACGAGACCAATGTTTGTGTGCTCCAGATATTTGTTATGGGTCTGGGTGTTGTGAGACCGAACGTCTCCCGAAGTTCTTGATACCCACGACACGACACGTATCTTAGTGTGGGGTCAGGACTATATGAATGTTGGGTATTATTTATTTATCAGAACAATCACATTAATCAGCAAATGGTTGAAAGATTTTTAAACGATAAACCTGTTCAAAATAACATTACATACGACCTTTCAATCAGAAACTCGATAACAAACAATTATTTTCCTTTGTCTATAAACAAATATAGATAAAAAAATAATTATGTCAGTATTTAGATCGGCGCGGACGGAGCCAGCAAGGCCGAACGACTTGCCTTCACTTGTAAGTGTGCTAGTATTACCTATGATAGTTACTACTTATGATATACCTTGTGAGTGGTAGAGCCACGCTGTAGACAATTACGTCTACAGCACGAATGGGCGGCTCGACCGGTTTGATACCACTGTCTCACAGAAAACCGACGTAAAGTGGCAGCTCGCTGTCGCGTGTCGATCGGTGAGTGAGATTTCCGGTAGCCCAATTCCCCCTCCCTTTCCCAATCCTTTTTCCTTTCTCTTCCATTCCCTCCTTTTAGGTTGGCAACGTATCCATGAATATTTTAGCATCTTGGGTGTCTACTGTCTATGGGCGGTGCTATAAAAAAAACAAATTGTCAAGATAGACAGTGTCTCTTCGTCTATATGAACTGCACGCCACTAACGATACAATATAATGATTGTAATGTGAGAATTCTCAGGCGAGTAAGCATTGTTATTGTCATTGTCAAGGATGAAAAATCCTTTGCATTGATCATAATACTACATGATTTTCGCTCGAACATATACTAAGGTACCTCTAATATATTATTCATTAAGGAGCCTTTTGACAGCATCCGTGGCGCAGTGGGCAAGTAGCCGGTTTTGAAGCGAGTGGCTGCGGGTTCGATCCCTGCACTGAGACAAATGTTTGTATGGCCTACATATATTGGTTTCGGGTCTGGGTGTTGTGAGACCGTGCGTCTCTCGTAGTTCCTGATACCCACGACACAAGTCTCGTATCTTATTGTGGGGTCAGGATTATGTATGTGACTGTTGGGTGTTATCTATTTTTTTTTTTCAAGACGGACCTACAGAAATGAAGGGTGCGACCACGAAGAAGGAGCCTCAGTGAATTAGTTATACACGGAATAACTGCCATACTAAGGTCTCTGATTCGATTCCCACAAAGTGTCATTGGGTTTTTCTAACAGAACAGTTGATGTTCTGTGGTTTTCTGTTCTGTATGGACCCGATGTCTGGAATTTGTGACGACATGGGCTCGGTGGCCTGCGGTATATTAGGCCTAACATTTTGCCGTAAAAAATATGGTTGCATTTGTATGTATACTCGTAAAATAATCAAAACTAAACACAACAAGTTAGCCACTAAATACCCGCTCTACGTGTAAAACTAAAACCGAATCCTGCACTAAAACATTACACAAAACACCTACACAAAACATGCATTTGTTATCTATGGTCATTGTTCTACGAGCAGGTGACAGCTAAAATCGTTGTTTTGCGTATGTTTTCCGTTGTTTTCGTGTTGTTTTTTAAGAGGTGTGTAAGGATCGTAGCAAATGGAAATCCGTTGTCTCTGCCTACCCCTATGGGAAAAAGGCGTGAGTCTATGTATGTATGTATGTTTTTAATGTTTTGTTTCGAAAAAGCTAGTGCAGGAGACTAAACTCAAATGTGTATAACCATAATATTCAAGTAAAACTGCACATTTAAAAGTCGACTAACCCAAAAACTAACCATTTTGAATCCAGCACAACCTTTCATACAAACTACATGCTATAAATCACTGGGCCTTAATTACAGTACGAAACTAGAGCAAAAAGCCAATTGCTATCCGCCGCAGGACGCGATAAAAAGCACTCGACGTTTAGCTGTAAAGGAACGAAAGCAGGCGGTATGGTGGCATTAATATTGTTTTTGAGTGCCTCGGTGGCGTGGTGGTATTTCGGTACGACTACGGTTCTGAGGTCTCGGGTTCGATCCCCGGGTCGGGCAAAGTGATATTGGATTTTTCCATATCAGCTCGGAGTCTGGAATTTGTGCCCGATATAGGCTCGCCCCCTATCACATCTGGGGCGAAACTAAGCTTCGCGAAATATAGGTGTTCTATTTTGCTACTACGCCTACACCTTCGGAGATACAGGCGTGAGCTTATGTGTATATATTTAAATTTAGATTATGCTTCTTTTGACATATAATAAGTGCTTTTTATATGCCTATATGAGCAAGATTTTGTTTTTTTTTTATAGCAGAGATTGGCAAACAAGCAGATGGGTCACCTAATGGTAAGTGATCTCCACCGCCCATAGACACCCAAGACACAAAAAGAATCATGGGTGAGTTGCCAACCTAAAAGGAGGGAATGTAATGGGAGGGAAGGGGATTGGGAAAGGGAGTGGGGAAATGGGCCACCGGAAATCTCACTCACCGAACGAAACACGACAGCAAGCTGCCATTTTACGTCGGTTTTCTGTGAGACAGTGGTATCTAACCGGTCGAGCCGACCCATTCGTGCTATAGACGTTACTGTCTACAGCGTGGCTCTCCCACTTGAAAACCTTTACTAATATACTTCTACCATAATTCTACAGACTAGCCTTTATGTAAACTGGCGTAGGTATGTACGAGTATATATAGAAAACGTATATTAGAACATAATAAGAGCTGTAACTGCCTCATTATAATACAACAAAACAACGGAAGGTGAAGGAAAACTAGTTACGAAGCGAGTCTAACGCCAGACTTGATTCTGCAAGTCGCGGAATAGTTTTATTTTACATTTTTAACGACTCGTTTTGGTAGATAGCGTCTATATGTCCTAATATGTCTGGGTTAATGTAAGCAGGAGTCGCCTCCTTGGTTAAGTCATTAGTGGCAGCCACGGACGCAAATAAAAAGGACACCATCTCACCTATAGTTAAACAGGCGCAACAGAGTAGCCACGCACACAAACGCGCCTGTACAAAAGTGTCATACGCATACATTAACATTCATAAAACGTTAAGTCGCCACTATTACGTGCCGATAGATCGAATGGGCTGAAAACGCTGCTTCACTTTCAATGTTCCTAGCGCTCCGTCCATCTTTTTTTACGTCCGCGGACACCATCTCACCTATAGTTAAACAGGCGCAACAGAGTAGCCACGCACACAAACGCGCCTGTATAAAAGTGCTCTATGCACACACACACGCCATTACGTGTCGATAGAGAAAACGCTGCTTCACTTGCAATGTTCCTAGCGCTCCATCCATCTTTTCTTTTACGTCCATGGTGGCAACATATGAGACGTTGCTGGTGGTAGGATATTCGAATCCACCCGGAGGGCGACCTCCATATACATGGTGCTAAAACCTATAGTGACCCACACTTGTGCGGTTCGCGTTCCAGGATCTTGGTTGAACCTGCGACCTGAGCAGGAAAATTTCTGACAACCGTAAATGTATTCGAACTCGATGCGCGTCTATGAAATTTGTATGAAATAATAACCAAACGTCACCAGTGCGCAGCGAACTCGAATACATTTACATTTACATTAGTTTTTCGTGCTCGGGCTACTGATGTCTGATTGGGGCTAGTATGAGGGGTACATCCCTGTCTCAGCATCGGTTATCCGCCTGTCGGTAAAGCCCCTCGATTGCTCCCTCTTCGGATGCTAGTATGGGGATAATGGATATGGCATACCTTTTTCTTCCTACCCGCCCTAATCCCACCTTAATGTGGGGTCGGAAAAACACACTTTTTCAAGCATGTTGCAGAAGGGATTTGGATAAGTTTTTATGACCGGCTGCCTGCCTGACTTCAACCCTCTCTGGGGGATGGATATGGCATAACTTTTAGACGATAATCGAACCCGCACTTCAAATCTTAGTTCGCTACTGTACGCATTCACTTTTATCATGCCAAAGCGTAATGGTTTGTAGTCAGGAAGTGTTCAGAAGGACACGCGGACCGGTCTCTTATATAAATACAGAGCTTATATAGGTCATGCATTAGTAATACATTCGGATTTATAGTTGAAGCCGTGATAGGAGAAATTGCGGGTTCGATTCCCGCTTTATAACACATTTTGTGTCATTACAATTACAAGTTTAAATCTTAACACACGAACTTCAAATCCGATCGTGACCAAATTTATATGGGACCACCCTTGAAATAAGCTCTATCGAATTTTGAAAATCGGTCCACATTTGGCGGAGATATCGTGTAACATACATAAAAAATACAGACGAATTGAGGACCTCCTCCTTTTTGGAAGTTGGTCGAAAATAACGCCCCTTGTCGCCTCCATGGTCTAGTGGCCGCGTATATGAGCTGTGGACCGGGAGATCCTGGGTTCGGTTCCCAGATCGGGCAAAGTTATTCTAATTTAATTTAGCAGGGACTGGATCTCCCAAAGGCGGTTGACGAAAGACAGGCAGACGGTCGTAAAAACTAAGCTAAATCCTTTCTGCAACATGCTTGCAAAATTGTGTTGCGCTGACTTCACATAAACTGGGATTAAAGAAAGTTTCAAAGAAAGATCAAACGAAATCAAGGTGTAGTAAGCTTAGACTGCGTCGGTGGCGTGGTGGTATTGCGTGCGCAGTACGTCTATCGTCCTGAGGTCTGGGTTCGATCCCCGGCGAGGGCAAAGTGATATTGAATTTTCAGTATCAGCCCGGAGTCTGGAACTTGTGCCTGATATCTCGATAAATTCGCCCCTTATCACATCTGGGACGGAACTCGGTGTGTGAGTGTTCTAGTTCGCTAGTGCGCCTCTGCCTACCCCTGCAGAATACAGGCGTGAGCTTATGTTACGTAAATTTAGAGATTTAAATACTTTGAATTATAAATCTGATGAACCCAACGTATCAGTGCCACATAGTCGATAGACAATATTCATTTCGCAAACAATTCAAGGTTGCGTCGCATACATCTGATTTGCATAACAAAGCAGGTACACCTGTCGAGATGATCGAATTGTAGCCACTGACGCTTGTACGAGTAAATAAATACACCCAACAGTCACACACCTAGTCCTGACCCCACGCTAAGTACAACCTGTATCGTGGGTATCAGAAACTACGAGAGACTCTCGGTCTCACAATACCCAAACCCTAAACAAATGTCTGTGGGCCACACAGAAAAAAACGTGGTCCGATTTTCAAAATTCTTTTTTGTATTCGATAGAGCTTATTTCAAGGGTGGTCCCATATAAATTAGGTCATGATCGGATTTGAAATCGGTGTGTTAAGTTTTTAAACTTGTGATTGCAACACACATACATAAGCTCACGTCTTTATCCCCGAAAGGGTAGACAGAGGTGTACTAGCGAACTAGTACACCCACATTTCGCCGAGCTTAGTTCCGTCATCATCATCATCAGCCATAGGACGTCCACTGCTGAACATAGGCCTCCCCCAAAGATTTTTACATCGACCATCGAGCCTATCGCCATATCGGGCACAAATTCCAGACTCCGGGCTGATACTGAAAACTCCAATATCACTTTGCCCGACCCGGGGATCGAACCCGAGACCTCAGGACGATAGTCGTACCGCGCACGTAATACCACTACGCCACCGAGGCATCACTTGTGATTATTTTCATATAATTACCCTAAGAACGTACCATGACAAATCACGCAAAAAATTGGCAAACAAATCTAAATATCAACTTTACCTGCGTAATCAACAACTAAAGGTGATTTAATTGCTTAATAACAAGTAAAGGACACTCGGATCCGGTTGATACTAAGCTGTTATTCTGCTTAAATTAAATATTAACAAACTAGATTTTGTAATAACCTGACTTATACTCGGTTTCTGAGTTCCTACCAGCCCGCCCAGCATGCGCGTCACGAGATATCCCGACAACCGACTGTCAAGATGTTGTCTACGTGTTGTCTACAATATTGTATGAAAATAAACGAGGACGCATGTTAGTGTCCGTAGACAAATAGAGAAAACCGGTTATAACAGGACAAAAAGCGTAGACAAAATGTTCTCATGTCGCGTATGCTAGGCGGGCAGGTTTTCTCTATTTGTCTACGGACATGTGTCCTCGTTTATTTTCATACAATATTGTAGACAACACGTAGACAACATCTCGACAGTCGATTGTCGGGATATCTCCTGGCGCGCATGCTAGGCGGGCAGCGGATTATTCGAAAAGTAGACAAACAGCCTCCGTGGCGCAGCGGGCTAGTAACTGGCTGTGAAGCGAGAGGTTGCGGCTTCGATTCCGGCATTGAGACACATGTTTGATTCCCACAAATATTTGTTTCAAGTCTGGGTATTGTAAGACCGAAAGTCTCTCATACTCTATGACACCCACGATACAGGTTATACCTAGTGTGGGGTCAGAACTAGGTGTGTGACTGTTGGGTGTATTTATTTTATTTGGTTTTGACTTTTATTTTTAAGTCATTTAATTGGAGTGTTTCAGTTTTAGTTTATTTTATAGCAGCGACTGGCAAACTATCAGGTCGGTCACCTGATAAGTGATCTCCACCGCTCATAGACACCCAAGATACAAATGTATCATGCCAAACGAAAAGAAGGGGATTAGGGATTCGGAAAGGGAGGGGCGAATTGGGCCACCGAAAATCTCACTCACCGAACGAAATGCAACAGTAATCTGCCACTTTACGTCGGTTTTCTCTGAGACAGTAGTATCAAACGGGTTGAGCCGGCCCTTTCGTGCTGTAGACATCAGTGGCGAAGGGTCAAAATTTTCAAAAGGGAAGCCGATGCTCTATTTTCTTCTAAATAATATTTAGTTAAGCTTACAATTTGCAAAAGGTAAGCCGGTAGGAATCGTGTTGTATGGACCCTTCACTGTCTACAGCGTGGCTCTACCAATCAAAAATTCATGTTGTTTACAACTATAATCTACCAAATAGTATCACTCGACTGCCTCGGTGGCGTCGTGGTATTGCATGCGCGGTACGACTATCGTACTGAGGTCTTGGGTTCGATCCCCGGGTCGGGCAAAATTATATTAGATTTTCCATATCAGACCGGAGTCTAGATTTTGTGCCCGATATGGCAATAGGCTCGACCCCTATCACATCTGGGACTGAACTAAGCTCGTCGAAATGTGGGTGTTCTAGTTCGCTAGTGCGCCTCAGGCAACTCCTTCGGGGATACAGGTGTGAGCTTATGTATATATGTAAATAGTATCAAAATCTGTATCACAAGTCTATCAAACTGTCCGAGCCGGAGTGCCAACACGCGGTCCACTTTCATAAATAAAGGTGTTCTATCGAAGTGAATGTGACTCAAGGCCCTGCGTAAACCGCAAATAGTTAAGAAATCGTAATTGTTACGTACAATGTGGTGTATAAGCTGGTTGATCGATAAATACTGTGTTTATCACATGGTTTTGTGGTGTGGCTGGCGGTATGGTCAATTTCAACTATGGCCTAAAAATAAAAGAACAAGCTAACATCATCATCATCAGCCATAGGACGTCCACTGCTGGACATAGGCCTCCCCCAAAGATTTCCAGATTGACCTGTTGGAAGCAGTTGGAGCAGAAAAGTTCTCGAGTGGAGACCACGTACCGGCAAGCGCAGCGTAGGACGTCCACCTACAAGGTGGACCGACGACCTGATAAAGGTCACAGGAAGTCGCTGGATGCAGGCCGCTTCCAAAAAGCTAACATACATAATATTAGATATAAAATCACTGTACACTATGTCTTTGTGCGTTCGTGACTTCATTCCATTGACTCACTCTAAGTTCGCCCTATAGGTTTCAGCCTTAAACGCGATCAGGAATGCACTCTCCTGCACATGTTTTTCTCGAAACTAAACACATACGCAAAAAAACGATTTTCGCTGTCACCTACTCATAGAACAATGGACCAAAGATAATATGTAGCTAAACCACGTTTTGTGTAAGCATTTTATGTTTTAGTGCAGGAGACGCGGCTTAAGATAAACATGCTTTTACGGCGAAACAGGACCTCAAACTTCACCCTGAACTACCGATTTTAATCGATAAACTAACATTTTAATAACAACAAAGTCCTTTGGCCGTGACACAGCCACTGCCCAACTTTGTCAAACACGTCACGACGTAACAATTAAAGTATTATCGACACCGCATGACAAGGTCAGTGCGTACGGTGCTAAACGTCAATGCACAGGGCTACCAACCGGACATGTCAACAATATAAAGGGCCAATCAAAAACAGACATAACTCCATCACATCTTGACCAAATTATAAGATCACCCTTTAGGTAAGCTCTATTGAACACAAAGTTGAAAATCGATCCACAATTGCTGTAGATATCCAGTAACATATATAAATAAGCACAAGTTTAAAAACTTAACTGAGCGACTTCCAATTTACCGATTGTGACCAAATTTTTATGGGACCACTCTTGCAATAAGCTCTATCGAACACAAAAAGAATTTTAAAAATCGGTCCACATTTGGCGGAGATATCGCGTAACATACATAAAAAATACAGCCGAATTGAGGACCTCCTCCTTTTGTGGAAGTGGGAAAAAAAATACAGACGAATTAAGGAACTCCTCCTTTTGTGGAAGTCGGTCGAAAACTACGAATTAAGAAGCTTACAATACTCTTTCACTTAGACAGTGATCTATACGAATTATTATGAAAATGCCATCAATGTCTGACTTCCTTATCTTGATTATCATTATAGGAAAAGTATTTAATATTTCAGCTTATTGATTTTCGTAGTGCATCATTTTAGTAGTTAAATCCATGAAATTAGACGTTTTATCTATCAAAGGTTCTATGGTTATGACATTTTCCCTTTTTTAATGTACCTTTAATCTTTAAAAATCAACCGTTAATCTATGTTTGCTGCACTACAATAATTAAGGTAACTATATAGAGATTGAACATAGGCCTCCCCCAAAGATTTCCAGATCGACCTGTTGGAAGCGGCCTGCATCCAGCGACTTCCTGCGACCTTTATCAGGTCGTCGGTCCACCTTGTAGGTGGACGTCCTATGGCTGATGATGATGATGATGATATAGAGATTAACTTACGGATTAACTCATCACTTGTCATGTTTAAAATTACAAGTAATCGTGGCTTAATCGCCTTAATTGCTGTCATCGTTTTTTGGAAGTTGTTTAGACCGGATTTATTGGAAACCTGCATAACATAGCCATTATGTTATAAATGCATTGGGAAAATACTGACAGCTTCTGAGTGCTCAATAAAAACTCACCAAGGCATTATAATAATTATTTGAAATGATTAGTATATGCATATATTTTATTATTTTGAGAATTAAAAAATAACATTACTGAAGAAAATCCTTGCGAAATTACATTTTGAGTGGTAGTCACGCTGTATAGACAGTAACGTCTACAGCACGAATGGGTCGGCTCGACCGGTTTGATACCACTGTCTCACAGAAAACCGACGTAAAGTGGCAGCTTGCTGTCGCGTTTCGTTCGGTGAGTGAGATTTCCGGTGGCCCATTTCCCCCCCTTCCTTTCCCAATCCCTTTTTCCCTCCCCTTGCATTTCTTCCTTTTAGGTTGGCAACGCACCCATAATTCCTTTTGTGTCTTGGGTGTCTATGGGCGGTGGAGATCACTTACCATCAGGTGTCCCATCTGCTTTTGTGCCAGTCTCTGTGTGTCTTGAGACATTATTATGACATTACTATTTGGCCATATGAGAGGTTATTATGATGAGAAGCTTCGTCCGGTATGAGTTCCATAAAGACGATTTGATAGAAAACACATTTTCAAAATCGACCAACCCTGCATAAAGTGCATACGTGCTGAAACGCTGTCATTACGTCTTGTTCGATATTTAAATTAATTACCTGCGTGTAAGGTTGGCAGCACTGGACGCAGTGACCTTGCGCTGACGTCGCTTTCTGTCACGATTACGTATGACTTAAGTTATTATAATTAATAAGAAAATTAGATGGAATTTTATAGTAAATTATGTTACCAAGGATATTTCCTGATGATAATAAATTAAAACCATTACAAATAAATTTTATTTTCATATTCTAAACATACATTTTAAGTAGATATGGTCTAATATTTGTATATTACTAAAAAGTCATAAGTACTAAAAAGTTCTAAGAAAATAACGATTACCCAAAGCAATCTTTGTCAAAAAAAATTAAACATAATAATATGGAAAAGGGGAGTAGCAGGACCACTTAAATGTCACTGACCTGCAGACATGTACATTGATCATTTAAATTAAAATATGTACAATTATAATTACAGTTTTCATTTCTGGACGCTTCTCGCTAAATTAGACGTTCATCGGTTATCCTTACTGTTCCAAGAAAAATATTGTTCCTAGCTATGCAAAGTTCTACAATATTATTAGAAATTTAATGAATTATACTGTTTAGTACGGTTTGGAATTTGTATTTTTTTCTAGCAAGAAAATTTAAAAAAGTCGTGTTAAATTTCCTACATCTCAGTTCAACCACTTAAAAAATATTAATGCATTTTAAATATGTTGTCGAGTTTACTTTCATATATTAAAATATGTCCATTTGTATCAATTTTATGAAGGTTAACAACATATTAAACTTAATCAGGTTTTAAATCGAGCGTTAACACTGGATTTTCCGCTCTACAGATGAATTGAACAGCGAAACACTTATTTAGATTTTTGACCGACTTCCAAAAAGGAGAAGGTCCTCAATTCGTATGTATTTTTTTCGTTTTTTTATGTATGTGACGCGATATCTCCGCCAAATGTGGACCGATTTTCAAGATTCTTTTTGTGTTCGATAGAGCTTATTTCAAGGGTGGCCCCATATAAATTTGGTCACGATCGAACACAAAAATAATGTCTACGGATATTAAGCTCAAAATGTAAAGTTTGTGTTTGGCGCTTAATATTGTATACCTCAGAGGTACAGAACTTTAATCGCAGTAGTCTAGGTAGTGATGTATGTATTTGCAGCTAAGATTTGCAGTCATCTGTCACGTAAACACTGACAGTTGTCGTGACCTTGCATCAACGACCTTGTGGTCGACTCGCGGCGGTTTTCCGCGTCGACGTCAACAAGGCTGCTTGTAAAATCTATATAATACAGGTAATCGATACTTGTTACATGTTTTTATCAGATATTTTTTATAGCAATACTCAGGACGACAAATTCCCGGAGGTTTGTTTTTATAAGCATTTTTTGGCGTTTAAAATATTACTTCTTGGTAGTTTTTGGTTTCGTACTTAATTATTTTTTAGAATCTAATTTATGTTAAGTATACGAGAATGGTAAAGCCACGCTGTAGACAGTTACGAGTACATTTCGTTCGATGAAGGTGATTTCCCGTGGACCAATACCTCCCTCCCTTTTCCAATCCCTATTTCCCTCCTTTTATGTTGGCAACGCACCCTAGTTCTTTTTGTGTCTTGGGTGTCTATGGGCGGTGGAGATCACTTACCATCAGATGACCCATCTGCTCGTTTGCCAGTCTCTGCTATAAAAAATACTGATAATCTGCTTCTTTTTTTAAATTGAGAAAGAAGCCGTCAACGAATTGCTGTCTTTGAACTAAAAATAATTCTTTCAATTGATCTATGAATGTTTGTTATTTAAAGCTAATTTCTACAACTTCAGTTATTTGAAGTTGTTGTTAGAAATAGAGAGTGAATCATTGCATACTCTGATACATTAGTCGACGCATGAAACTTCTGTTGACTTCGTAAATCAAAACAAAACATCTACTGATTAATATGCAGTGTACACAACAATTAATTGTCATGCTCTCACGCGTGCAGGGGTTAAAAACATTGTCAATGTGTGACCAGTATACCGAAGACTAGGTTCCATTGAACTTAGGCTCCATTTTAGAACGGCTTCAAAAAAGGAGAAGGTCCCCAATTCGTTTATTCTTTTTATGTGTGTTACACGATATCTCCGCCAAATGTGGACCGATTTTCAATATTATTTTTGTGTGCGATAGAGCTTATTTTAATGGTGGTCCCATATAAATTTGGTCCGTTAAATTTTAAACTTGTGATTATTGAATAGCCATATTACTTTTATAGAAAAATATCATGTAGATATTTTGTGTTTCACTGAGACATGGCTAAAGCCAAGTAGGATGGCGTTCAGTGTCGGTGGTTACAAGGTCGCCAGCTCATTCAATAGAATTTCAGCAGAAGGTGGGGGCACTTTGATCCTCATCAAGGATGGTATCTCATTTAAAGAGAGACAAGACCTATCCAAATTGTCTGTTGAACGAGTCTGTGAAGTTGCATGTGCAGAAACAAATGAGTATGTTATTTTATGTGTATATAGGCCTCCATCAGCAAACATTTTATTATTTCTATCAAAGTTGGAGGATATTCTTAAGAAAATTAAAATGAATAAAAATGTTTTAGTTTGTGGTGATTTTAACATTGATGTCTTAATAAACTCAACTGATAAATGTAATTTTTTGTCACTCTTAAAGTCCTTTCATCTTAAATGTCAATTTTACGAGCCTACTAGAGTGACTAATAATTCAGCTACATGTATCGATAATGTCATAAGTAACTTTGATATAACACACAAAGAGCTAGTTTCAGGTGTCCGTTCAGATCATAAATGTCAGTTAGTCAAACTAAGGTGTAACAAAATTATGAATACTAAAACCACAATTCAAATAAGGCCACTGTCAAAGCGTAATTTGGAGAGGTTTAGTAGTGCAGTAAATTCACTTTTATCTTCTTTATCGACAACATCGGACCACCCAAATGATATGTTTACAATTTTATTCGATAGTATCTCAAGTGAATTTAATAAAATATGTAAGTCTAAGACCACTACGTGTAAAAATAAGCTATTATTCAGCGCCTGGGCAACAAAAGGTATTAAGCGTAGTAGAGATGTTCTTTATGAACTATATGACAAAAGGTCCTATACACCTGATGTTAAGTTCAATAATTACTTAAGAACATATTCAAAAATATTTAAAAGAGTGTGTAAACAAGCAAAAGCAGCTTATGTAAGCAATAATATAAAAAAATCGGATGATAAGATTAAGAGTACATGGAAAATAATAAATACTGAAACTGGTAAAAATAGGGTTAAAGACGGACAAATAGTTTTAAATATTGATGACGAACTGGTTTCAGACAAATGTACTGTTGCAAATTTTCTGGATAGGTATTTTACTAACATTCCTTTCGAGACCACGAAATGTCTTTTATCATCACCAGTAGTAGCTGAATCATTCCTAAAAAATAATGTAAATAGAACATTGCCTAGTTTTGATTTTGCCCCAGTCACACATTATGATATTACAAAAGTATTCAAGAGCCTAAAAATGAAAAGCACTGAAGACATTTGGGGATTCTCTGTTAAAGCCTTAGATTCCATCATTGTTAACATTGCGCCAATGTTAGCTGACATATTTCATAGTTGTATTAGATACGGCATATTTCCTGATCTTATGAAAATAAGTAAAGTAATACCAATTTATAAATCAGGATGTTCAAATACTGCTTCAAACTATAGACCGATATCTATACTACCAGCATTTAGTAAAATTTTTGAAAAACTTATATTAAATCAAATGCTGGTTCACTTTAATTTAAATAACATTCTCCATAATAGGCAGTTCGGTTTCACAAAAGGCCGATCTACTCAAGATGCTGGTCAAGCCTTAATAAAGTCTGTGCTAGAAGCTTGGGAGGGATCGCAAGATGCTTTTGGAGTATTTTGCGATCTCTCTAAGGCATTTGATTGCGTCAATCATAGAATTCTTATTTCAAAACTTAATTTCTATGGAATTCGTGGCACAGCTCTTAAATTATTAACATCGTATTTGACTGATCGGACACAAAAAGTTTTCATCAATAATATCTCTTCGAAGGGTTCCCCTGTTAGAATAGGTGTACCACAAGGATCTATCTTAGGCCCTTTCTTATTCTTAGTATATATAAATGACTTCCCATGTATGATTAATAATATGGCAGAAGTAGTCTTATTTGCTGACGATACGTCGCTTATATTTAAGGTAGACAGGAAGGATAGGAATCTTGTAGAGTCAAATAAAGTTCTTCGTTTAACATCAGATTGGTTTTCTGCAAATAATTTACTTCTAAATGCTTCAAAAACAAAATGTATAAAATTTTCATTGCGAAATATGAATCATGAAAAATCAAATATCACATTAGACAATAAAACATTAGATTTAGTCTCGTCTACTGTCTTCCTTGGAGTAACAGTAGATGTCAAATTGCAATGGGGCCCTCACATACAAAAAATTTCTGGAAAACTGAGCTCAGCCATATTTGCAATTAGGAAAATAAGACAATTGACTGATGTGGCTACGGCTAGGTTGGTATATTTTGCATACTTTCACAGCATTATGTCTTATTGCATTTTGTTGTGGGGTTCTGCCGCAGATCTGCAGACTGTCTTTGTACTACAGAAGAGAGCGGTTCGCGCTATATACAACCTCCGATCCCGTGACTCTCTTCGAGAACTGTTCAAAGATATTAATATACTTACTCTGCCGGCCGAATACATCTTTCAAAACATAATGTATGTTCGCAAAAATTTGATTAGTTTTTCTAAAAACAGTGAAATACATAGCATAAATACGAGGAATAAAGACAAACTTGCAATTCCTAAATTAAGACTCTGCAAATCAAATAAATCATTTATAGGAAATAGTGTTAGATTTTATAATAAACTTCCTTCCGAAGTAACTAACTTACCAGGTGATAAATTTAAATCCTATGTTAAACGTGCCTTAATGGCTAGGGCTTATTATAGCGTTGCAGACTACTTAGCTGATAGGGAAGTCTGGCGTTAGTTCTGCACACTGCACCAAGATGGTGACCTTAACTGAACCGAGTCGCCTTCTTCTTTTTTCTTTACTTTAATAGTAACTTTTTTAACTTTACTACAATAGTAATTATTTTAATTATAATGACATTTTTGATTAAAGTACATTGACTGGCTTGACATTAACATTAATATAGTTATCTGATAATAATATAGGACATTAGGTATATTTATTATATTTTTATTGTAAACAGACCGACCGATCGACCAATTTGGAAAGTGTATGCCATAAATTGTATAAAAATAATCATATAATGACTAAGCTTATTGTTTGTGATATACATAGATATAAGGATTTTTGTTAGTATGGGTTTTTGCATCCTACAATGCCATTTCACCTTTTAATCATTCTTTTGGTAATTACACCTCCAGTGGTATTGAGGATGCGTGAATCCATATAAATATGATTATCAATTGTATTGACAATTTGTAAATCAAATTTTTTAAAAAAGGAAAATAGACAAAAGAAAATAAAAAAGAAATGGTGACAATTGATGATGAAAAAAATAAGCCCGGAGTTTCTTTCTGCCTTTCTTCTTCGGGTCGTCATCCGTAGGTAGCTAGAGAAAGGCTGGTAGGTTAGCTAGGATAGGGCCTCACGCACCAATCCCAACTGCTTCCAGTATTTCCAGTCAATCCCCTGCCACCATTCCTGCCATATGCCATTCCCATACAATCCATTCCCTTACACTCTATTCCTATTTCCCCTTATCACCCTATCTCAGCCATCCCATCGTTATTATGTCCATACTTGCCTGCCTGTTGTCTAATACAAATATATAATGTAAATTATATTAATCCTAATTTAAAAATTTACTTGTGTTGACTTGTCATAAGTGCTTTTTTACATGCCTACGTGATCAATAAAGATTTTTATTTTTATTTTATTTTATTTTAAGAGATAATTAATTTTTTGATAGATAATTCGTATCCGCCCGGATGGTGACCATCGTATACATGGTGTTAAAACCTGCGATAGTGACCCGCACACCTCATGAGGTTCGCGTTCCAGAATCAGCCAGTGTAGATCCGGTTCTCTCAAGGTCCTAGCGATATGACATAATGGTTGATGGGAGCGAGTATGGAGGTACATCCCAGTGTCTGCATCGGTCATCCGCCTGTCTTGTCTTTAGCCCCTCGATTTCCTTCTTCCCTCGTCGGAGTGTGAAGATGCATAAATAGGCCAGCATAATTCTGGTGACGGATAAACCTATTGTTTGGCGATGGTCGCTGGTTTGTCGACCAACTTCAAAAAAAGGAGAAGGTCCTCAATTCGTCTGTATTTTTTATGTATGTTTAACGCAACGTGCGTTATGTGAACCGATTTGCAATATTCTTTTTGTGTTCGACAGAACTTATTCAAGTCCCATGGCAATCCCAAATTTGGTCACGATCAGATCATTTTGAAGTCAGTCCATTAAGTTTTATACTCGCAATTATTTGGACTACATTGCGCTTACCATCGTGTAGTCCGTGTAGTGTAGTCATTTTACCGTGCTAGGTTATAATAAAAATGTTACAAACCTCTGCCGCCTGTGACCACTTAATAACCATAGAGCATTGTAGTTTATTACCGAGTAAGGAAATGTTCCTCATTCATCCATGCTAGTGCTATAAATATTTATGCTTCATTTACATGCAAACATGTGGAAGAGCAATACAAAATCTAAATCAAATCAAAATCAAGGCAGTCTGACTGACTGCCTCGGCGGCGTGGTGGTATTTCGGTACGACTACGGTTCTGACCTCTCGGGTTCGATCCCAGGGTCGGGCAAAGTGATATTGGATTTTTCCATATCAGCCCGGAGTCTGGAATTTGTGCCCGATATGGCGATAGGCTCGCCCCCATCACATCTGGGACGGAACTAAGCCCGGCGAAATGTGGGTGTTCTAGTTCGCTAGTGCGCCTATGCCTACACCTTCGGGGATACAGGCGTGAGCTTATGTTACTAATAATATACATAGACAGCCTCCGTGGCGCAGCGGGCGAGCAGCCGGCTGTGAAGCGAGAGACCGCGGGTTCGATCCCCGCACCGAGACACATATTTGTGTGGCCCACAGATATTTGTTTCAAGTCTTGGTGTTGTGAGACCGAAAGTCTCTCGTAGTTCCCGATTTCCCCGACACAAGACTCGATCTTAGTGTGGCATCAGGACATTATTATTGTTATTATATGTATTAATAATTAGCTATTAGCACTAATTTATTTATTATGATTACTAATTAGACCTAACAGACTCCATATCAATGGAATAATAAATCAAGAACCTGTCATTAGACCTGCAAGTCCTGCAACTGATTCAACATGCATCGTCTCGGCGCGTGACACGAGTGTCACCTTGCGTCGCCGCGTCATGTCGCGCGTCGCCCACATGCCCCTCATGGCGAACCATTCACACCTTTGTTTACTCTATTATTTATACTTATGTAGGTATTTTAGTCATTTTATTGTTAATTTACTTGTTATTTATCTTTATTTTGTCTCTTTTGTTAACTTTAGCAAAGTGACTATGTGTCACTGATTTTGTCTCTTTCATTAACGCATTACAAAAGACCGTCTATAAAGGCGCGTCTTCTGCACTTGTTAATCTTGAAAGAAAAAAATACGCATAATAATGATTTTCGCTGTCTCGTGCTCATAGAACAATTGATCATAGATAAAAAGGTGTAGCGAAACCATGTTTTGTGCAAGTTTTTAGTACAGGAGAGGCGTCTTTACCGATAGTAAGTTATTGTAACCCAAATGATATTATACTGATTTCTTAAGTTTACGCGAATGCTATTCATTGAAATCAAAATTAAAACCAAATCGTGATAGAATCAGTAAAAATAGTTTAATTCCAAATGATATTATTCTGCAATGAATTATAATTATAAAAGTAGTTGTATCCTGCGACTTAGTTCACGTGGAAAATTAACAAATGTATCCACGGGAACCGTTAACAAATGTATCCACGGGAACCGTTAACAAATGTATCCACGGGAACCGTTAACAAATGTATCCACGGGAACCGTTAACAAATGTAACCACGGGAACCGTTAACAAATGTATCCACGGGAACCGTTAACAAATGTAACCCGGGAACCGTTAACAAATGTATCCACGGGAACCGTTAACAAATGTATCCACGGGAACCGTTAACAAATGTATCCACGGGAACCGTTAACAAATGTATCCACGGAACCGTATTTTTTCCGAGATAAAAGTAGCCTATGTGTTATTGCAGACTAAGATTATCTCTGTGTCTTTCATTCCGATCCGTTTAGCCGTTCCGGCGTGATTATGAAACATCTATCTAAACATTCGCATTAATAATAGTAAGAAAGAAAGAAAGTTTATTTGTGAAACCAAAAAAGGACATGCAACAACTTAGTAGTAAGATTATACTAGGTAATGTTATAAGATATAATATACCACACTGTATGAGAAATATTTGAAAAGAGAGATAGATATATTTCTTTCTATGCAAAATTAATTGTGATATAAGGTTCTTCTTACAATATAAATAATCACAAGTGTCCTGTCAGTGAGAAACGAACATCCAACACCCTGTTCAAACGGATGGAGGTTTAACACGGAGCATTACAATAGGACTCTTGTTACTGATGTAAGTATAGTGAGGTTTGATTCAAGTGGAGAAGACCAGTGCTGAGTCAAGGAGTTTAGAAAAGACTAATCTAATAAACACCTCAGGACAACTGACACCTCAGCCCAGACCCGTCTCCATGAGGACTGTAAACCTTTCGAAGCGTTGGGACTAAAAATCATATCAAATCATGATAGAACCTGTGATAATCACAAGTTTAAAAACTTAACGGACCGACTTCAAATCCGATAGTGACCATTATATGAGACCCTTGAAAGAAGCTCTATCGAACACAAAAAGAATTTTGAAGATCGGTCCACATTCGGTGGAGATACCGCGTAAAATACATTAAAAAAAATACAGACGAATTGAGGACCTTCTTTTTGGAAGTCGGTTGACAAAGAATAAGGAAGGGATACAATCGCTGAAAGGGTAAAATAGAGTTTCAAGTTTCTATGAATAATTGAGACATGAAGGGAAATACTATAAACAGAACAGACAATAAACAAAACCAAAAGCTAATCCTAGAACAGAATGGAACGACCCGAGCGATAACTAGTATCCATAGAAGTAAAAGTCCAACATCCTTGACAAATCAGACCGATTTAAAATCGAAAACCAATAATGTAAATTAAAACCTTTGCGAAATCGACACAAAATACTCAGTTAAAGTTTCTTACATATCATTTGGTGACACGGTCTGATGCGGACTGGACAGGTCCTTTCGAATACTACGTCATTTACTTCTAGATCGGCTGATTTGATCTTTAAAGCTCAAATAATAAGGATATATGGAGTGCACGCGTTGGTGTTAGATTCGCATTAACGTTTGAAACAACATTGATTTGAATGAAAAGTTTTCGTTACCTTGATATCAGCGTGGGAAGTTCATAGGATTATATTAAATTACGAAATTTATAAAATGAAGCGTCTGCTCAGTCTAGGCAGTAGTCATGGAACATAAAAACTAAGCCGAAGCCATTCTGCAACATGTTTGAAAAACAGTGATGCGTCGACCGAAATAAGAAAGCAAGAAAGATAAAATAAAAGACTGTCTAATTTGGTTAAAACCAAAGAACATTCAACAGTACATAGACGGGACAACAGTGCAAAACTTGTGATTAAAAATTTGTGACCTGGTGGTCATAAGTCACTCAGTCGTATTTAAAACACACGTACGCAAGGTCGTGCCAGCGTAATAATGTTAAAACAATAAAATTATCTTACGTGATTCTTGACCAGTCAAAGAACATTCTAGATTGTAAATTGTAATGAGCGCCTTCGCATTTCAATAAGTAATAATATAATGTTGTATTGTATATGGAACTTGCTTGATAGCCACTCTATATGTAGGAATATTAAATGTCTTTGGTTGAAACAGTACTGGATTCAATGGCAAGTTGAAAAACACACGCTGTGTCTTGTTTTAAATTGAAATATCATTGAAAATAAGTTAATAGTTTCCTTTGGCCTACCCCTTTGGGGATACAGGCGTGAGCTTATAAACATGCTCCCTTACCAGTGTCTGTTGTAAATATATAATCTTTCTAATTTTCTCCTGTTTTTATGGGACCAATACTCCTGGACCCTGCTAACTAAGAGATAAAGTTATCTTTCATCAATATTTATCCATAAGGACATATGACAAAAATTTATCATAATGTTACTTTGTTGCAAAGCCATTTGTGAAGTGTGATTCAACTTAAACAACTCTATCACAAAATTAGCGACACACAACATATTTTACCGGCAAAAAGCAATAAATTATTGACATTATAGCAAAAAAACGAATAGACGCCCGCGCGCCCGCGTGGCGTGGGCCAGACCCAAGGCGACTCGGCGACCAATCGGCGTCAAGCTTGTGACGTCACCTGCGCCCGCGCACCCGTCAAGCACAACATTAATGAGTTGGTGGAAATTGTTTGAAAATTAATTAGTTAAACAAAACTTGAATAATTGCGACCTCCGTGCAGTAGGTGGCGATGTTAGAATTTATTTGCACATTCATAATTAAATTATAAAATAAATACATCAATCGGTTCACATAGTCCAGACTCCTGACTCCACACTAAGTCTAAGATGTCTATAGCGAACTTCGACCAAGTCTGGGTCAAAAAACGAACTCAGTGAGGACTTGGAATTTTTAAATCGATCTTCGACTTAGTCCGAGCTAGTTTTACAAGAAAAACAGTCTAACAGACAGACTAAGCAAAGATTTTCTTATAAAAAATGACAACATAAGCTCACGCCTGTATCCCCGAAGGGGTAGGCAAAGGCGCACTAGCGAACTAGAACACGCACATTTCGCCCAGCTTAGTTCCGTCCCAGATGTGATAGGCGGCGAGCCTATCGCCATATCGGACACAAATTCCAGACTTCGGTCTGATATGGAAAAATATAAAAAATGACTCGGACTAATTCAATGTTTGATTTTAAAATTCCAAATTTTCACTGTGTTCGTTTCTGTGATTTAAATTTAGTCGAAGTTCGCTCCATAGATCTCAGCCTAGATTCTAGTTTTGTGTCGTCAGTATCAGAAACTAGGGGAGATACACGGGCTCTCGCTTCACAGCGGCTACTCGCTCGCTGCCGAAAACTGAGTCGCAAATTCAGAAACATAACAATCATTTTTTCAGTTTCAAAAACGTTTATCATATTATAGTGGCATATACTGGCGGATTTCCGGTGGCCCAATTCCCCCTCCCTTTCCAAATCCCTATTATTCGCTTTCTTTTACCAACGCAAAATTTGTATCTTGGGTGTCTATGGGCGGTGGACATCACTTAGCATCAGTTGAACCAACTGCTCGTTTGACAGTCGCTGCTATAAAAAAATGGCCATGAACACTTGGGCGCCTCTATAGTCTAGTGGTAGTATGTATGGGCTTTGGACCGGAAGGTCCTGAGTGCGATTCCCAGGTCGGGCAAAGCAAATTTTTTAATTTAATTTGCCCGGAACTGGATGCCCCAGGCAGGCAGCCGGTCGTAAAAACTTAACCAGATCCTTTCTGCAGCATGCTTGAAAAGGTGTGTTGCGCCGACCCCACATTAAGGTGGGATAAGGACAGTTAGAAAGACTTGCATATCTCAACGCAACAATAATTGTCTAGGCTTTAAAAGAGGCGATAACCCTAAGTTTGTTTTCGGAATTTCTTCTCAGGGATAGAGTGAAATAAAAACGGCATTATTTACGTAATTGACATGTAAAGTGACATAAAATATCCTATTTGCGAAATTCATATAATTTTGAATTTGAATTCTATTCTCGTATTGCAAATATACATGGGTCTTAATAAATATTCTGCATTACTTCTTGTTGGTTACAAATCGGTCTACTTACTCGAAATCCGTGTTTGTAAACATTGTTTCTCGGAATGTTACCGAAAACTATCACAAGTGAGGTAACCCACAGCCGATCCCATCTCATTTGGAATTCAATACGTAATGCAGTAGTTCATACGTTCTTGGAATAACAACCTCTTTACACAAGATATAGTACTATCGTAGCTTGCAAAAGAATTATTACAAAATGCATTTTTAAAAACGCGGTTTAATAACCATCACAAGCTTAAAAACTTAATGGACCGACTTCAAATCCGATTCTGACCAAATTTATATGGGACCACCCTTGAAATAAGCTCAATCGAATATGAAGAGAAATTGAAAATCGGTCCACATTCGGCGGAGATATCGTGTAACATACTGTTACGGGCTAACGGGGTTCAGGACAAACAATTAAACGCCGACTGTTCTCGAAACTGACTCAGCACTTTATTTAAAATTAAACACTGTACTGCACACCATACGCGTCGAAATAATCGCTCCGAATATTCGCTTGTCGCTTGTTGTTCGCACTCGATCGCTTCCGAAGAAACACTGTGTCCCGCCAACACACACACGCCTTTTATATTCGTCGATCCCTTATCGGCGCGTGACGTTACGCGGCCGTCGGCGCGGCTCGAACGCACTAGAACGCTCGACACATTTATGGAATCGGCGGCGCGGCGCGTTCGGTTAGCGATTATTCTAGTATGTAGTCGTAACACTGCCCCCTCCTAAGACATGCTCGTCCCGAGCATTGTTACAGCCATAATAACGCGCTAAACGGTCGACGTGAACTATCTTAGGTGCAGATCGCTGGCCTTTCTGGATTCGGTAGGTGACATCATTAATCTTGGTGACAACTCTATAGGGTCCGTCCCATTTCGCTTGTAATTTGGGAGACTTGCCTTTGCATCGAACTGGGTTGTGCAACCATACTAGTGACCCTTCGTCGAAACCGCTGTTGTTCATTTTTCGGTCATAGCGGGTCTTCATCCTCTCGGACATTTGCTGACCTGATACTCGGACGTGTTCATATACGTCATTCAATCTCTTGCGCAGATCGTCCGCGTAGTCTGTTACACTACGCGGAGTGTCAGGAGGGATACCAGTTATCAGATCAGCAGGCAGTCGTAATTCTCTTCCAAAGTTAGCGAAAGCTGGTGTCACCGTCGTATTCTCGTGAACCGCACTACGATATGACAGGAGAAACGGCTGAATGTGCTTGTCCCAGTCTTTTTGCCTGCTTTCTACAACTTTTGCCAGGTATCTCTCTAACGTTTGAATAAATCGTTCCACCATGCCATCAGATTGCGGGTGGTAGGAGGTCGTTCTGGTTTTGTGAATGCCCAATACTCGACATGTTTCCTGAAATACTTGGGATTCAAAATTACGTCCTTGATCGCTGTGAATTTCTAAAGGTACTCCAAACCGGCAGAATACTTCATGGACCAATTTATCTGCGACTGTTGAAGCTTCCTGGTTGGGAATGGCAAATACTTCCGGCCACTTCGTGAAGTAATCCATGACCACCATGAAGTACTTGTTCCCGCTGTCACTTACAGGGAAAGGTCCTGCTACGTCCAGAGCAATCCGCTCCCATGGAGCTCCCACATTGTAAATTTTTAATGCTCCTCTACTTCGTGTATGAGGACCCTTCACAGCCGCGCAAATTGTGCATTTACGACACCATTCCTCAACATCGTCTCGGCAATAAAATCTTTCACGGATCTTCAGCAGAGTTCTTTAGACCCCCATGTGAGCTCCTGAGCATCCGTTATGGTACAGCTGCAGAACTTCTGGGATCTTAGCTCTAGGGACTACCATTTGCAAATGACATCGATCGCCTTTTGCGTTTTCCCATTTACGGCACAGTACTCCATCATGTATAACCAAGCTGTCCCACTGGGCCCAGTAGCTCTTCGTAGTGGAACTTAACGCTGCAACTTCATGCCATTTAGGTTTCGCCGTACCAGCTTTTAACCGCTCAAAGATCGGTTTTAGATCTGCGTCACTATCCTGCGCTTCCAGTAGCGTGTCTCGCCACTCGTTGCTGAGGTCTGTCCTTATTATTCGCACAGGCACTTCTTCCTTAACCTCTTGTTTGACGCAGTGCTTGCAGTTCTCTGCGCAAGGTCTTCTTGATAGGGCGTCTGCATTACCGTGAGATTTCCCACTGCGATGTTCTATCACATAGTCAAACTCTTGTAGCAACTCAATCCATCTTGCTACTTGACCCTCTGGATTTCTGAACTGCAGTAGCCACTTCAAGGCAGCATGGTCTGTTCGTAGGTGGAATTTCCGCCCGAGCAAATATTTACTAAAATGTTGCAGTGATTTGACTACGGCTAGCAGTTCTCTTCTTGTGACGCAGTAATTCCGTTCAGGCTTAGATAAGGATTTGCTGAAGTAAGCTATCACAACCTCTTTTTCTCCTTTTCGTTGTGACAACACACCGCCAATACCCGTATTACTTGCGTCTGTGTCCACTATAAACTCGTTTGCAGTGTCAGGATAACCCAATATAGGTGTATTACACAGACGGTCTTTTAACGTTTGGAATGCGGTGTCGCAATTCTCATCCCAGCAAAACTGTCTCTTCTCTTCTGTAAGCTTATGTAGAGGCTTGGCTATGTCTGCAAAATTCTTCACAAATCGCCGGTAATAGGAGCACAAGCCTAAAAACGCACGAACTTGTGTCTTATCTCTCGGAACTGGCCATTCCTTGACTGCCACAACTTTGTCGGGGTCTGTTTGTACGCCAGCTGCTGAAATAATGTGTCCTAAGAAGTTAACCTGCTTCTTGAAAAGTGAACATTTCTTGGGACTCAGTTTAAGATTAGCCCCCCGGATCTTCGATAAGACACGTTCAAGATTGCGAAGATGGTCTTCGAATGTGCGGCCCACTATGATGATGTCATCTAAGTAGACAAGACAAGCGTCCCCAATCAGTCCGGTAAGTACAAGTTCCATCAGTCTCTCAAAAGTCGCAGGAGCATTGCACAATCCAAATGGCATAACCTTAAATTGCCATAGACCTTTACCAGTAGAAAAAGCAGTTTTCTCCTTGTCTCTTGAGTCAATTTCCACTTGCCAGTAACCGCTCTTCAAGTCTAGCGTGCTAAACCACTTCATTCCGGTAAGCGTGTCTAGAGTGTCATCAATCCTCGGCAAAGGATAGCTGTCCTTCTTTGTTATGTCATTTAATCAACGGTAGTCTACACAAAACCGCATATTGCCGTCCTTCTTTTTTACTAAGACCACTGGGGAGCACCATGGACTAGATGAAGGCTCTATGACATCATCCTTCAGCATCCCGTCAATCATGGTATCCACTTCTTTCTCTCTGGCAACTGGCAATCTTCTTGGTCGCTGACGAATTGGTAACTCGTTGCCTGTGTTAATCTTGTGCTGGACCAAATTAGTTCTTCCTATGTCAGCATCACTAGAAGAAAAGATGTCGGCGTACTGTGTTAACATTTTCTTGGCCTTGTTAATCTCTTCTAAAGACAACTCACCACAGTCTTTCAAAAGTGATGACACGTCGAATTTCGCAGGTGCCATGCTCGTCACCGTGGGTAAATCTTGGCATTTGCGCATCCAATCCACTTCTTTGCAAGAACCCATTACCACCCCCTTTTTTATTATTTGTGGCTCGGTACTGGGGTTGAGTACGCGTACAGCCGACTTATTTGCAGACCTTACCAGGGTTCTCGCAATTTTCCATGGATGATCATTGTCAATCTTCTCAATGAGGACACACCTTTCTTTTGGACCAGAATTCCGTGGCAAACTAACTGGTACAATGACTTCTGATCTAGGTGGAACCACAGTCTTCCTCAAGCAGTATGCTTTTCCTGTTGGTGCTCCTTCCATAAAAAGCTCTTCTGAGCCGCATTTCAGCACGCCCTGTTTGACGTCGATTTCACATCCATGTTTTCGCATGAAGTCCAGGCCCAGAATGCAATCGTCAACAATATCAGCCACGATGACATCATGCAGATAGATTACTTCACCTAGTTTTAGCCGTACACTCTTCTCACCCTGGAGGGATATGTGCTGACCGGTGGCTGTTAATAGTTCTATATGTCCACGGTTACCTTTATAGTCCCCAAGGAACCGATTCGCAAGTCTGATACTAACAACCGTGCGGGAAGCTCCAGTGTCTAACGTCAGCTTACAAGGTGTTCCGTTGACTTCGCCTCTAATGGTTAACGAATTCCCATCATGTGCTTGTGAGATTAACACCCTTGGGGCTTCATGGACCCCGGCCAGCACCCGCCCCATAGTCCTGGCCTTTACTCGTTTCCCTGCTGCTTGTTCGGCGGTGTTAACCTTGTGCCTCCAGTTGCTTTTACTCTTCTCATTGTCAGGTCTATCTTCTCTTTCACCTCGTCGTCTTCTACAGTTCAAGCGGAGGTGGCCCCTTTCACCGCAGTTAAAGCAACGCGGACTGTACCTCTGAATATGATTGCGTGGAGATGATGCCACCACCTCTCTAATGCGGTGAGCTCGATGGTCTTGTCGTACAGCCTCCACTTCCAGCGCGTGGGCCAACGCATCTTTCAGGATCTCGTGATGCCCAAGCCTCACAGCAGCCCGCACCTCTAGGTCGCGGATTCCGTCGACGAAAGCCTGCACTAGAATTCCATCAATCAGTGCAGGTGTGGACTGGTAAGCTTTACGAACCAGCTTCTCAACTTCCAGGGCCCACTGCTGTAGGTTTTCAGTATTACGTTGAGCTCGATCCTTAAGCTGAGCACGAAAGACATGTTCCAGGTGGGCATCACCATACCTCGACTCCAAGGCCTCGACCAGCTGGTCATATGTAACATCTCCGCCAAGAGCCTCCAGGACGGTTAAGGCCTGCTCACGTAAACCTAAGGTTAAAGCAGTCTTGGCTTGTTCCTTAGTCCACCCGTTTGCCTGCATCACGGCCTCAAATTGAATTTTGTAGGCCGACCAAGATGATGTGCCATCAAATGGTGGTACTTTAAAACCACGTCCTGACGGTGCAGCCACCACAGAACTTGCGGCACTACACACACGTGTTTCTACAAGTTGTTTGACGTCGGCGATTTGGGCTTCGGCCTTTGCAATACGCTGCTCATGCTGGTCCACTTGGTCTTTCATGATTTTTAATTCCTTTCCGACCGTAGCTTGCAAATTCTTCATAAGTACGACCTGCTCTTCTTGCCCACGCTGCAGATGCTCCTCCAATTTACGCGCCTGCTCCTCTTGACGTCGAGCTTGCTCCTCTTGACGTCGAGCTTGCTCCTCTTGACGTCGAGCTTGCTCCTCTTGACGTCGAGCTTGCTCCTCTTGACGTCGAGCTTGCTCCTCTTTGTCACGTTGGAGCTGCTCCTTCAACTCACGAGCCTGCTCCTCTTGACGTCGAGCTTGCTCTTGCAGCATCGACATAATGGCCGATAATTCACTAGGTGCCCACGTCGGCGACACTCCAGATGGGCCTGCAGTCGTCTGCGTCATTGGCTGCGAAACCGGCTCTTGTGCCGGACTATCTTCGAAACGCCCTCGGTCCATCTCTTGCTGGCGCTGGCTTCGGGTACGGATACCTTCGTCGTCTTTCGGGAACACCGGCATTTGTCCTTACTTCTGACACCAAATGTTACGGGCTAACGGGGTTCAGGACAAACAATTAAACGCCGACTGTTCTCGAAACTGACTCAGCACTTTATTTAAAATTAAACACTGTACTGCACACCATACGCGTCGAAATAATCGCTCCGAATATTCGCTTGTCGCTTGTTGTTCGCACTCGATCGCTTCCGAAGAAACACTGTGTCCCGCCAACACACACACGCCTTTTATATTCGTCGATCCCTTATCGGCGCGTGACGTCACGCGGCCGTCGGCGCGGCTCGAACGCACTAGAACGCTCGACACATTTATGGAATCGGCGGCGCGGCGCGTTCGGTTAGCGATTATTCTAGTATGTAGTCGTAACAATACATAAAATACAACAGACGAATTGAGGACCTTCTCATTTTTTGAAGTCGTTTGAAAAGCAGTTTAAAAAAAAAACTGCTTCGGTGGTGAACCTGTATTTTATATATACATACATAATCTCACGCCTGTATCCCCGAAGGGGTAGGCAGAGGCGCACTAGCGATCTAGAACACCCACATTTCGCCGAGCTTAGTTCCTTCCCTGCCTCGGTGGCGTGGTGGTATTTCGGTACGACTACGGTTCTGAGATCTCGGGTTCGATCCCCGGGTCGGGCAAAGTGATATTGGATTTTTCCATATCAGCCCGGAGTCTGGAATTTGTGCCCGATATGGCGATAGGCTCGCCCCCTATCACATCTGGGACGGAACTAAGCTCGGCGAAATGTGGGTATACTAGTTCGCTAGTGCGCCTCTGCCTACCCCTTCGGGGATACAGGCGTGAGTTTATGTAGTTCCTTCCCAGATGTACCATGGCATACAACAAGTACAGGCATGTACCCCCAACCAACAAGTCATATCGCAAACCCTTCGAGAAAACCGGGTATGTTTTACCTTTTTTGGGTTTTACCTGCAGCCATAACATGCCACGTGAATTACGAACGTTTTCGACCAACTTCCAAAAAGTAGGAGGTCCTCAATTCGTCTGCTTTTTTTATGTAACGCGATATCTCCGCCAAATGTGGACCGATTTTCAAAATTCGATAGAGCTTATTTCAAGGGTGGTCCCATATAAATTAGGTCTCGATCGTATTTGAAGTCGGTCCGCTAAGTTTTTACGAAACACATAAAACATAGTTACAGCCCAAGTTATCTATTAGAATGTCGCACAAGGTCCCCTGCATAATAACACGTGGCGTTGACAGACATACGTGACTGCATCATGATGTATTGATATGTTGATCTAGTTTGCACCGCTTTGTACTTCTGTTGCCTTAGTACTTTACTTCACGACTTATGCTTGTACATGACGAGTACGTGACTGTATCATTAAATATCGTTTAAAATAACGTGAGACTAGTTTGTATAGAGTTAGGCAGTGGATCGAGAGGCCCTGGGTTCCAATCTCAGTGCAAACAACGCGGATTATCTAACACTATCTGTAATTGCCCGTGCCTCTCAGAGGTGGTTATGTTAAACAGGCGACCATAAAAATTAAGCCGAATCCTTTCAGCAACATGCTTAGAAAAGTGTGTTGTGTGAACACTAAACGGGATAAGAAGTCGATGGAAAAGTAAAGTTATCCTAAACAAATAATAAAATACATATCAAAAAATTCATCTAAAACTTCAGTATGTATCACCATCAACCACTTATTACAATGCGAGGGCGATTATTACAATTTACACCCTAGAATGTTCTGTGAATGGTTAAGAATCACATAAGATAAGTTTATTCTTACAATATTATTACGCTCACCGACCTGACGCGCGTATATTTCAAATACACTGAGCGACTTATGAACACCAGGTTATAACTTTTGGATCACAATCACATGTTTATATACTGTTGAGTGTCTTTAGAGAATAATAATAATATATTCTAAGACCGACTTCATAAATTAACACTTAAATGTCACAACTCAAATGTTTGAATTCCACACCGACGCGATGGCGACTCCGGAAAGACCTTCACTTAACTATCCTTAATGTGCAAAATTAATATTATTCGCAGCTATGAAGTGTTAATTTAGGAAGTTTTATTATATTTATGTAAGTGCATGTTATTATAACTAAACAAAATGTGCCAGCCCGACGTTATTACCACTGTGTTATAGAAAACTGGTACGAATAACTTGCTGTTGTGTTTCATCCGTTAAAATCAAAGTCCAGACCCCACACTAAGATCAAATCTTGTGTCGTGGGTATCAGGAACTACAAGAGACCTTGGGTCTCACAACACCCAGACCCGAAACATAAATTTGTGGGCCACACAGACATTTGTGTCGGTGCGGGAATCGAACCCGCGACCTCACGTTTCAAAGCCGGCTACTCGCCACGGAGGCTGCCAATTTATAATCGTTTTTTTTATACATACATATACTCACGCCTATATTTCCGAAGAAGTAGGCAGAGGCGCACTAGCGAACGAGAACACCCACATTTCGACGGGCTTACTTCCGCTCCAAATGTGATAGGGGGCGAGCCTATCGCCATATCGGGCTTAAATTCCAGACTCCGGGCTGATATGGAATAACGTAACATTATGTTACACGCAAGCAGCGATAGCTCAGTTGGGAATGGTATGGACTGCCGAGACAAGTGTCGGAGGTTCGAGACCAACCCCAAAAATGGAGCATACACCTCTGACTTTTCTATTTTAAGTGTATTTTCATTGTGAAATATCGCTTGCTATAACGGTGAAGGAAAACATCGTGAGGAAACCTGCATACCCGAGAATTTCTCCACAAGAAATTCGACGGTATGTGAAGTTTACCAACCCGCATTAGGCCAGCGTGGTAGACTAACGCCTAACCCCTCTCATTAGTAAAGGAGGCCCGTGCCCAGCAGTGGGACAGTAATATTACAGGGCTAATTTTTTTTTTTTTTATGTTACACGACCCTGGGATCGAACCCGAGACCTCAGAACGGTTTGTACCGCACGCAATACAACCGAGACGTTTATATTCTAATTGTTATCAGAGCTGAGTTATTTAATTTTTATAATGCGGTTACACCAGCACGGTAAGACGACCTTTGTAGTGCGTTCACGTTATTACAATCTATTTCGGTCACCACTCGCGAGTGAGTGGCCGACTGGACACTGTATATTTATTACCGTGCCGGGTTCAGGTTGGCGCGCAGCTACACGTAGCGTCGTATAGCGTAGCATATGGAGTATATCATGATTGGATTTTGGAGAAGACTTGACTGCAAAACGAATTAACCAACAATTGAAAACGGCTTTAATGGCGTAGTTGTAGTTCGGTACGATTACCATCCTGAGGTCTCGAAAATTGATATTGTTTTTTTTTCAGTATCTGTCCGGAGTCTGGAATTTGTGTCTCTTATATTGATAGGCTCGCCCCCTATCATATATGGAACGGGACTAAGCACGAAATGTGGGAGTTTTAGTTCGCCATTGACCTAGTCTATCCCATGGGGGATACGGATATGAGGGTATAAAAAACAATAATTATAAAGTTTAGAAACATAAAATATATTTTAAAACCACAATCGCAACATCGATGCTGTTGTTTTTAAAGAGTTTACTCCATACTTCTTCATCATATCTTGACAAAATATATTTAGAACTAACCACGGAATAATAAGCTCTATCGAACATCAAAATAGTCTTGAAAAATTTTTCATATTTGCGTAAAACAGAACGCTAAGCAAAAGTATTAACTATTTTAATTACAAATATAAAAGTATGTATTAATAATAATCACAAGTTTAAAAACTTAACGGACCGACTCAAATCCGATCATGACTAAGTTTATATGGACCACCCTTGAATTAGCTCTATCAAACACAAAAAGAATTTTGAAAATCGGTCTACATTTCGCGGAGATATCGCGTAACATACATAAAAAATACAGACGAATTGAGGACCTCCTTTTTTTGAAGTCTGTCGAAAACGATAAGCCACGCTTTGTTAGAAACTATTCAATGTGCGACGACGCTAACAGCCTTTAAATTTTCGTCACATAATACAACCTGTTAACACAGTAGACATGTTCAATTACAGATTCAAATACATTTTGAACTCTGTTCTAATTTATTTCGTGGCCTCTTTTGGACGTTTAACAGTGGTTTATACGAAGGCAGCGAAAAACCGGCATAAAGTGACAGCTTGCTGTTGTATTTCGTTCGGTGAGTGAGATTTCCGATGGCCCATTTTCCTCCTCCCTTTCCCAATCCCTTTTCCCTTCTCTTTCATTTCCTCCTTTTAGGTTGGCAACGCACCCATGATTCTTTTTGTGTCTTGGGTGTTTGGTCGGTGGAGATCACTTAACATCAGGTGACGCATTTGCTCGTTTGCCAGTCTCTACGATAAAAAAAAATAATTAACATATTTTGACTGCCTCGGTGGCGTGATGGTATTTCGGTACGACTACGGTTATGAGGTCTCGGGTTCGATCCCCGGGTCGGGCAAAGTGATATTGGATTTTTCCATATCAGCCCGGAGTCTGGAATTTGTGCCCGATATGGCGATAGGCTCGCCTCCTATCACATCTGGGACGGAACTAAGCTCGGCGAAATGTGGGTGTTCTAGTTCGCTAGTGCGCCTCTGCCTACCCCTTCCAGGATACAGGCGTGAGCTTAAGTTTTTTCTAGAAGCAAACACCTGAGGAAATCCATTAGATCTTCAGACTATATCTAAAAATATAATCCTAAGAAATGATTAAAACCCCATCAGCGCCGAAATGACGCAAGCCTATGGGTTCATTTATTCAAATGACTTGTAGATTTACTGCGCCTGCGCACAGGCACGTGACTTTCCCATGGTTGACATTCCTGGAGTTTGTTTGTAACTTGTTTACTGTTGTGCTTACGATAACTTTATTAAAGTTTTGTTTACTAAAGTATTTGTAATGATTAAATAAAAATTTACTTAATTTATCAACCAACTTAAAAGGAGTAGTCAATTCCACGTTTTTTTTAAATTTATTTATTTACACTACATGATGTAATAATGTAAACAATATTTTATGTATATCAATATTATCCTTTATAGTTCCACCTTAGATTAAATGAAATCTTCCGGTTCTCTCGAGGGGCTTGCGGCTTGGTTTGATGGTTGGTTGAGACGGGTATGGGGGTATCCCTGTATCGACATCGGTCATCCGCCTGTCTTGTCGCAAGCCCCTTGATTTGCTTCTTCCCAATTCGGAGTTTGAAGAAACATAAATAGGCCGGCATGATTCTGACGACCACTGATAAAGACAGTGTCAGTAGATGCTAGTGTTTTTGGACTGCACTACGCTTACCATCAGATGCAGTGTAGTAACTTTGCCGTGCCCGCATAAAAAAATCAACCCCACTCCAGGGAATTCAAACTCGCTCAAACAGTGTTTGAAAGACCATATAGTTGCCACCACACCCTCACCCAATAGAAGGGTAAACAACTACATAATATCACATCTATAAACCTTCGTACATGTATATTTACTTTGTTGCACACAACTTTTAATACTAATCTAGTAAAATGTCGACCCAAATAGGAATTAGGAAGCGCGTTGATGTCGTTTACTCGCCGCTCGGTCCCAACACCGCCCGGTGACTTAATAAGGTACTGAGTGGTGTGGTGACGTCACCGGACACGCTCCACCGCTTCAGCTTCCAGCCCACGTTACGCCCGCGCACTTCACGGCTTTTTGCTTTGCGTGCGTGGTGAGAGTGAAAGCGGGTAGCGGAGGATATAGCGTTTTGAAAGCATATCCTCTCACGAGTGTTCACGTGAGTCAGGCGGCCCGATATAAAAACGAAGCCGAATCCTTTCTGCAGTATTTATAAAACAGTGCGCCGACCATACATTATAGTGCAGCTGCGGGATAGAAGTAAGAGGATTTAGTAAAATTTAAACAAATTTCCAGATAATGAACGTGACCTCGGAATATTGATCTCGTATTCCATATACTTTATCGATTAAAGCATATAGCATTCGAGGTAAATAATAATGAAAAAGAAGTTTTATAACTAGTTATTATTATATGTTCATATTATTATTTGCCTAAAGTATGTTCATAATATGTACGTATGTTTAAAATACCTATGTTGTACATCATCATCAGCCACAGGACGTCCACTTCTGAACACAGGCCTCCCCCAAAGATGTCCAGATCGAGCTATTGGAAGCGGCCTGCATCCAGCCTACATCATAACATAACATAAGCTCACGTCTGTATCCCCGAAAGAGTAGGCAGAGGCGCACTAGCGAAGTAGTACACCTACATTTCGCCGAGCTTAGTTCCGTCCCAGATGTGATAGGGGGGCGAGCCTATCGCCATATCGGGCACAAATTCCAGACTCCGGGCTGATATGGAAAAATCCAATATCACTTTGCCCGAACCGGAGATCGAACCCGAGACCTCAGGACGGTAGTCGTACCAAAATACAACCACGCTACCGAGGCAGCCTACATCATTGGTTGCATTTATTCATAGTCATTATTTTTAGAATCGTTTAGGGTAATACAGGCCGCTTCCAACTGGTCTGGAAATCTTTAGAGGAGGTCTTTCAGCATTGTACGTCTTGTAGCTAATGATGATGATGATAAAAGGAAATCGAATGAATTTGTTTTGTATTAAGCATACTACTACACTATAAACAAACACATCCGCTAACAGTGCGACCCCAACTGCATTCATACAAAAACTTGTGTAGTACTAATTAACATCGTCTGACCACCGAGCCACTGTGTTTATTTTAAGCTCACTCTCGGAATATCGTAGAGTCGCGGTTCGATTCCTAATAATTTAGTTCTACTTTTTATCTTCCTTTCTCCCTTATTTATTTATTTATTCATTTACACTAGTAATTTACAGACAAATCCAATTCGTTACAAGGCAAAGCTAAGGTAGGCTAACAGTAATATTCTAAATGTGCCGACCTTATCATAAAATATGCCCAGTTCTGGGTGTTGAGCTAGCATATCGTTACCTTAAAGTGGGGTCGGCGCAACACATGTTTTCAAGCATGTTGCAGAATGAATTAAGGTTAGTTTTTACGACCAGCTACCTGCCTGTTGTCAACCACCCTCTGGGGGAACCAAATCAAATTAGAAAAATAGCTTTGCCCAACGTATAATGATTCTTTTTATAATCGATGTTACGAGAAAATACCCACCATATTTTAGGTGTTACGGTTTAAATCCTTACCAGGGATGTGTTCTCGTGGACGGCCCAAAAAGCACTGACTGGACGTTTTAGAAAAATATATTAGAACTAATGATCTCGCTGTGGAAGATGCTCAAGATTGGGCAAAGTGGAAGCTTTTAAGTAGGAAAGCGGACGTTACGTCAAGTATAAAGAAAGAGGCAGTTGACGTCAGACAGGCGACCGGTCATCAAAACTAAGCTGAATCATGTCTGTAATATAATATAATACGCCAACCCTATTGACTTATGGGATTTGACGTTACTTTTGTGAAGCTTTCGAGAACCCGCCGTAAGTGGATAGTTGCGTGTGGCGAGGCATGGGGGTCCCTCGACCAGTTCCACTGGGTCGCCCCGCCCTCGCCCCCACTCGCGCGTCTCTATCTACATTTTAAATCATTCCATTGTTTCACCCTTTGGCTAACTAGTGAGACTAGAAAATGACCCAGGATTCGTTCGCTCGTATTTTGTTAAACGTTTGAGTAAGAAACTATACTGCAGCAAACAGAGATACTAAATTTACAGATGGATTTTACCCAGATATTATGATTGTCTCGGACGTTGGAGATCACTTACTATGAGGTGGCCAACCTGCTTGTTAGCCAGTGTTGCCTATCTCTCTAGAAAGAGCTCGCTAAAGCCGCGTCTCCCGCATATGTTTTCTCGAAACTCAAAACACCTACACAAATCAATGTTTTTCGTTGTCTCCTGATGAACAATGAAACATAGACAAAAATGTGTAGTGAAACCACGTTTTGTATAGTATTTTAGTACAGGAAGCTTAGGTTTACTACAAAATAGTACTATAGATGAACTAGGCGCCTATGTTGTTATTTCCATTTTTAAATATATTTGAAAAAGGAACATAGGATGCTTAAGACCGGGCGAAGTGGAAGCGTTTAATTAGGAAGGCGGACCCTGGCAGAAGACCGGGATAACGCCAGGCAGAAAGAAAGATTTGACAAAGGAACATATCCGCGGATTGATGTCAGGCAGGCAGCCGGTCATACCCAATCATTTCTTCAACTTTCTTAAAAATGTGGATTGCGCTGATTAAGGTGGAATAGGAATGGAATAGTATTAAGAAAAATATTTGAAAAAGGAAAGCCGCGCCGCTTCAATGTTTCGCGTTGTGCTAAAATGACGGAAATAAAATCTCAATCAGGCAGCTAATATACCTAGGCGTTTTAACCTACGCAGACCTATAATATTTTAAAAACGAAAATAATTACTTTTTTACGTACATATTAAATAAGTCATAGCACGATTCACGGCTCTACAAAAATTCACAACTAGACTTTTCACAAAATGTCTGTAAGTTCACCTACCTACGACATAAAATTGTTTACTCTCAAACTCGTCAAGACGTCATCAAACCTTCACGCTTTCATACATTCTATAAAACAACCAGTTTTCAATGCAATATTTATTCGGAATAATTTTCCGTGATGTAAAATGTCCTTTACGGTCACCTCCAATTTTATATTTTCCATATACCTATGTAGGTTAAAATGGAGGTACTTTTGAAACTGCAAAACAAGCAAAATTTTCGAGCACGATTCATTTTCCACCCGTCGTCGCGTCGTATTCTCTATTGTGATTTCGGCGCAATACACTTTTCAATGATGTTGCAGAAAGAGTTCGGCTTTAGGTTTTACGACCAGTTACCTGCCTGACTTCAACCCCCTTTGGAGGATTTCCGAGCATGATTAACAAAATCAAAAACATAAGAGTTTATTAAGGGCAATATAAAAATATTGTCACGTTTTCTTCATTGTTACAACACGGTACGTACATAAAATAAGTACTTAAGTTACGAAAAAATCAGACTTATCTTTACTCGAACTCTTACCTCTGTCTGACCTCAGAAGCACTGACGCAAATCCTTGAGCATAACATGAATAAATTACACAAATAGAAACATTTCACGACGGAATTAAACAAATTCTAGTAATCCCGCGTTAAAAAACGGTAAACCACACTAAAGACCGAAAAAAACCGCCAATACGGATTCCTAATTTAAATTTCAAATAGACTATAAAAATAAATTAGAAGAAAAAAAACACTCACCGAAAAAATCCTTTTCGAACGCACCGGTGACAGTTCAAAACGGTACACGGAAAACTAATAAACAACACAGATCACAGTCGCAGGTCGACACAGTGTATATAGATAAAAAACAAAAACCTCACAATCAACACACTGCACTACATATGGACATTTTTCGAAAAAGGAACCACAGCACAATCGTCGTCGTTTGACAGTTTGATGTAGAGAAAAATGGCAACACACCCGCTCTTGTCAGCGTCTCGAGGTCGACTGAATGAACAAGTGAGCGAGTGTTACGTAGTCGAGGCTTTGCTGCGAATTCGTAGGAGGCCGTATTTGCAAGGAAAACAGCTCAGTGCTATACATTTTTTATTATTTAAGCGCAGGCGTCTGTCACACTGCCGATTTTGGCAGGCTGATGAATTTGTCATGAATCGAGAATGTCATCTGATGTCATCGGACCTAATGATATGATAATTATGATCTTTTAGGCTGTAATTCGCTGATAAAACGGAATTCGATCTAAATTCTGATATGTGAATGAATTGGTTAATTATTACGTAACATAATTATAGGCGGCCTCGGTGGCGTAGGATTGATTACGACTACCGTTCTGAAGTCTCGGAACTCGGGTTCGATCCCCAGGTCGTGCGATATTAATTTTTCTGCTCAATTTTAGCCCGTAGTCTGGTACCTATTTGTAATCGATATGACGATAAGTTCGCCCCCCATCACACTGGGGACGGAAATAAGCTCGGTGACGTGTGGGTATTATAGTTGTCTAGTTTGTCTCCACCTACTGACTACCCCTTCTGGGATACATGCGTGAGCTTATGTTTATTTTATATGTCATAATTATACAGAGTATAAATCCAAGATGGCTGCCAAAATGCAAAATAATTCTAAAGCTAAGTATTTTCCGTTGATGGTCTAAAATGAAGGTGTATTTTAAGGTCTAATTTATGTAGGAATGTTAACAATATCCATTACTGACCTCTGAGTTCTCAAGGCTCAGGTAACATGAATAAACCTACGCTCTGACCCACACCTTAAATGCCTCGGTACTTAATACATTGATTGTAATTCTGTATCCTTCAGCTTAACTGAGATTTAACGTCGATTATAGTTATGCACCCGGTATTGCGATAGGCTCGCTCCCTAATGTTTTAGTGCAGGAGAGGCGATTTTACGGTGATAAAAACTATGATAAATAAATAAATAACACCCAACAGTCACACACATAGTCCTGACCCCACACTAAGATACTAGTCTTGTGTCGTGGGTGTCAGGAACTACGAGAGACTTTCGGTCTCACAACACCCAGACCCGAAACAAATATCTGTGGGCTACACAAACATTTGTCTCGGTGCGGGGATCGAACCCGCGACCTCTCGCTTCACAGCCGGCTACTCGCCCGCTGCGCCACGGAGGCTGATATATATGATAGTTATAGTTTTGTCTATACCACAGACCTCTACACTTGAATAACAACGACACTTGTGGAAAACTGTATCGAACTAAATTAAACGTGTGGCGAAAGAGGTATGGGAACATTAAGAATAATCTAAGGAGTCATCACGTCCAGGGGCCGTAGACAAAAATATCCATACTTATCCCGTTAAAGTGATATTGGATTTTTCCATATCAGCCCGGTGTCTGGAATTTGTGCCCGATATGGCGATAGGCTCGCCCCCTATCACATCTGAGACGGAACTAAACTCTGCGAAATGTGGGTGTTCTAGTTCGCTAGTGCGTCTCTGCCTACCCCTTCGGGGATACAAGCGTGAGCTTATATGTTATCCCGTCGATAAATATAACCTGTTGGTACCGGGAGCCTACGCGTGACTCATGAATAACTGGAAAATTGATGACGTCATAGTGCAGTAAGCTATAAATAAGCACATCGTCAGATCTTGGAAATACATCATGTGTTTGTCTTTCGCTTCACCATGAGTAAGTACGTATGTAGCGATGTTTTTACCTCAATGAGTTAATACTTCTAGATATCAGTGGCGAAGAGTTCAGATAACACGATTCCTTACAGCTTACCTTTTGCGAAACTTCTCGTTATAAATAGGTATTAAGGAAAAGATAATCTTATATCAGCGTCCCTTTTGAAAATTCTAACCCTTCGCCACTGCTAAATAGATATAACTCTTTCTACCTGCCCTTCATCATCATCATCATCATCATCATCATCATCATCATCATCATCATCATCATCATCATCATTATCAGCCATAGGACGTCCACTGCTGAACATAGACCTCCTTCAAAGATTTCCAGATCGATCTACCTGCCCTTATTCCACCTTTATGTGGGATGTAGGTCGGCTCAACACACTTTTTTCTACCGACGTAGATAGTCACGGGCGGTTCGGCCTCCGGTGGACCATACGCTTATGTAACATATTTTTGTGACGCCTCCGACGGGTTAAAAAAAGAGGTCCTTAATTCGTATGTATGTTTTTTATGTATGTTACGCGATATTTCCGCAAATATGGACGGATTTGGTCACGATAGGATAAATACTGTAATCGGTACGGTAATACATTTTTTTCAAGCACGTGGCAGAAAGGATTTCGCTTAATTTTGACGACTGGCTATCTGACGTCAACCTCACTCTGGGGCATGCAGTCGTGCAAATCGTGATAGAAAAACACCCTGCCCGGCCTAGAAATTGAATCCCAGGGGCTCCCGGATCACAGCCCATATTCGCTGCCACTAGACTATAGAGGCGACTCTCTACAGCGTGACAATATTACTTAAATAAATAAATACACACAATAGTCACACTCATAGTCCTGGCCCCACACTAAGCTCGAGTCTTGTGTCGTGGGGATCAGGAACTACGAGAGACGCACGGTCTCGCAACACCCAGACCCGAAACAAATATCTGTGGGCCACACACACATTTGTCTTGGTGCGGGAATCGAACCCACGACCTCACGTTTCACAGCCGGCTACTCGCTCGCTGCGCCACGGAGGCTGTTATAAAGCTTTTAAAATTTGTTTGATTATCAACGGCCTGAGCAGGAAAATTTCTGACAACCGTAAATGTATTCGAACTCGATGCGCGTCTATGAAATTTGTATGAAATATTAACCAAATGTCATCAGTGCGCAGCGAACTCGAATACATTTACATTTACATTAGTTTTTCGTGCTAGGGCTACAGTTAACGCTAACACATCTTCGGGGCTACAGCAGTCATATGTTCAAATAAAAACTACAATACAAAACAATGAGTAGCGATATTATGATGCCGAAACAATAGATAAACAAAAAGCTCATTGCATCCCGTTAAATAACTAATACATAATAAATACCAAAGGTTACGAGGTCAGCACTCGGCGCTCAGCGCAATCGGCAATCACGTACGAGATTGGTAGCGACTGCGAATGTATAGGCTGAGATCTATAGAGCGAACTTCGACTAAGTCCAAGTCGAAGTCACGAACTCAGTGAGGATTTGTAATTGTTAAATCGAACTTTGACTTAGTCCGGGTCATTTTTTACAAGAAAACAGACTGACAGACTGACTAAGCAAAGATTTTCCTGTAAAAAATGACTAGGAGTTAGTAAAAATCCTCATTGAGTTCGTGACTTTGACTAAGACTTAGTCGAAGTTCGCTCTATAGGTCTCAGCCTGACTGCTTAGAGTAAACCTTATGGGCCTTACCTATAAAAACAGTTTAGCTGAGCAAATGGCTAAGAATAGACTGTCACTTTTTTCCTTGTGTCACATTGATTGAAAACGAAAGGGACAGACTATTATTTTACTATTTACTTCATCATCATCATCATCATCATCAGCCATAGGACGTCCACTGCTGAACATAGGCCTCCCCCAAAGATTTCCACATCGACCTGTTGGAAGCGGCCTGCATCCAGCGACTTCCTGCGACCTTTATCAGGTCGTCGGTCCACCTTGTAGGTGGACGTCCTACGCTGCGCTTGCCGGTACGTGGTCTCCACTCGAGAACTTTTCTGCCCCATCGGCTATCAGTTCTACGAGCTATGTGCCCTGCCCACTGCCATTTCAACTTGCTAATCCTCTGGGCTATGTCGGTGACTTTCGTTCTTTTACGGATCTCCTCATTCCTGATTTGATCACGTAGAGAAACACCGAGCATAGCCCTCTCCATAGCTCCCTGACTGTGAGCTTTCTAATGCGGCCCATAGTTAGAGGCCACGTTTACTATTTACTTACCAGTACTAAATTAAAACTTTCTACAAGTTTAAAAACTTAACAGACCGACTTCAAATCCGAAATAAGCTCTTTCGAACATAAAAATTTTGAAAATCGGTCCACATTTGGCGGAGATATCGCGAAACATACATAAAAACAGACGAATTGAGGACCTCCTCCTTTTTGAATGTCAGTCGAAAACTAGTTTTATTTCAATTTATGTTAATATAAGCCCTGTAATATTACTGTCCCTCTGCTGGGTACGGTCTCTACTAATGAAAGGGGTTAGGCCTTAGTCTACCACGCTGGTCTAATGCGGGTTGGTAGACTTTACATTTACAGATAATTTCTTTGAGAAATTCTTGGGTATACAGGTTCCCCTGTTGCTTTCCTTCATCGTTATAATAAGCGATAATTAGGTACTTGACTATTTTTTTAAATTAATTTTATATAAAACTGACGCCATTTAAAATATAGCATTTTTTTTAATAATAATAAATAATAATAAAAAGCATTGAAAGGATTATTGAAATATTCACAAAAATAAAGATAACTTCTTAGCATAGATAAGCATTTAAATTTGGTGTAACCTTCAAACTGCGGAAAAGAAAAGTATCAGTAAAATCACGTCAGGGCCATAACGGTACGTGCGTTAAAAAGGGATAGCAAGATATCCCCACTACATCCCCACTCTAGCTCGTGGCAGAATTTAAAATATGAATAACTGACTCATTTTTCAACCAATTTCGATGCAGAATTTACAGAAGACTTTCTTTTTTGTTTTATTTGCTAGTACATATAAAAATGTGTACAAAATCAAACATAGTCAAGTACCTAATTCTTAATGAATATAGATATCTACACTTAATTTGGACAATTTAGCTGATATGCATGCTCTTTTCGGGGTTGGTCTGGAACAGTTGGTCTTCAACACTCGTTTCGGCAGTCCGTACCTCTTCCCAACTGAGCTATCGCTGCTTAACCTTATAGCCCCTTACTTATAAAATATTTAAGCGCTGCTTATATTTAACCATAAGTTGTTCCTTTCATTTTTAAACAATGTAACGCAAGGAAAACAGTGACAGACTATTCTCAGCGAAAAGATAAGCGAAAATGTTTTTGTAAGTAAGGCCCATAAAGTAAATATACAGTCACATACATAATCTTGACCCCACACCAGGTTGTACCGGTATCGAGGGTATCAGGAACTACGTGGAGCTTACCCACGACACTCAGACCCGAAACATCTGTAGATTACACAAACATTTATCTTGGTGTAGGATTTGAACCCGCAGCCTCTCGTTTCGCCGCAAACTACTCGCCCGTGTCACGGAGGCCGTCCTTGTAATTCCATGATCGATGGTTCTTACTATTGACTTCTGAACCTTAATATAAGTTAATGCCTCTTGATATTTTGTGCCCAGAAATAGTGATACATAGAGTTAGTAGATATTACCGAGTGATAGACTCGCTCCCTATCACGTAATGTGACGAAAATAAGTTTGGCGAAAAGGGTACATTATTTGCGACTCTGCTTATCCCTAGATTTGCTCCAGGCTGGATCCGAGAGGGGGCTGACATCAAAAACCAAGCCGAATGCAATCTGTAACATGCTTGTAAAAATGTGTTGCGCCGTACCTACATTGGTTTGATAAGGGTAAGTAGAAGCAAGTGGAAGTTGTAAGACATTTTGAAGAACATATTTTTTTAAGAATTATTATAAACAACAATTTTTTTATTCGTTTTAGTAATTGACTTATGTTTTAGTGGTATTAAAATGCCATTAATATGGTAATACTATAGGGACACATAGTACCATCTAGCGAGCAAATTAGTAATCATTACTATAGGAAAAGTGCCATCTACCCAAATACGTGAATACTAAAATTAGATACTACGCGCATTATCCTACTAAATTCAGAAGGTGATCTGATAACAGTTCACTACTAGAATCTATGACCACATAATATGCTCGGATTATACTATTATGATAGCATTGACATTTTCCCAGATAAAAAAAACACAACTAGCTTCCGATTAGTGAATAACAGGTTGACCTAATTTTTTTGTTAAAATTTGTAGTCAATTTTATTAAAGTTATGAGAAGCAATATTTTAATGAAGAGTGGTGCAGTATTTTTATAATAATATATTATTTTTCATAGAAATCTATTTTAGTCCTGTTATCATTTTATTACTGCTGTTACAATTTCCGAAGCCAACTTGATTTAGTGCAATTGAGTGATATTTATAATCTACAAAGTTTCTATTACTATTTCCTCGTTATAGATTTATGATTGTTATATTTTTATTACTTATTTAATAAATAAAAATGTCTTTCGTGAAGTGTTGTTTCGAAGGCGGCGAAGGACATGATTTTCTTGATTCCTTTGTGCAAAAATGTACGGATCCTGGATGTAAGTAATAAATCATACTTTTATTATAAGATAGCTTTGGAATGTTCTATCAATTTAACCTTGCTATAGATAATCTAATTAAAAATAGTGGCGGCTAAAAACATGGTTATGTTTTTCGCTCGATATTGATTCCTTAGTTACCTACTTGTAGTTGCCGCTAAAATACTTGCCGTCTACTGGTGGATCCCGGTGGAACACTATTGATTTACTTCCGCGTTACGTTCAGAAATCTTATAAATGTGGCTTATTTTTAAACATTTTTTATTAATTGTTAAATGAACGATATCTGTATTAATTTTATATTATTTGTTTTTTAAACCCATAAGTAATTAATATTTTTAATGTAAACGTTTCTTAAAATGCCAAAATATATTTCACTCAAAAAATAATGAACGAAATGTTCGAACATCGATCGAATGATTCACGTATCCGTGTCTTGTTTTTATGTTTCTGCTTGAAATAATCAATAAATACATACCGTAATTATAGTTTAAGAACGATAATGGCCCAAGGTAAGCCCCAGATTCTATTTATTCAAAGTTAAACCGTATAAATCGCTTACATTTTTGTTTACAATATTGGATTTTGACATATGGTAAATATCGGCGCCATCTTTATCCAATGGCTGTCATTTTGAACGTGTTTTCTTGGCGTTTTTCTCGTAAAAAACAGTGAATATTGTTATAAATATGCCAAAAACTTTAAATATTTGCGATAAATACTATAGATTCGCAATATACTGTGTTTGACTGAATATCGAGTGCAAAAACTCTCGTTTTATGTGAAAGTATCGTGTAATAAAAATGACGACTACAACAGTGCAAAATCAAGCCAAAGCGAACAGTGCGACGGCTGCAAAACCACAAAAAACCTATGGGAAGATCATTCTCACTCTCCACAACTGCCTTTTACCGGAGTCTGCGTTCAAGGAGACGCCTTCCCAGGCCGACGGCCTTGACATAGAAACCGAGACAGACTTGCGTATACTTGGATGTGAAATGATTCAGACTGCAGGTATTTTGCTCAAATTACCACAAGTAGCAATGGCTACGGGTCAAATCTACCTACAAAGGTTCTACTACTCGAAATCTTTCGTCCGCTACCCCATGGAGACAATGGCGATGGGCAGTGTATACCTCGCTTCGAAAGTCGAAGAGAAGCCATGTAGGATACGTGACGTCATCAACGTTTTCCACCACATCAAGCAAGTCCGAGCTCAGAAGACTATCGGCCCACTTATAGTTGATCAGAATTATATTGAACTTAAAAATCAAGTGATAAAAGCTGAAAGACGTATACTCAAAGAGCTGGGCTTCTGTGTACATGTGAAACACCCACACAAACTCATTGTTGTGTACTTACAACTCTTACAGTACGAAAAGAACCGTCAACTGATGCAGATGGCTTGGAACTACATGAACGATGCACTCCGTACTGATGTATTCATGAGATTCCCCCCAGAGACAATAGCATGTGCATGCATATATTTGACAGCACGTAAAATAGGTCTACCCCTACCTAACAACCCTCATTGGTTCTTATTATTCAAAGTCACAGAAGAAGACATCAGAGAAGTCTCAATAAGAATTCTGCAATTATATAAAAGAGCCAAAGTCAATCCGGAAGAGTTGGAAAGCAAAGTTGACCTCCTCCGTAAAATATACCAAGCTAACAAGCACATGCAAGCACAGAAGGAACGAGAAAATGCTAAGGCTGAAGAGAAGAAAGCTGAATCACCTACCGCATCAACGTCTAAAGACGTAAGGAGGGATTCAAAGAAAGAAAAATCACCGAAAACTCCTCCTTTATCATCTAAGTACCACAGTCATAAGTCAAAGAAGGATAGAAGATCTAGATCACCGTATGAACGTAAACGAGAGTATTCGAGCAAGAGGCATAAGTCTAGATCTAGAGAAAGAGAACTTGAGCGGCCTAGAGAACGAAGGTTGGAGGATAAGAGAAACCGTAATATGTCTAGGAAGTATGACGATTATGACAGGGCTAAGTCTAGCCGGGACGGTAGAGATGAAAAGAGGAAACATTAATGCATTTTCTGTAGAAATAAATTTCTTTTTAATTTACTTTGTTGTTTTTATTTGACTGAACTTGAGTAAAAACATAGCCCCTTTCTTATAAAAATATTTGAGCTCTGCTTTTCTTTATAGGTTGTCCCTTTCTTTTTTAAACAATGTAACGCAATGAAAAAAGTGACAGGTTATTCGTAACCATTTGCTCAGCTAAAAATGCTGTTTTAAGTAAGGCCCTTAGTGCTCACATTTTAAATATTGTTTTATATGCATAATGAATGATACAAAAAACTTATTCATAATGATATCTTGGTCTCATCGAAAGCATAACCCTACTTTAGTTAAAAGAGAACTAAAATATGTTTATCGAATACAATGTTGCTGATTACAGAAAAAACATTATTTTTATCTCTGACAAGTTTTGAAACAAATAGTGTGTCTTGGCTGGAAACAATCAATTAAAAATATATATCAATTTTAGATGGGGTCCTAGACTATAAAAAAATTTATGTCATTAAGAAAGAACATCAAACTTGATACAGTTGATTGGAATCAGCCATGTTTTCATTATCGAACATTGGAATATTTTAACACTATTGAATGATTATGAATACAATTTTTATGTAACATACTATTGCAGTCTTATTGTGCCCTACTAACTGCCGAATGTTCATACAATTAAGGGCGCCTTATCTGTCAAAATTGTATGGCGAAAATCAATATGAGAAGCCATTAAAGTTGAGCAGCTTTGACCATTCGGGCGTTAGTTATTATAAATAAGGTGTTAGTCTTTTTATTTATAAAAAAAAATCAAGAATGGGTTAAGGAATACTATTAATGAATGTGATTTCAGTTTTGACTTTCATTGTACAATAACCAAAGCGGTGTCATGTGGTTTGTACTGTAAAAATTACACATAATGAAGCTACTATGTGAATGATATAAAGTTAGTAGTAGTTAGACTGCCTCGGTGGCGTGGTTGTATTTCGGTACGACTACGGTTCTGAGGTCTCGGGTTCGATGCCCGGGTCGGGCAAAGTGATATTGGATTTTTCCATATCAGCCTGGAGTCTGGAATTTGTGCCCGATATGGCGATAGGCTCGCCCCCTATCACATCTGGGACGGAACTAAGCTCGGCGAAATGTGGGTGTTCTAGTTCGCTAGAGCGCCTCTGCCTACCCCTTCGGAGATACAGGCGTGAGCTTATGTTATTTATGTTTATAAAGTTAGTAAAAAATGTACTTTGACCCTTGAAGGTCAAACAACAATAGGCTATTAAGATGGTAGGAACAGATCCTATGAATGTAATCAACATAATTAACACAAAACACACTGAAGCTCACATGCTCATTGAAAAACAATTACCACTAATTAGTTCTTACTTTTTGTCAGCCTATCGCCCGAATACTGGAACGCGATTTAAGTTTAACGGCTTGCATTGTTTTTTGCCACACAATTTTGATGATAAGGCGGCCTTAAACGACATAAGGCGACCTTAAATTTATGAGCATTCGGCGGTATATGGAATTCGCAGGTCAGGCAAAGCAATTATTAGTCTAATTTAATTTGCCTGGGACTGGAACCTCCAGCGGAGGTTAACGTCAGGCAGGCAGCCGGTCGTAAAAACTAAGCCAAATACTTTCGCCAACATGGTTATAAAAAAGTGTGCTGTGCCCATTCCAAATTGTTGGATAAGGGCAAGTTGAAAGAGAGATATCTTGAAAGGATATGTTTAGTTATGTTTCTCAATGATAGCTGGTTCTTAGACTGCATTATCTTTACCACCTCCTCTTATAGCAGTATTATTATAATCTTACTTGTACCGATTCCCGTCCAAAAAAACAAAATATGATTATAATTGGGTACTTGAATGTGTTTGATTTTATACACATTTTTATATGTACTAGCAATTAAACCAAAAAAGAAACCCTTCTGTTAAAACTACATCGAAATTGGTCGAAGCAATAATTCATATTTTAAATTCTGGAGTAGGGGCATATTGGAGATATCTTCCTATCACTTCCTAACGCACGTACCGTTATGGCGATGACGTGATTATACTGATACTTCTCTTTCCCGCAGTTTGAATTTTTCACCAAATTTCAAAGGCTTCATTGTTCTTTTGAGAATGAAACATTCTATTCTTATATTATTTTAAATATTACTTTCTGTTCTATACGTAACGTAAATTTTGTATAAAATTAATGAAAAAAAATTGCCGCAAAGAGATTTAATATTACTAACTATTATAGAGGGGTTATCAAGCAAGTTTCTATACAGAAAAATTGATCTCAAACTTCAGTACCAACATGCATAATTTAAAATGCAAGGGCGATTAGTACAATTTACACCCTAGAATGTTCTGTGAATGGTTAAGAATCACGTAAGATAAGTTTATTCTCTCAATATTATTACGCTGGCCGGCCGTGCACGCGTGCGCGCGTATATTTCAAATAAACTGAGTTACTTATGACCACTAGGTCATAACTTTTGGATCACAAGTTTTGTGCTGTTGCCCTGTCTATATACTGTTGAATGTCTTTGTATAGCAATATATAGAGGTGGTGGTAACCCCCCAGGTGTCCTGTTGTCACTTCACACACCCCAGAAGGGGTAGGCAGATGTGAATAAGAATACTTTCATTGACCTCAATGTAGGTCATCAACCTAATACTAGAAGACTTTGTTTAGGCCTACATGTGATTGACTAATGCTTATCATTCCTACAACCATGTTTTTTTACTGATTACTGATTAGAAATACAGTAAAAATAAATTACTGTGGTTGTTATTTGTCATGATATATTTAATGCGAAAATAAGGACGTATGTTTTGTACTCAGTCATATCACAACGGCTGATGAAATTAACAGAGATAGATTATTGGAATAAAACTATTTTTACGGATTTTATCACGATTTGGTTTTAATTTTTATGCCCGACGTTTCGAAAGCTTTGCAGCCTTCATGGTCACGGGTCAGACTAAAACGTTGGGCATAAAAATTAAAACCAAATCGTGATAGAATCCGTAAAAATGGTTTTATTCCAATGAATAACATTCGCGTAAACCTAAGAAATCATTAGAGATTAGTCTGGAATAACACATTGGCTACTTTTATCCCGGCAAAATGTACGATTGCCGTGGGATTGATTTGTTAAAAAATTTCCACGCGAACAAAGCCGCGGGCAACAGCCATAATCCAATCAGTAGTTGACAATGACGCCGAGTAAGTACTTGACTTGCTTCCTACCTGCCCTTATCCCACCATAATGTGGTGTCGTCGCAACACACTTTTCCAAGCATGTTGCAGAGAGGATTTGACTAAGTTTTTACGACCGTTCGCCTACCAACCCTCTCTGAGAGATCTCGTCACGGGCAAATTAATATAGAAAATTAGCTTTGCCCGACCTGGGAATCGAACCCAGGACCCCCTACCTCCTGGTCCAAAGCCCATACATGCCGCCACTTGGGTACTTAAACTATAGCACAAAAAGAAATGTTGAAATATTCCAAAAAATATAAGACTGAAGTTTGGTGTAACTTTCAAGCTGTAGGAAAGAGAAATATCAGTATAACACGTCACGGCCATAACGGTACGTGAGTTGGAGAGGGATAGCAAGATATCCCCACTACGCTCCCAGTCTTGGTCATTGCAGAATTTAAAACCTGAATTACTGCCTGATTTTTCAGTCAATTTCGATGCAGTTTTTACAGGTTTTTTTTTTGTTTTATTTGCTTTTACGTAAAATATATAAATGTGTATAAAATAAAACATAGTAAAGTATCCAATTAGATGCCAATACTTACGGTGATCAATCTATATTGATTGATAAAGAATTTTTATAGCAATTCATGGACGTAAAAAAAAAGATGGTGTAACATGTAAAAGTGTAATGTAACAAGTGTACAGGTTAAAACAAATTAAAAACCAAAGACCGAGATGTTCTCATACAATCTATATATTATTAAAATATCACCAGTATTACAATTATATTATTTTTATTCTTATAAAATAATTACAGAGCGGGTCGTATAAAATAATTACAGAGCGGGTCGTATAAAATAATTACAGAGCGGGTCGTGAGCCTACTGGTTTTGCTATCGTTCAATGCTCGAGTACATTTAATTTTGATGTTATGATAGTAAACTGTTACCACAAATACAAATTTAAATAAAAAAAACTAAAAGGGGCGCCACCAGCCTCCGGGACAGACTGGAAATAAAATACGGAGGTACCTTCTAAAGGGGTTTGCGGAGTGGAACTCGCAGCCAACTCCGAGCACAACCTCATATAAAATGGGGTGATCCACCAAACACGTGGACACCAACACGACGCGGCCACGCGCTCAGTCACCCACGCAGCTGGCCCTGGACCGCACCTCACCCAGGTAATGCAGTCCACACCATGGAGACCATCCAGAAAGGATAGTAATATCCAAGAATAGTTATATCCAAGAAGGCCCCTTGAGGGAACGCGAAGGATGCCTATAGATGGATGTCCCAAGCTGCCGACCTCAGCCTTAGGACCTTCTCGTTATCCGCTGGTACCGAAGCGCTGCATGAGAGCGCTGTCGGTGTCGATCGGTCTCTGCTGCGGCCCCCGCCTTGAGGCACCAACGAAATCGATGCTCGCAGATCGAAGCTCTCAAAAAAGGGAACGCCCGATTGGGAGGCCGAGCTTTTTATACCTTTGCGCCAGGCAATAGACAAAACTCCATGACGCAAAACAAAAGTCCAAATCACAAATCGCAATTACTAACATGATTAACCATACCGATCGACATCTAAATAACTCAATAACTCATCTGTCAATCTGACAAAACATAATGTCAAATGAACTCTTTTTTTTTTTTAATTACCCAAGGAACACGAGTCGTTCTGCCAACGTAGTCTTAACTAATCGATAACATTTTTTTTTTTTATGTTACAGTACCCCCCTCCCTAGGGAAATTTTGCTTGCAAAATTTAACGCTGGTCCTCCAGCTCTCTACAACCCAAGACCACAACTCTGACCTAAAACAAGCAAAAAAAAAACACAAATCAACGGACCGAGTTGCTGGCGACATAGCGAGATGATACGTACCAATCGGGCTATGCGTCCAGCTACTACAGGATACCGGATCTAAAACAACAACAAAAAACTGCCGAGCGTTAGTGAGTGTATTACCATACTCACATAAAATATAACACTCAACATTACAAAACTCGTTACTACTGAGTCGTTGGCGACGCATCGAGGCGAACAGTATCAACCGGGGTGCGCGTCCAACAACTACAGAATCAACAAGAACAAAAAAAAATAATTGTATCGAGTGGTAGGTTAGCTACCACACCAATAAAAGGTGACACTCGACACAAAACAAACACCAAAATCGAACCCACGACAATGTGTCGATGGATTCCCTATGCTAACAAAAATAGTTCAGCATAATAAGGCAAATAAAAAAAAAACACGATACTGCGGCCAGTCACTTGCTTTAAAGCAGCAGAGACTGTATCGCATTACTACTCTCCAAGCCAATCCTAAGACACTATGCTAGCCATTTGCAAAAATACTACGAGCAAATGCTAACAGTCAGGTACTGACTTCCTTACTAAAGGCACTGAGACATTGGCGGCGCAGCGAGATATCCACGAAAATCGGGTTGCGCGTCCAATGACCAGAGAAAAAAGAGAAGAAAGTAATTTAAACTTTCTTGAGGTGCTGGATATGCCAGGACCCCAAATTTTTACCAGTTGCAACACTCTCCAGTTCATAAACCAAGGGGGAGTGTTTGAAAACAACTCTACATTTTTCATAACGAGGTGCTAATTTCGCCATGAAGAATTTATCTGCATCTGTCAAGGGGAAAGTTTTCTTCCAAACAATATCACCTACCTGATGTTCGGCAATACTCCGACCTTTATTGTGATTTCTGGAACTTCGGACGTGAGCTTTTCTCAAAGCAAATTCACCCTTTGTAAAAGTTTCACTCAGGCCAGAAGGTGGTTTCTGCGACTGCTTGTATACAGAACACTGGTCACATCCCTTGACAAATTCCATCACATCTCGATACATGCCAGGCCAAAAGTAGTGTAAAGATAGTCGTTGATACGTTTTATAAAAACCCAAATGCGACAGTTCACCACGATGACAAGAACTCACTAAGTCTGGGCGTTGGTCAGAACGGATAACTTCTTTCCAAACAAAACGACTAGAACAACGAAACTTACTTTTGGAATATCGAAAGAGCTTACCATCAACAATAGAGTAATTCGGACAAGAGGTGGGAAGATTCTTACATTTCTGAAAAATGTTGTTGTACCAATCGTATTTTTCAGTTTTCAAAACCGGGACAGAACGCGATAACGCGTCAGACGAATCATTTCCTGCGTCTTTACGATTAGGTACAACGGATTCACCCTGGGGTAGATCAGGAGTAAGTCCACATTGTCCTGAATTTGAAGGCAAACGCACTTCCGAGACGCTAACTACACTAACTTTTGGAGAGTCAGCAGAAAAATCCTCAAATAATTGAGTAGCTATATCAAAAGCTTTCCAAAAATCAACTCCCAAAATAAGAGGTGTAGTAACGTCTGGTATGGCATAAAAGGTAACAACTCGAGTCAAGTTCCGAACCTTGACCGGTAAAGTAAAACAACCAAGAACCTTAGCTTCGGAATTAGTAACAGTAGTAATGTGCGTAAAGTCAGCACAAGGGTTAAGAGAACAACCCAAAGACAAAAATAAGTCAATTAATTCTGAACCCAAAATAGATATAGATGAACCAGAATCCAACAAACCATTAAATACCCTATCATGGATTGCTACCGATAGATGAGGACGCTCATCTCTATGACCTTTATGATGAGGTACCGATGAAATACTCGGAGAGACAAAAGCATTAGGCTTACTAACATCCGTAGTATTCTTTGCTGCATTGTTAGTATTCTCAGAGATACTACAATGAGAACGATTAGATCTTTTATGTTGGTACCGGTCATTAAGTTTTTTCGGCATTTTAGAGATCTTTTTGGGATCTGAACCCGCGACGGAGCAATCTGGACAAGTGCGAGCTGTAAAGTCCTTCTTGCCACAGCGGAAGCAAACTTTTTCTCTGGAGGGGCAATCCCTCAGACTGTGCGTGTTAACCCTACAACGCGGACAAGGGTTCGCAAAACTAGCTACTTCCACTCGGGGTTTCGAACTCCCTGTGTAACATAGGTCCTTAGCCAATAAACAGGATGAGGGTTTCGGAGGTTCTGCAAAAGAATCGGAACGTTGCCAACTAGCTTCCAAACAACGACAAAGTTTCTTAAGTGTTGGCAAGTCCTCAATTGTGTGGAGAGCCAACGGAACAGAGTACTTGGGTCTGATGCCATTAAAGATGAGATCGAATTTTTCATCCTCAGGAAGCGGAGTGCTAAGTCGCCCGAAATAATTTTGCATGACGCTTATGTAGGTGGAAATTCTCTCCGTACGACCCTGGGTACGATTGCGAATCTCCTTCAGCAAACGACGATCAAAATCGTAAGGCAAAAATTCATCAATCAAGGCCTGCTTCAATTCTTCCCAAGAAAAAATACTATCCTTAATTCCTCTGTACCACGTTAAAGCTTCACCATCAAATAACTCAACCGCAGAAGCGAAACGGTTAGCGACTGAAATGGTACGAGCATCACAAAGTTCCTCAAGACGTTGCAGAAAAACTTTAATACACGATTTGCCATCATATTTTAAATTCAGAGAACTCACCATCTGACTCTTATGTCTCACCACGGAAGCCTCAGGAACTGGTGCACACGCCTCAGCACTCTTAGACTGGGCAGGACCTGCCTGAAATCCAGCAACCATAGTGTCAAGTGACGATAAGATTTTATTAAGCCTTAAGGTACAATCCCTATATGTGGCAACCTCAGAATCTATAGGTACAATACGTGACAAACGGTGGTATAAATGATGTGACAACGCTTGGGCACGGTTTAAAAATTTTAAAGTTAATGAACGCTTAGGTTCAAAAATTGAACGAGATAGCTCTTCCAGTTTCCCATTTACAATCTTTAATTCCTCCTTAATATCACCCTCAAATGTATCAATAGAACATGGAGGTAACTCCTTAGCTAATTGCCTAATTTGAAGTCTTAAACTTTTAACATCAGTGGCCGGGGCAACATCCCGAACCATGACTTCATACTGCAATTCATCCTTAAGTAAAAGATTAAAACAAATAGGACGTTCCTCCAACATGTTGATACAATTGATTTGAATTATGTTACACAATAAACAATACAAGCTCAAATAAAATAATTAAATTAAAATTTAAAATTATTTTTTAAGTTGAGGGTAGTTATAAAAAATTCTGGTACAAAATTTCTAAGTTGAAAATTATTAATTTAAATTTGCATTATAACAATTAAAATTTAATTTTATTAATACAAATCAATATTATTTTTAGATTCAGAAAAGCACAAAATAAGGTCATACAATATTCAAGGTTAATACACAATCATTCACAACCTGTGTAAATGATTGTGAATGATGTTATTTCACTTTTAAATATATTAACATGTGGTATAACAAATTATTTTAGTTACAAAATCATAAACATCAGTAAACGAGCAATGAACTATTCACCATAGCGGAATGACATGGCAAATGCTTCCAGTATTAAAAAGAAAGAAAGCAAGCCCCTACGTTGGGTAGCCACTGTAACATGTAAAAGTGTAATGTAGCAAGTGTACAGGTTAAAACAAATTAAAAACCAAAGACCGAGATGTTCTCATACAATCTATATATTATTAAAATATCACCAGTATTACAATTATATTATTTTTATTCTTATAAAATAATTACAGAGCGGGTCGTATAAAATAATTACAGAGCGGGTCGTATAAAATAATTACAGAGCGGGTCGTGAGCCTACTGGTTTTGCTATCGTTCAATGCTCGAGTACATTTAATTTTGATGTTATGATAGTAAACTGTTACCACAAATACAAATTTAAATAAAAAAAACTAAAAGGGGCGCCACCAGCCTCCGGGACAGACTGGAAATAAAATACGGAGGTACCTTCTAAAGGGGTTTGCGGAGTGGAACTCGCAGCCAACTCCGAGCACAACCTCATATAAAATGGGGTGATCCACCAAACACGTGGACACCAACACGACGCGGCCACGCGCTCAGTCACCCACGCAGCTGGCCCTGGACCGCACCTCACCCAGGTAATGCAGTCCACACCATGGAGACCATCCAGAAAGGATAGTAATATCCAAGAATAGTTATATCCAAGAAGGCCCCTTGAGGGAACGCGAAGGATGCCTATAGATGGATGTCCCAAGCTGCCGACCTCAGCCTTAGGACCTTCTCGTTATCCGCTGGTACCGAAGCGCTGCATGAGAGCGCTGTCGGTGTCGATCGGTCTCTGCTGCGGCCCCCGCCTTGAGGCACCAACGAAATCGATGCTCGCAGATCGAAGCTCTCAAAAAAGGGAACGCCCGATTGGGAGGCCGAGCTTTTTATACCTTTGCGCCAGGCAATAGACAAAACTCCATGACGCAAAACAAAAGTCCAAATCACAAATCGCAATTACTAACATGATTAACCATACCGATCGACATCTAAATAACTCAATAACTCATCTGTCAATCTGACAAAACATAATGTCAAATGAACTCTTTTTTTTTTTTAATTACCCAAGGAACACGAGTCGTTCTGCCAACGTAGTCTTAACTAATCGATAACATTTTTTTTTTTATGTTACAATGGACGGAACGCTAGGTACATTGAAAGTGAAGCAGAGTTTTCGGCTCATTCGATCTGTCGCCGCCATTTCGAGTCGATCGAATGGACCGAAAATCCTGCTTCACTTTTAATGTTCTTAGCGCTCCGTCCATCTTTTTTTTACGTCCGTGAGCAGATGCGAACAAACAATCAAGGTTATATAGCCAGCGGGCTTAGACAAGTTGGCGCTAGTCGAATAGAATAAATGTATGGGAATGACATAAGAGTACGCCGCATAGATATATGCGTACTCTTATGTCATTCCCGTACATTTATTCTATTCGACTAGCGCATAAGCTACTTGTCTAACGGCCGGTTTCAATAAACAATCTCAGTTCGAATGTGCAGATAGATTACAAAAATTAGCCAATAAGAACACAGTTTGAACATGACTCGGTCAAATGACTTGATTTGATTGGTTCATAATCGCGATCTATCTGCACTTTAAACTGAGATCGTTTACTGAACCCGGCCGTAAGCCCGCTGATATGTGATCTATACCGCTTGTGGACATCTAACGCAAGTAAGCCATCGCTCGTCTCGGCAGTTTTATGTGATATGTTCATTATACAGTTCATTATGATTGCCTCGGTAGCGTGGTTGTATTTCGGTACGACTACCGTCCTGAGGTCTCGGGTTCGATCCCCAGGTCGGGCAGTCATATTGGATTTTTCCGTATCATCCCGGAGTCTGGAATTTGTGCCCGATATGGCGATAGGCTCGCCCCCTATCAATCTGCGACGGCGAAATGTGGGTATTCGCTAGTGCACCTCTGCCTACCCGTTCGGGTATGGTTGAACCAGTGGTTTATTTGTTGACCCCAACATAAATACCTATAAAGGTGATACATACATTCCACTAGTGATGGGCGCTACAACGACCGCCGTTTAGATAATAGTATTATTTTTTAAAGCCACATTAGTGGTGATTTTGAAATAGCTACTAACGTTATTGTTCAGAATTAACAAAATAATTATTACATTACAAAATGATTGTGTTCATTAGTAGACTAAATTAAAAATAATAAACATAAACAACTTAATACGATATGACAACCACATCGACAAAACGACCGCGATTTACAAAGTAATATTACGAGAAAACCCCGTTTAATAATAAAGCTTACAATTATCAAACTAATTAACTTCGGCGATTCAAGATAGCTGCGGCGATTCAAAAAATCGCTTTTTAAAAAGTAATCTATACGTTACTAAAACTGCGGGGCAGAGAATAGGTGGGAGCTTTAAATAGCGACTTAGAATAATAGCTTTGTAAAAATAGCGTAAGTGACATAACCTAATGACAAAAACTTGCCGTTATTTTCATAACTACATTCTACACGTATATTTCGTACATAAATAGAGCTCTCAGAAGTGTCGCGGCCATAATGACAATCCGTGGCCTTTCACGATGGTCCCGGTTTATTTCGGGATGTAGGCCTCCCACATGTATATTTAGGCAGTAATATGTCATCCGCCCAGCACACAGGGCGAATTATTAATCTTTATATAATTACGTGGAATTGAAAGTTTGAACTGCAGTTTTGATTCGTGTAGATATTCAGTGGTTCGTTGTGTAGTGAATCAGTGTATTTTTCGATCATATTATTATTCTCATTTTTTTTTAATTTACCTTTTTTACATTTTTAAATATAAGTTTTATAAAAAAAATACATTAAAAATATTTAAAAAAATCACCCTCCCGATGACGAGGCTTGAGACTCAAGCCACCGGTGGTTAGGGGCTGAGAGTGAGGAACCGCCTTACAATGCGTGCCGTGTCCAATAACACTGCCTTCTGTATCTGGCTCTTGACCCAACGCCCGATTGAGAGCCTTTTAAAGTGTTGGTCCAGACTCTTTGCTATCAACCCATTAGCGGTAACGACTATCGGGACAATGATTGTTGATTCCACATCTCGCATGTCGGGAATCTCGTGTGCCACGATCATATTTATTATTAAAACTCACCGTCTATATGTATATTATTAATTTATTGATAGCTGTAATATCTTTATGGTTGGAGTCATTTCTATAATAATTATTGCCTAACCTATCAACCTTATATTGACTGCCTCGGTGGCGTGGTGGTATTTCGGTATGACTACGGTTCTGAGGTCTCAAGTTCGATCCCCGGGTCGGGCAAAGTGATATTGGATTTTTCTCTGATTGATCTGGAATTTGTGCCCGATATGGCGATAGGCTCGCCCCCTATCACATCTGGGACGGAACTAAGCTCGGCGAAATGTGGGTGTTCTAGTTCGCTAGTGCGCCTCTGCCTACCCCTTCGGGGATACAGGAGTGAGCTTATGTATGTATTGCCTAACCTACGATCGACAGTATTTCTTACCGCTGAATGTACATACACTTAAGGTCGCCTTATGTCGTTTAAGGCCGCCTTATCTGGTAAAATTGTATGGCGAAAATCAATGTGAGAAGCCGTTAAAGTTGAGTAGCGTTTGACCATTCGGGCGATTGTGTTGAATAATTGAAAAAATCTGTTTGAGTTATTGTTTTTTTTTTTTAAATATTCGTGAATATAATATTTTGCTTCACTCCTGAACTTTCATTCCCTATATCGGGTTCCTATCAGGTTTTTAATGCAGAAGGTTAGTCTCTGTCAGTTTTCTTTATTCTAAATTTTATCAACATCTGTTCAGTAGTTTAGAGCCATTTGCATCTCCGCGATGAATGTCTATTTACCCCAAATCTTGATTTAAAGATAGGAGTGAGCTGTAGGATAAATCTAGATAATGTGTAACTCTAGATTAGTAATAGCATTGCAAGTCGCCTTTAGCTGTGTAATAGACCGAAATATTAGATAGTTTTTCTCGTTTATAGGTAATATTGGTATGTATTTTCATACAATATCGTATTTGATAAGAAGTTGATAAACCGGCGTATATCGCGAAATATTGTATAATAATGCTAATGATTGTTGTATCGTCACTCGTCATACATACGATGTATGTAATGCTCTTCCGATTTTATAAGCGCATCATAAATTATGCCAAAATGTTCGGCTTTGGGCAATTCATGATGACAATTTTAAATAAAATGGCTTATCAACATAGATATATTATTTACCTAGATGCACAGTTGACGTTCGGAAAATGCGACAGAAAAGGAGTGCTTAAGCACTTCTTTTGCCTGCAGTCGGACGCCGGTAGAATTCTAAATTTCAAAATTCAAATTTAAGAATGCTTGCTCATTTCCTTTAAAAAGCTATTTTATTACACATGCATAGGGTTATATTTGTGTTGATTTAATTAGAACTTACGATCTTTTTCTTTGTTTTATTCCTGAGACCTCTTTTTAGGAGGATATTTGCAAAGAACTGTGCATCTAGGGTATATTATATAGATGCATATCAATCATAATCTATATTTCGAAATTATATTATTTTTCTAAAATAAATATGTATTATTTTAGTATGCTGTACTTTTGTTCTGTAGAGCTGCTTTCTTGATCTAGTGGCAGTGTATACAGGGTGTTTTATAAAGCTCATTGGGTCAGCTGCAGTTCATTTTTAAATCGCCTATCTTTCTTTCTACCTGCCCTTATCCCACCTTAATGTGGGTTCGCCGCAACACACTTTTTCAAGCATGTAGCAGAGAGGATTTGGCTTCGTTTTTACGACCGGCCGCCCGCCTGACGTCAATCCCCTATGAGGGAACCAGTCCCGGACAAATTAAATTAGAAAATTTGCTATGCCCGACCTGGGAATCGAACCCAGGACCTCCCGGTCCACAGCCCATACATGCTGCCACTAGACCATGGAGTCGACATTGTAAATCACCTATGGGGTTTTTAATTATTTTTAGCATACACAAAGCGTTTTGTAATACGATTTGCCCGGAACTGGAGCTAGAATTTTGACGCCAGGCAGGCAGCCGGTCGTAAAAACTACATACATACATACACATACATAAGTTCACGCCTGTATCCCTGAAGGGATAGGCAGAGGCGCACTAGCGAACTAGAACACCCACATTTCGCCGAGCTTAGTTCCGTCCCAGATGTGATAGGGGGCGAGCCTATCGCCATATCGGGCACAAATTCCAGATTCCGGGCTGATATGGAAAAATCCAATATCACTTTGCCCGACCCGGGGATCGAACCCGAGACCGCAGAACCGTAGTCGTACGGAAATACCACCACGCCACCGAGGCAGTCGTAAAAACTAAGCCAAATCATTTCTGTAACATTAAAAGTGTGTTGCACAAACCCCACATTGATGTAACTGTAGGACAAAGATCACATAATAAAGTCAAAAGCAAGGCTCAAGAATCAGTTAACATAGAATTGAAAAACCCCTTTTTTATAATTCTTGAAAATTAAGAATGAAAATACTGTTTCGTAATTGATTCGTACGGTAGACATTTTGGCAGTCATTCTGAGAATATACGTATGCGAGCCAAGTTGGCACCGTCTTTAAAGGTGGCGCCAATTTTTTCAAAGTTTATTTATACTAGGTCAAAGGTAAAAGACGTAAGAAATATTTCTATTAAAATTTAGTCTTTGTTTTGATCTCAGATCGCATAGTAATAGGTATATAGAAAATAACTGCGTCGGTTGCGTAATTGTATTTCCGTACGACTACCGTCTTGAGGTCTAGGGTTCGATCCCCGGATATATATCAGGTGGCGCCTATTTTTTCAGAGTTTATTTATACTAGGTTAAAGGTAAAAGACGTAAGAATTTTTTCTAGTAACATTTTGTCTTTTTTTTATCTCAGATCGCATAGTAATAGGTATATAGAAAATAACTGCCTCGGTTGCGTGGTTGTATTTCCGTTCGACTACTGTCCTGAGGTCTCTGGTTCGAGCCCCGGATATATATCAGTATCAGGCCGGACTCTGGAATTTGTGCCCGATATGGCGATAGGCTCGCCCCCTATCACATCTGGGACGGAACTAAGCTCAGCGAAATGTGGGTGTTCTGACTTCTGGTTCGCTAGTGCACCTCTGCCTACCCCTTCAGGGATACTGTTATGTATATTAGTAAAACCTATCTAGTTATTAGATATTAACTAACTTATCTAGTTATTAGATAAGTTAAACTAACTTATAAAGTGGCTTACTTATAAAAACATTTTCGCTTATCTTTATGCTAAGAATAGCCTGTCACTTTTTTCCTTGCGTTACATTGCTTAAAACTGAAAGGGACAACCTATGGTTAAAGATAAGCAGCGCTTAAATAGTTTTATAAGTAAGGGGCCTAGTTATTAGATAAGTAAAACTAACCTATCTAGTTATTAGATAAGTAAAACCGTTTTACAAACTCTCAAAATGTAAGGATCCGCATAATTCATAAACATTTCAACTGGTTACAACTAAAATTCTGCTCCAACTGGATGAAACTGCTATTCTGTACTCGTATTTACTGACTTAACTCGCCTTTCTTCTATGCCCTTGAATTTTGTCGCTTTGTTTCAGTGTAAATAGAATAATTCTTTTGTTTCAAATGAATGTAGTATGAAGAAGGGAGTGACCACACTTTCTACGCGGATTGGGCTGGTCTTTGTTAACTTTTTCACTTTTATTGCTTTGTCATAAAGCTCTTTCGAAATTTGGCGTAAACCGAGGCCGCGTTAAACGAGATCGTATCTTGATTGATTAAAATCACATAATACCGCGCTCGTTTTCGGATCAAGTGTCAATTCTTATCAACGTTCGGTGTTATCAGCTGTTGTAGAGTCAGTTCAGTACCGTTGCCTTACTGTGGCGAGACACACGTTTTGTTAAATGTGATTTCGGTGTAAAATGGTGAATGAATGTGACAGTAAATGAAATTGGACCCAAATGAAAGTGTGGATTATGTGTGGTGAACATCAATATAATATATCCTAGATGCACAGTTCTTTGCAAATATCCTCCTAAAAAGTGGTCTCATTAATAAAAGAAAGAAAAACATCACAAGTCCTAATTAAATCAACACAAATATAACCCTATGCACGTGTAATAAAGTAGATTTTTAAACGAAATGAGCAAGCGTTCTTTTTGAAATTTAGAATTCCATCGGCGTCGGACTGTATGCAAAACGAGTGCTTAAGCACTCCTTTGCTGTCCCATTTTCCGACCGTCAACTGTGCATCTAAGTAAATAATATATCGATGGTGGTGAACAATTAAATGAGAAATACATAAATTAGTGTAGATTCTTTAAATACTATTTTGGTATTCAGGCGTTAGGTTGCTGTTATAGATGCTCTTGTTGTATGCGTTTTTGTAATAGTAATTTATAGTTCTCTGTCGTTTAGTATAGATTGAAATTAATATAAATTGTCTATTAATTAGGAATTACTATTCAGTATTAATTAATTGGCACTAGTTATGGTTCAGCGCCATGCGACCATCGTACTACAAAACACTTTTGTCATTTAAATTTACGACTATAGAATTTATATGTTTGACGAGACATTGAATTTTTAACAATATATTTTCTTTCTGCCTGGCGTTATCCCGGCCTTATGCCAGAGTCCGCCTCCGTACTAAAACGCTTCCAAAGTTCCGCTTCTGTCTTCTAGTTACCAGTACAGTATTTTGACCGAACAGCTGATCGGATCTGGATGAAATTTGGCAGAGATAGATCATTAGGTATATAGTCTGGAATAAATTTCGACGCGAAAGATGTTGGGTTGGTTGTTTTATATGTTTTATACAAATAAAGCCGCGTCTTTTGCTCGTGGTTTTCTCGAAACAAAACACAAAACACCTACACAGAACAATATGTTTCAGTTTCCATAAACAATGGACCATAGGCAAAAATGTGTAGCGAAACCATGTTTTGTGGTTTAGGAGTCACGTTTAATGGACGTGTGTAATACATTACCACATACTTGTATCACTAGTTGTGAATAATATTAGTTTTATCAGTGTACGGTCCACTTGTTAGCGAACATTTTCCTTGTTTGAAGTCATCGTAAGGTTTGTTTTTAGATCCCTTACACACCAATGCGTTTAAATTGATACTTGACAAATTTTTTTAAATTGATTTTATACGAAATTTACGTCATCTAAAACGTAGCACAGAAAGAAATATTGAAATATTCTCAAAAATAAAAAAGTTACAAGCCTTTGTAGTTTAGTGTAACCTACAAACTGCGGGAAAGAGAAGTATCAGTAAAATCACGTCACGTCCATAAGGGTGCGTGCGTTGGAAAGGGATAAGATATCCCCACTACATCCCCACTCTTGCTCATTGCAGAATTTAAAATATGAATTACTGCCTCATTTTTCAACCAATTTCAAGGATTTCAATTTTGAAGGATTTGTTTTACTTGCTATTACCTATAATAATGTGTATGAAATGAAACATAGTTAAGTACCCAATTAGCCTGCATGATCCACAGTAGATTGATTCGTGATTGATTTTACTGTTGGCACCCTAGACAAAATTAAATCGATTTTTTGTTAGTAATACGTGTTGTATTGTACTCTATATGTTCACAAAACATGTAGGAAAAAGCTGTAGGCCAACCATGAGGTTTTTTGACATTACTCGCTAGCGACTCCGTAAAATATTTGTATGACAAACACCTGAACGCCTCTAGCGGTTACGCGGGGAACTGACGTTTTCCATACAAATATTTTACATCCTCGCTCGCGTAAATACGTGCAACAAACTCATGGATAGCCACTGTCGTTTAATGTAGGAAAATATATTTTAATTAATATAAATGGCTGAATAAAACTTAAATTTGCATACCCAAGTTCATAAATAGTTTATTGGATTTAAACTGTATACCTTTGATATATTAAATTCTGTCTAAAGCCAGACGACTATGTATCTGCTAAACGCTTACATTTCGCCCGATCTTGTGCCTTAGAGTAGAGCACTTTAGAGTCTAAAGTGACACCATTAGCTCTCATCTCTTCATCCAAAACATCTAGCTAGCGCTTTTGAGTCGTCCACACAGTGGCGTAATTATACCACCTGAGGCCCCTGGCAAATTCATTGGGTGAGGCCCCGTAAAAAATGTTGTAATTGAATTTTAATAAATCACTTGAATTAGCTAAAACATAATATAAGCTCGCGGCACCTCGGGGCGGGGACCCGTGGCATTTCGCCAGCCATGCCACCCTATAGCCACTGCGTCCACACTACATTATGTTAAGTAAAACGCAAATCTAAAGAATGCATCTTATGGATTCGATGTTAGTCCTTCGTGAGATAAACGTAGTGTAAGACAAAGTGACAGTGTGAAATGATTCCTATAAGTAAAATAGCTCACCGTGCGTGCTTCTTCGTCAGTAGAACTGTATATCTGACTTGTAAGTACTTAGTTTAATACGAGTAGTTTTAAGGCGCGTCTCCTGCACGTGTTTTTCTCACAAAGACATTCAACTGTATGTTGACGGAACAACAGCACAAAACTTGTGATCCAAAAGTTATGACCTAGTGGTCATAAGTCGCTCAGTTTATTTGAAATATACGCGTGCCAGGCCGGCCAGCGTAATAATATTGAGATAATAAACTTAAGTGATTCTTAACCATTCACAGAACATTCTAGGGTGTGAATTTTAATATTTGTTCCTTACATTTTAATAAATTGTGCATGTTGGTACTGAAGTTTGGGATCATTTTTGTGTATGGAAACTTGCTTGATAGCCTCTCTATAGTTAGTAATATTAAATCTCTTTGTTTTCACGAAACACAAAACATTCGCAATATAATGATTTTCGCTGTCTTCTACTCATAAAACAATGGACCATAGACAAAATGTGTAGTGAAACCATGTTTTGTGTATGTGTTTTGTGTAATGTTTTAGTGCAGAAGACGCGGCTTAAGTTTTTATATCGTACATTTAGTTGTATATGCATTTGTATGATCCACAAAATGATTAATTTCGGTTCTGTTTGTTGTGAGACCGAAAGTCCCTCGTAGTTCCCGATATTTACGACACATTCGTATCATTGTGGTGTGGATAAGGTGTTTTCTATTATTTCTATTTTTTTACTATCTAGTGTAATATAGTCAATGTCATGCCTAATTAAAAAAAATCAAATAAACACTCACATTTAACACTTGAAAAAATTACATACATAATATTTTTTCTTCCTACTGGCGTTATCCCAGCCTATTGCTAGGGTCTGCCTTCCTTCTCTCCCCCGGGCGTGGCGCTAATATTAAACACTCTTCCCCGCGGTAACGAAAAAAAAAAAGGTCCGCCTTCCTACTTAAACTCGTCCAATTCTCTTGGTCTTGGGCATCCTCCATAGCGAGATCATTGGCCGCCATATCTTCCTCCAAAAGGTCTAGCCAGCACTTTGCGTCGTCCACGAAGACGCTCCTTCTGGTCTGGTCCATGACAGACACCTGCGATGTCTTCCTGTGGTTTCCACAAAATATACCATACCATCTCAAGCAACATTCCTGCTGTTTATCCGCCACGTCGCGGACACCAAGACTACGGACATAAAACCGACGTAAAGTGGCAAATCGCTGTCGCGTTTCGTTCGGTGAGTGAGATTTCGGGTGAACCAATTCGCCTTCCCTTTCCCAATCCCTATTTCCCCCTTTAAAGTTGTCAACGCACCTACGATTTTCTTGTCTTGGGTGTCTATGAACGATGGAGATCACTTACCATCAGGTGACCCATCTGCTCGTTTGACAGTTTTTGCTATAAAAAAACGAATCTCCGATTCAATTCATGGTCTAAACTACCCATCTTCCCCAGGCTGCTGCGGATGCTGCTCAGCGCTGCGGCCGCGGTACAAGCGTCTGGTGGACAACATATTTCCCGCCTCCCCTCAAGATGGCCTCGTCAAGTCCAACATGGAGAAGCTCACGTTCTACTCGCTGTCCAGTCCTGAGAAGCTTGACAGGATTGGAGAGTACCTGTTCCAGAAGGCGTCCAGGGATATATACAGGAGGAGGCATGGGTAAGTCTGATAAAATGAAAAATAAAAATCTTTATTAGTCACGTAGGCTGGCCATTCCAAATCGAACATGGTAAAGTGGAGATACAGTGAGGCAGACCCGGTATGTGACTGCGGAGATGCCCCACAAACTATGCTTCACTTGCTGTCATGTCCGCAGTGCCCTCACACCTGCACTGTCGATGATCTTACTGGGGCTACTCCTGCTGGAGTGCCAGTGGCTGAGTACTAGGCCAAAATATTATAAATCATTTTATAAACCATCGACACGACGGAGAAGAAGTCACGTAGGCATATATCCTTGGTCTAGCGGCAGCATATATGGGCTGTAGCCCGGGAGGTCCTGGGTTCGATTCCCAAGTCAGGCAAAGCGAATTTTCTAATTGAATTTTGCCGAGACTGGATCCCCGATCCCTCAGACGGGTTTGACGTCACGTAGGTCATAAAAACTGAGCCAAGTCCTTTCTGCAACATGCTTTAAAAATATGTGTTGCGCTGACCCCACATTAAGGTGGGATACGGGCAGGTAGAAAGATTGGTCACGTAGGCATATAAAAAGCACATATGACAGGTCAATAGAAGCATAGTCTAGATTTAAATATTCTTTATAACTGGTTGGACTGCCTCGGTGGCGTGTTGGTATTTCGGTACGACTACCGTTCTGAGGTCTCGGGTTCGATCCCCGGGTCGGGCAAAGTCATATTGGATTTTTCCATATCAGCCCGGAGTCTGGAATTTGTGCCCGATATGGCGATAGGCTCGCCCCCAATCACATCTCAGACGGAAATAAGCTCAGCGCCACGGTGGTTTTCTAGTTCACTCCTGCTTACCCATTCATATAAATATACGCAATTAGCAATACAAGTTCAAGTAACAACCTTCTTGATAAATAGGCCTTTGCAGTTCGCAGATACGTGGCCATTATCAGGTTGAGATCAATTTCTCAATGTTAAATTTTATCTCAAGTGATAATTCTCGGGAGTACTAGGTAACATTTCTGTTAACTGGTCATTTGCTTTTCTTAAAGTTAAATAAATACACCCAACAGTCACACACCTAGTACTGACCCCACACTAGGTAGACTTGTATCGTGGGTGTCAGAGACTATGAGAGACTTTCGGTCTCACAACACCCAGACTTGAAACACATATCAGTGGGCCACACAAACTTTGTCTCAATGCGGGAATCGAACCCGCGGCCTCTCGCTTCACAGCCGGCTAAACGCCCGCTGCGCCACAGAGGCTGGCTGAGTTCTGCTAAGGGCGTAGTATTTTGCTTAGATGTATCCGATTTTAAATTGATTGCTTCTCTATTATCAAAATTAAAGTATGTGAGGACGTTTGAAAGATGGTGGGCTGGATTTGAAGGTGGGCATGATTCAAGGTTAGTTTAGGTACCAGCCACATCATCCACTGGCTGTCATCCCTGATTGAATCTGCATAACAACTAAAATACATTGACATTTTCGACTCTATTGATTTTAGTATTATTGCCTTCATTATTTAGTTCTCTTTAGAAATCAATATTCTTGTGAATATAAGAGATAGGTAGGGGATATTTTTATGACTTTATTTTATTGCTTTTTAAGTAATAATCATTTTGTTGGAAAAAAAGGACATATCAGCGTGAAAAATATCGATATTGATGTTTGATTGTACGTATTCAATGTTAATGTACCAATAAATTATCTTTCTTTCTTCTTTATTTATATAAAACGTCTAAACGTCTGGCAGGTTCGTGATAATAGCGATGGAGGCGATGGACCAGCTGCTGGTGGCGTGTCACTCCCAGACCCTGAATTTGTTCGTGGAGAGCTTCCTGAAGATGGTTCAGAAGCTGCTCGAGAGCACAGATCCTCAGCTTCAGATACTGGCCACGCAGAGTGTGAGTTCTCTACTTTTCTTTATCTATAAGTACTAATAGTAGTTTTTGTATTTGTATATAATGCAGTGGGTCAGAGCAGTGGTGGTGGCGGTCTTTTTATCAAAATTGATATTTGGGTCGCCACGACACGAAGGATGGTTACGGTGCTAAAAAAAGGGACTGCCATTTGTTTTAGGGCCAACTGACTTCAAAACCCCAATCGCGATGTCTCAAGTATTGTATATTAAAGAGCTAAAAGAGTTCACTAACCTAACCCCTTTCATAAGTAGAGGAGGCCCGTGCCAAGTAGTGGGACAGTAATATTACAGGGTTGATATTATTATATTGTCACCAGTTCGTCCGGTTCGCCAACATAGAGGAGGACACGCCGTCGTACCACCGGCGGTACGACTTCTTCGTCTCCAAGTTCAGCTCCATGTGTCACAGCAACGTGGGTGACGTCACCACCAGGGACAAGATACGGCTCGCGGGCATACAGGGGCTGCAGGTGAGGACTTCACATTTGTTCAGCTCCATGTGTCACAGCAACGTGGGTGACGTCACCACCAGGGACAAGATACGGCTCGCGGGCATACAGGGGCTGCAGGTGAGGATTTCACATTAGTTCAGCTCCATGTGTCACAGCAACGTGGGTGACGTCACCACCAGGGACAAGATACGGCTCGCGGGCATACAGGGGCTGCAGGTGAGAACTTCACATTAGTTCAGCTCCATGTGTCACAGCAACGTGGGTGACGTCACCACTAGGGACAAGATACGGCTCGCGGACATACAGGGGCTGCAGGTGAGGACTTCACATTAGTTCGGCTCCATGTGTCACAGCAACGTGGGTGACGTTACCACTAGGGACAAGATACGGCTCGCGGGCATACAGGGGCTGCAGGTGAGTATTTCACATTAGTTCAGCTCCATGTGTCACAGCAACGTGGGTGACGTCACCACCAGGGACAAGATACGGCTCGCGGGCATACAGGGGCTGCAGGTGAGGACTTCACATTAGTTCAGCTCCATGTGTCACTGTAACGTGGGTGACGTCACCACCAGGGACAAGATACGGCTCGCGGGCATACAGGGGCTGCAGGTGAGGACTTCACATTAGTTCAGCTCCATGTGTCACAGCAACGTGGGTGATGTCACCACCAGGGACAAGATACGGCTCGCGGGCATACAGGGGCTGCAGGTGAGGACTTCACATTAGTTCAGCTCCATGTGTCACTGCAACGTGGGTGACGTCACCACCAGGGACAAGATACGGCTCGCGGGCATACAGGGGCTGCAAGTGAGGACTTGCACATAAGCTGACGCCTGTATTTCCGAAACGGTGGGCAGAGGCGAAATTTCTTACAACCTGCTCTTTCCCACTTTATTGTGGGGTCGGTGCAAGCCACTTTTTCAAGCATTTCGGCTTAGTTTTTATGACCGGCTGCCTGCCTGACATTAAACCGCGGAAGCAAAACTACGCCACCGAGGCAGTCATCCCTATATTATAGACAATTTCACATATAATCGTTTGTACCTTTCATTTGTAAGTGGATTTTTTTGGAGTGGCCCAATTTCCCCCTTCCCTTTCCAATCACTTTTGCCCTTTTTGAGGTTAGCAACGCAGCCATGATTCTTTTGGTGTCATTGGTGTCTATGATGGTGGAGATCGCTTACCATCAGGTGACCCACCTGCTCGTTTATCAGTCTGCTGTAATTTTTTTTATGGCGGAGACTAGCAAACGAGCACGTGGGTCACCTGATGGTAAGTGATTTCCACCGCTTATAGACATCCCAGACACAAAAAGAATCATGAGTGCGTTGCCAACCTAAAAGGAGTGAACTAGGGATTTGGAAAGGGATGGGGGGGGGGGGAATGAATTGGGCCACTGGAAATCTCACTCGGCGAACCAAACGCTACAGCGAGCTGCCACTTTATGTCGGTTTTCTGTGAGACGGTGGTATCAAACCGGTCGAGCCAGCCCATTCATGTTGTAGACATAACTGTCTACAGCGTGGCTCTACCACTCAATAAAGTTGCTAATCCTGGATGGATAACGGATATGTTGTCCACAGGGCGTGATACGGAAAACAGTTTCCGACGATCTGGTGGAGAACATATGGGAGGCTCAGCACATGGACAAAATCGTGCCGTCATTGCTTTACAATATGCAGGTAAATAATCATAATTATTAATTATCATCGTCACCCTCATGAGATCATCGTATCAAATCGGCATTATCTTTCAAGTAATCTTAATGTATTTCAATTTATTTATAATGTATTTAAGTTATGAATTAATTATCAGATGCGTCATTTTTATCATTCGTCGTCATGGTTAAGAAATTTGTTTATTTTTTTAATATGATATTTAAAAATCTTAACAAAAGAAAAATGTATAGAATAAAAGGAGTAATAATTGTACAAAGATGAGATTCATCTAGCCTATTTGTATAATATGTCTGTCAGACAGACAGATCCTGGGGTCGTTTCTCAGGCGTTCCTAACACAGCATACATACATAGACTCATGACTCATCCATAATACAGTATTTCAGGAGTTACAAAAAATCATGAAAATGTGTTCCGTCGACCCCATACTGGTGTGGTATAAGGGCAAATCCCACCGCCATCCCATGGCGCAACCAATCTTACGTTTATAGGGGCCTAATCCAGGGGACACTCGCGTGGAATTGCATCTACCAGGCAGTGTGCATTCCCCGCGCGACTTTTACGCTCCCCCTACAGGTTATTTAATCTTCGTCCTTTAACCCTTCGCGACTCTCCCCCTTCTGGGGCATACTGTTCTATCTACGCGACCTCATGCGGCAGTTGGTCCGGCTGCTCCCAGCGAGCCTTTTCTCCACTTGTGCCAACCGTACGCGAACTCCCACAGCTGACCGAAGTTAACCTCCTCATGAGGTCTGAATACCAGGTCGGACCGTATATATCAGACCGAGTTCCTCGAGTATTCTCCAGCGGAGATCCTCATACAATGGGTAATATCACAGGGTGTGGCGCCTGTCCTTGTCACTCGCACCACATTCGCACGAGCTGTCATGCCTGAGTCGAATATTGGACAGGCATTTGTCAAAGCACCCGTTACCAGTCAGTATTTGGGACGTTTCATAATCTAGTGTCACGCACGCTGAATCTCCCAGACACGTCGGGGAAAAACATAAAGAGCTCACGACTCTTTGTCTCTTCTACCCACCGGTTCTATCAGAGTACTTTCACTGGTGGTATAAGTGCAGGTGGGAGACGTGTGATTACCGTCTGTCCAGAGCGCTGAGAAGTACGAGACGGTGTCGTGTATGGAGACGGACACGCGCGACGGCGCGGAGGAGCACCCGCCGCGGCTCGCCGAGGCCTGCCTGCGCGAGCTGGTCGGACGGGCCTCCTTCGGACACATCCGGAGCGTGCTGCGGCCCGTGCTCACGTCTGTATACATTATGCAATGCTCGATACATGTTACATATTACACGGTACATGTTACATTTTACACGGTACATGTTTCATATTACGCGGTACATATTACATTTTACACGGTACATGTTACATATTACACGGTACATGTTACACGTTACACATTCCATATTACATATTACCTCTACATATTACACGGTACATATTACATATTTCACATTACAAATTACATATTACACTTTACATGTTACATTTTACACTTTACATGTTACATATTACACTTTACATGTTACATATTTCACATTACAGATTACATGTTACACATAATACACAATGCATAATCTACATAACGTAACGTTACATTACCCATACACAATGATTATCTAAATAATCGTATTATTTATTTGTTACAGTCATTTCGACCGCCACGATCTGTGGATCCCGAACGATTTCGCCGTTCACGTGTTTAAAATCATCATGTTCTCCATTCAGGCAAGTTTATGTTTTACGACTGTAAAATTTTATGATCTTTGTAAACAAAATGGTTTAAATATTAAGATTGGTAAAACAGTCGTTATTTATATTTGTTTGTGTGCAATACAAACATTTCGCAGTTCGTCGGTTCTTAATTTAAGAAGCTCATCGGATTTGACTGAATCGCCCTTGGAAGATACTTAGCTCAATTTGTAAGCAGATTAAAAAGTCACTACCACCGAAATATACTTTCAGCGACGGAGGCAACCCATCCCTACTATCGGACATCTCGGTTTGACCTGTATAAGATAACTAAGGGGTTAAAAGAACCCCGTATTTCCTATTGACAGGCTGAGACCATTTACCGTAGAGTGTTGTTCCCAGGCCCAGTACTCGTACAGCGTGGTTGAAGCGCTGATGCAGCACCTGGACGCAGGGCCGGGGGGCGAGGCGGGGGCGGGGGGCACGGGCGAGGGGCGAGCGAGGGGCAGGGTGCGGGCGGCGCGGGCGGCCGTACTCACCAGCATCGTGCCCATCGCGGCAGGGGACACTGTCGGTATGTACACGGTACTGATGCAGGCCGGGGGCGGGGGGCACGGGCGGGGGGCGAGCGAGGGGCAGGGTGCGGGCGGCGCGGGCGGCCGTACTCACCAGCATCGTGCCCATCGCGGCAGGGGACACTGTCGGTATGTACACGGTACTGATGCAGGCCGGGGGCGGGGGGCACGGGCGGGGGGCGAGCGAGGGGCAGGGTGCGGGCGGCGCGGGCGGCCGTACTCACCAGCATCGTGCCCATCGCGGCAGGGGACACTGTCGGTATGTACACGGTACTGATGCAGGCCGGGGGCGGGGGGCACGGGCGAGCGGGGGGAAGGGGGCAGGTACATATACTATGGACTCGCAATTTACCAGAAATATATAAAACGGTTCGCAAACATTTTCAAGAGAATTAAGACACAGAAAAAAGTCTTTTAAGTTAATTTTTTTCTTCACTACGCATGAACACTCCCAATATTCCAGAAATCGTAACTGCATCGTCCGTGCATAAACAGAATGGGAATTGAAAATGTGAAAAATGTAATTGACGAATGATTTGTCCCTCCAAAACACAATAGCAACCTCCAACATCACGTCGGTAATTATAGAAATGTGGGACGTGTTCACAGGTCCATCCGTGTTGGAGATCATAAACAACCTATTGACGAATCTGCGAACATCAGTCGCAAGGGACTCTGAGGTAAAAAAATAAACAATTTTTTTTTAATAGGACATTGGTAAAGCATGTTAAGTTCATTTGCAATGTTCACGAAATACTGTATGCTTAAAAATATCTCATGTCGTTTCAGAACTTCATTTAAAAAGATATCACACAACCGATAAAAACCTTAGTTACATTTATTCGGTAAATATATAATTTGTTTCATAATAAACTATTTGTATTGCAGAAAGAAACAGACGAAAAATTGTACCAAGAAGCGTTGATCAACGCCCTAGGAGAATTCGCGGATCATCTTCCCGATTTCCAGAAGATAGACATCATGATGTTCATAGTGAACAAGATCCCCAACACACAACGCGGTGGGAAGCCATCTCGAGCTGATACAATGTTACAGAGTATACTGCTCAAGTCTTTACTCAAGGTAAGTCGTTTATTATTGTAACATCGTAATGTAATGTATCATAGTGAACAAGATCCCCAACAGATAGCATGGTAGAAAGTAGTGACCGACCAAAGGTTTGGTTTTGGCCGAAACTGAGACACCGAAGATTCGTTTTCGGTTTTGGTAGGAAATCTTGTTTCGATCGGATATTATTATATCGGATCGGATATTTTAAAGTTATTTTGCACCGATACTTAAGTAACTCTCAAGGTAAGTTTTGCAAGATCAATATTATAATGTTCATAATGAACAATATCCCCAATATGTAGTCTGGTGGGAAGATATCTCCCGCCGACATGATGTCTTACGCGTATCCTGTTCAAATTTCTTCTTAAGAAGAGCCCTAGGGATGGCTGCAGTCTCCGCGCACTTCTTAATCTTATCGAGACTGTTTTATTTAGCATTTTTGTCATTTCTTTAATTCCCAACTTTTTTCGATATAGTTCTCAATTTTACTAACAACTAAACGCGCCAAAAAAAGGATAATTTCAAAACCGTCTTAAATATTGATCAGAACCCCTAGTACGAGTTTATTTTGACGAGTTCTCGAGTTCTCGTTATCGACGATAGTTTGCGTTTTGTCCATACATTTGACTAGCAGCGCCACTTTGCGGAAACTACAACGAATTAAAAAATGTATGGAGAAACTGTAAATTATCGCCTATTTCAAGAATTGAGAAAAATTCGTACGAAGGATACAAATCTTAACTAAACACATAGGGATTAAGCAACAAACCTTGGGTTAAGCTCTAGGAAACACAAAAGAATATTTAATATACATCGACATTCGCCGGAGTTATCATGTAACACATAAAAACGATCGTGAGCAGTTTCTCTCAGACCGCCCGTTTACTCGTTGCCTCTCTTATTCTTATTGAGGACCTTTTCATTTTGATACCGGCTGAAGGCAGATGCGTAAAGTATTTTTTTTATCCGGGCACGGCACAGTGACTACACTGCACCTGGTGGTAAGTGTAGTGCAGTCCAAAAAAACTAGCGACCACTGACAAACAATAGGTTTATCATGCCGGCCTATTTATATTTCATCATACTCCAAATCCGAAGAGAGAAGTAGCAAATCGAGGGGCTTGCGACAAAAGAGGCGAATGACCGATACAGACACTGGATACCGCCATACCCGTCTCAATCAATCATCCAGTCATCCCGCAAACCCTTCGAGGATCCGGAAATATACTGGCTGACTCTGGAACGCGAACCACACGGTGTGTGGGTCACTATGGCAGGTTTTACCACCGTGTGTACGGTGGTCCCCATCCGGTCGGATACGAATATCCCACCAGCAGTGAGTGTATGTGTGATGTGCAGGTGGGCGCCACGTACCGCACGGTGGAGTTGTCCAAGGCGTTCCCGGGCGCGTTCCTGGACGCGCTGGTGCGCGCCGGCGCCGCGCCGCCCGCCGCGCGCGTGCTGCTGCAGCGCGTGCTGCACACGCTGCTCGACAGGAGGCACAATGCGCCCAGTCTCACGCACCCGACGTGAGTACACACTACACTACACTACACACGTGCTGCTGCAGCGCGTGCTGCACACGCTGCTCGACAGGAGGCACAATGCGCCCAGTCTCACGCACCCGACGTGAGTACACACTACACTACACTACACACGTGCTGCTGCAGCGCGTGCTGCACACGCTGCTCGACAGGAGGCACAATGCGCCCAGTCTCACGCACCCGACGTGAGTACACACTACACTACACTACACACGTGCTGCTGCAGCGCGTGCTGCACACGCTGCTCGACAGGAGGCACAATGCGCCCAGTCTCACGCACCCGACGTGAGTACACACTACACTACACTACACACGTGCTGCTGCAGCGCGTGCTGCACACGCTGCTCGACAGGAGGCACAATGCGCCCAGTCTCACGCACCCGACGTGAGTACACACTACACTACACTACACACGTGCTGCTGCAGCGCGTGCTGCACACGCTGCTCGACAGGAGGCACAATGCGCCCAGTCTCACGCACCCGACGTGAGTACACACTACACTACACTACACACGTGCTGCTGCAGCGCGTGCTGCACACGCTGCTCGACAGGAGGCACAATGCGCCCAGTCTCACGCACCCGACGTGAGTACACACTACACTACACTACACACGTGCTGCTGCAGCGCGTGCTGCACACGCTGCTCGACAGGAGGCACAATGCGCCCAGTCTCACGCACCCGACGTGAGTACACACTACACTACACTACACACGTGCTGCTGCAGCGCGTGCTGCACACGCTGCTCGACAGGAGGCACAATGCGCCCAGTCTCATGCACCCGACGTGAGTCATTATATATTTTGCGGCCAAAACAAAAAAGTTAAAAATACAAATAGCCCAAGATCTCGTTACTGCCATACCTACCTTTTATTTATTTATTTATTTAAAAGGTTCATCTACAGCACGTACATTTTATAAACATTATTTTATAAACCTTTTTAACAATAATCTGAGATCTTTATATACACGCTAATTAGAGGTGAACACAACATTTTTAATATTAATAATTATAGGTAACACATGGAAGTAAGATACCTAATTTTATAAAAATTACGATAAATATTTCTAAATGCGGGAGATCGTAGCAACGTTAAAATCAAATATCACTTCTGTTCATTATCTTGGATTAAAGTACAAAACAATTTAATTGATTATTAGTGTTTCGCAAAAGTGTTAAAAACTAAGTCTTTGGTCCCTCTTTCTTGTCATAATCTGCGAGACTCAAAATTTATAGTAGCAAACCGTTCTAATGTCTGTTGTAGTGTATTTATGCAGAAAACAATTCAGCTCTTATACTCTGTGCTGGGTTTGGACTTCTCCAGCTCTTGGTGTACAGTTCTGTCATCTGGACTTGACAGCTGACGTAAAGTGACAAATGACAGTTGTAATTGTAAACTTTAAGATAAAAATCTTCATTACAATTAAGCAATAAACTAAGGTCCAAAACTATCTTGTGAGCCTATCTCCAAGAAATAATTTTATTGCTTTGATAGATGTTGCATAGGTTACGTTGTTGACTTTTCGACCGAGTTCAAAAACGGAGAAGGCCCTCAATTCGTCTGTATTTCTTTTAAATGTATTTTACGCGATGTCTCCGCTAAATGTGGACCGATTTTCAAGATTTTGTGTTCGATAGAGCTTATTCCAAGTGTGGTCCCATTTAAATTTGGATAAATTGATTGATATTTGACTGCCTCGGTAGCGTGGAGGTATTTCGGTACGACTACGGTTCTGAGGTCTCGGGTTCGATCCCCGGGTCGGGCAAAGTGATATTGGATTTTTCCATATCAGCCCGGAGTCTGGAACTTGTGCCCGATATGGCGATAGGCTCGCCCCCTATCACATCTGGGACGGAACTAAGCTCGGCGAAATGTGGGTGTTCTAGTTCGCTAGTGCGCCTCTGCCTACCCCTTCGGGGATACAGGCGTGAGCTTATGTTATGTTTATGTTAAATTTTAAAGTCGGTCCTTTAAGTTTCGTATTGTATGCTCACGATATAATATCGATGTATTTGTTCCAGCGTGGACTACGCAGATCTAGGTCTGACCATAGAGAAGTGTTCTCGACAGGATCTGATATTTATCGGCAAACATGGATACACCGTCTTCAGCTCTCTGTATGAAGGTATTCTATTCACAATTAATTTTTTTATAGGATTTGTTTTTCTTTTCGGCTTAGATTTAAAATCTGTTGAATCGGATTTAGTGAAATAAAACTTGAAATCTAAGTAAAGGTAACATTTTTTTTCTTTAAACTAGTTATGATTTCTATCCAGCTGTAAACAGAGTGAAAATAGATTACAAATTATCATTTTTCAAAATATTTGTATCCACCAACTTAAATACACCGAAAATTGCTAGACAGCATATTTTAATTACACAATGTATTATTAATTACATAATTTTTCGGTACAATTTTTTATTAATAAGTTTTTCATTTTTATAATGTAAAAAAATATTAAAATCAAGCATAAAAAATCTAACGGCTTTTTTGGTCCTTCGAATCCCTTTATCTTTGTTTGTCGTAGGTCTCCAACTGGAATCCAACACGTTGGAGAATATCGAAGCGATATACACGACGATAGCGCTGCTGTGCATCGAGGTGTGCTGCGAAGAAACTGTCGCTGACATTCTACAACTTATACTCGCGTGAGTAATCAACTAGGGCTCCGTCTTACGACTACATACCAACCTTTACTTTAAAACTTCAAAACCTCAATCACCACGTCTATGCTGTTGTTTTAAAAGTTTATTCGGTACTTCATCAGATGTTAACAAAATTTGTTTAGGACCACCAACCAACACCACCTTCCATGACTGACACTACCATCATACATGACTATTACCCCTACCATACATGACCAACACCACCAACACTCATGAACAACGCCACCATCACTCATGAACAACTCCACCATACATGACTAACACCACTATACATGACCAACACCACCAACACTCATGAATACCACCACACACCACTACCACCATTGCGACCACCCAGCACCACCGATACCACCATCGCCTCCGACTAACTACCCACCATATAACATAGAACAATCTTTCAGCATGACGTCTGCAAAGAGATGCATGTCATCGCCAACAACCGATCTGACTACATAGCAAAAACTTCTGGTGATGTATATAATCGATTATTTTATTATTTTTAAAGACGTCATTGATTAATCGACTAGTCGATTGTTATCTCAGCCTATCACCGTTCACTCCTGGACATAAGCGGATGCCTTGGGGATTCTTGAGGAGCCAAGTGAGCGGCAACCATCCAGCTCGATTAAAAATATAATAATACGTCTTTAAAAATAATCAATGATGAAAATAATCGATTATCCAAGGCAGAATTCTTCCTCACTTCATATTAAACACTGTAGGTATAACATGGTGTGAAACATGCCATAGTGACCCACACCTCTTTTGTGGTTCGCGTTTTTAGGATCAGACAATGTATTACCGGTTCTCTCGAGAGGCTTGCGACAAGACAGTCGAATGACCAGTGCAAGCTCAGGAATGTATCTGCACCGGTCATCCGTCTGTCTTGTTGCAAGCCTCCCGATTTGCTTCTTACTTCGGAGTGTAAAGAAGTATAAATAGGCCGGCATGATTTTGGTCGCCGTTTTTTGAGTTGCACTGCGCTACTATCAGGTGTAGTTTAAGCCGCGTCTCCTACACATGTTTTTTCGAAACAAAACATTAAAAACAGTTACACAAAACAAGGGTTGTCATTGTCTCCTGCTCATGTAACAATGGACCATAGACAACCAATTATAGAAATACCAGGTTTTGTGTAATTTTAGTGCAGGAGGCGCGGCTTTAGACACTACCATTCTCGAATAAAAAAATCTTGAAAAAAAAAATTTCCAGTATCCAGCAGTCGGGACTGTCGAACCCGGTGCTATCGGTGTCTCAGCAGTGCCAGCTGCAAGCCATCAGCCTGTCCCTGGCGATGCTGGTGCCGCAAGTCATGTGTCTGCCGAGGCTCGCCGACTATCTCAACAAGGTAAATACTCATGAAGTTAGTAACGAATAACCTGGATGTTAACCGACGACATAAAAGGAGGAGGGTCTTAGTTCGGTGTGTTTATTGCTATTAGTCACGGCTTGCTCTTAGACAAATGTCGCACGTATCCAGCTCGAAGGACCACAAAATACCCTAAGACGAGTCTCGTCTTGTTCAGATAAATATATTAATAAACATACGACAACGTCCGTCCAACAGCGTGTACCAGCGGGCGAGCAGCAAGCTGTGAATCGAGAGGCTGCGGGTTCGATGCCGCACTGAAACATATGTTTGTGTATCCCACATATATTTGTTTCGGGTCTGGTTGTTGTGGGACCAAAAGTCTCTTAGCTTCTGATACCCACGATGCAGGTAATACCTATTGTGGGGTGACTGTTGGGTGGTTTACTTATTTAGTCTATATTTTTTCTATTGTATAGAGTAAGCCATTACTCATGGGTTACTACATAGACATACGTCTTATTGCACATGTCCGGCTCGAAGGACCAAAGGTATTTTTCTGTTTAAATATATGAATGTATATAATACTATGTCATTATTTTCAGTTAGTGGAGGCCCGTCGCGAGGAGTGCCCCCACCTGCTCCCTCCCCTGCAGGAGAGCTACGACCACCTCTCGCCCTCCAAGATGCCCTCGAAAGTGCCCTACCTCATGATCGATCAGGTAAATATGACAGGACCAAGTCGGTGAATCCAAGATACATTTTGGAGTGATAGAGGTATTTTTTGTATAGCAGAGACTGACAAACGAGCAGATGGGTCGCCTGATGGTAAGTGATCACCGCCCATAGACACCCAAGACACATACAAACTCATGAGTGCGTTGCCAACCTAAAAGGAGAGAATGAAAGGGAAGGGGAAAGGGTTTTCAATGGGCTACCGGAAATCTCGGAATCGTAATGTAATGTGTACCTTATACAGATGGCGGTGTGCGAGAGCATGTCCGGTAGCGGCGTGGAGTCGAGCCGCGTGTCCGGCGCCGCGCCCTACGCGAGCGGCACCCCCTCCGCGCTGCGGCACCGGCACAGCTGGGTCGAGGCGGGTCTGTATACACCACCACTCACCACCGCGCCGCGCCCTACGCGAGCGGCACCCCCTCCGCGCTGCGGCACCGGCACAGCTGGGTCGAGGCGGGTCTGTATACACCACCACTCACCACCGCGCCGCGCCCTACGCGAGCGGCACCCCCTCCGCGCTGCGGCACCGGCACAGCTGACCAAAGAGACCAAAGAGATGACAATCACCATAGATACCATTCTAAAATATATATTAGATTAATTTTCTATGTGGACTCGGCGTAACAGACTTCAAGCATGAGAATTATTTGTTGTTACGATGAATTATCAACCAAAAATGTTCGAGTAATGCCGCGTACACACCAACCGAATGAACCTTAGCGAATCTATGCCTGTTTCATTCACACAACAGTGAAAGTTTAGGTAAATGTAACATGCGACGATTCGCGAACATTCGTTAATTCACTCCTACCACTGGGTACAGGCGCGGCGGCTGGTCGTGAGAGTTTGGCGGACATCGCCCCCGCTGGGACAGAACTGGACAGCGCGGGCAGCTCGCCCGCACCGCGCAGGGTCAGTACATAGCTTAATATATCTCTCTAGACAGCTGTTTTTTTTTTCATGTTTTGGCAACTAATTCCGCTTAATTAGCTGATGTTATGTATGTTTACTTGGACAACAAAAAATATGCTATAAATAATGTATTTCCACAATATCGTCGCATTAATCTGTAGTTTTCAACACTTATCGATATAAACAACATTAATATTAAATATTTATTTACAACTAATTCGTTCGTGGTTGACTTTTAAAGGTTAGCTTGTTCATGGCTGACTTATTCGCGGCTGACTTTTAACGGCTCACTTGTACGTGGCTGACTTTTAACGGCTATATTATACGTGGCTGACTTATAATGGCTAATTTGTACGTGGCTGACTTTTAATAACTAATTCTTACATGGCTGACTTTTAACGGCTAATTTGTACGTGGCTGACTTTTAATGAGTAACTTTTTCATGGCCTATTTTTAATGGCCTACTTGTTCATTGCTCACTTTTATCGGTTTTTAAATCGATTACTGTTTTGGTCGTGATTACTCCATGGTGTGTCTACGGGCGGTGGAGATCACTTACCATCAGGTGACCCATCTGCCCGTTTGCCAGTGTCTGCTATAAATAAACACGACTATATTAACAGGTTATTTCTATATGTTTCATATCTAACTGTTTACTCTACAAATCATATTTGCCCGATTTATAGCAAACGCAATACGACGACTTGGACGAGGAGTACAGGATGTTCATAGAGAAATATAACCACAACCATAGACCGTCGATGCAGAACTTCGGAGCATACGTAACTTCACAATTTTCACTTGGTCGTATCTATACTATCATATTCATTATAGTACAAGATAACATAACAAAAAAAAATCTAAGCCGAATACATTCTGCAACATAAACTCACGCCTGTATCCCCGAAGGGGTAGGCAGAGGCGCCCTAGCGAACTAGAACACCCACATTTCCCCGAGCTTAGTTCCGTCCCAGATGTGATAGGGGGCGAGCCTATCGCCATATCGGGCACAAATTCCAGACTCCGGGCAGATATGGAAAAATCCAATATCACTTTGCCCGACCCGGGGATCGAACCCGAGACCTCAGAACCGTAGTCGTACCGAAATACCACCACGCCACCGAGGCAGTCATTCATTATAGTATTATAATTCTTTCCTTCTTCTTTCTTTCTTTCTTTCTTTCTTTCTTTATCCAATGATTTCTTAGGTTTACGCGAATGTTATTCATTGAAATAAAACTAGTTTGTGAGAGTTTTATCGCGATTTGTTTTGTATTTGTATGTTTTTTAATTCGAATGTTTCGAAAGCTTTATAGCTTTCGTGGTCACGGGTCGGATTATGGTGTAAGTTGTCCAAAATGTAAATATTACAATACCTACCTTCATTTTAAAATTATACAAATTTAAAAAGTTAGAGAGAAGTTAGACTGCCTCGGTGGCGTGGTTGTATTTCGGTACGACTACCGTCCTGAGGTCTCGGGTTCGATCCCCGTGTCGGGCAAAGTGATATTGGATTTTTCCATATCAGCCCGGAGTCTGGTATTTGTACCCGATATGGCGATAGTCTCGCCCCCTATCACATCTGGGACGGAACTAAGCTCGGCGATATGTGGGTGTACTAGTTGGTTAGTACGCCTCTGCCTACCCTTTTGGCAAAGGATCTTCCAGTACCCTGAGTACGAATTTTCCTCGATTCTTGAAATCGGCGATAATTTACAGTTTCTCCATACATTTTTTAGTTCGTTGTAGTTTCCGCAAAGTGGCGCTGCTAGTCAAATGTATGGACAAAACGCAAACTATCGTCGATTTCGAGAAACGAGAACTGTCAAAATAAACTCGTACTAGGGGTCCTGGTGTCACCACAGGCTTCTCGGAGCGACCTCGGTGTGTTGAACAACCGTTACATTTAGAAGTGAATGTAGAATTCATATCATACCCCATATCTTCAATCCCCCCCCCCCTCCCTCATCCCATTCGTTCTGTAGCGCAGTGACAACGAGTTCTGGCAGTGGGGCCACCAGGAGTCGCACGCTCAGAGCTCGCGTCGGAACGGACCGCACGGGAACTCGCACTCGACAGCGGTACTCCACATATAATAAACCGGATTTTACTGGTAGAGCTACGCTGTAGACAGTTACTTCTACAGCAAGAATGGGCCGGCTCGACTGGTTTGATATCACTATCTCACCGAAAACCGACGTAAAGTGGCATGCTGTCGCGTTTCGATCGGTGAGTGAGTTTTCCAGTGGCCCATTTCCCCGTCCCTTCTGCAATCCCTTTTCCCTCCCCTGCCATTCCTGCAACGCACCCATGATTATTTTTGTGTCTTAGGTGTCTATGGGCGCTGGAGATCACTTACCATCAGGTGACCCATCTGCCCATTTGCCAACCTCTCGTTAGGTCAGTCAGATTTCCGGTGGTCTATTTGTTGCTCGTCTTTGCTGATCAGTACACAGTATACGCCGACAGAAAACCAAGCGTCCGGAGCACGTCCGAACGGGAATGAACGCCCTTGTTCGTTTGCAATTTGGTAAAACGTCCACACAGACTTGTTCGCTTTGGTCCGGGTTTATGTAGATCAGACATAATAATGGGCCTTATTTATAAAAACATTTTAGCCGAGCAAATGGTCAAAAATAGTCTTGTCACTTTCATTTGCAAACAATGTGACACAAGGAAAATAGTGACAATACTATTTTGAACCATTTGCTCAGCTAAAATGTTTTATAAGTAAGGTCCATTATGATGATTGTTTTGTTTTTTAGCACCCGTTACAGTCTGAGAGCGTGAGTCTGGAGGCATTGCGTCGCGCCGCGCTCGGACCCAGCGAGGCGGAGAGGCGAGACGCCGAGAGACGACGCGCCACTCTCAATAACACATTCAGGACCGCGCCCTTCGACCATCTGCTGGCGCTCACACAACCTGAGGTGAGTACACACTGTAGCTTATAACAGCTGAGGCGACGAGTCACGAGACACGAGACACGCGCCACGCTCAACAACACCTTCAGGACCGCGCCCTTCGACCATCTGCTGGCGCTCACACAACCTGAGGTGACTTTTAGTTCATAAGTATTAAATATACTTAACAACGTTGCAATCAATCAATCAAAATATTTATTGAATCCGTGAAATGTTACTACATCATTCAGATTCCGTCAAAGTTCTCTACCACCGGTTCAAAAGGCTGTTTCGCCAGAGAAAATCGAGCATGAACGAATAGGTGAAATGGTTTAGCCATTAAGATTTTATGTTTTCTCAATTTTTGCATGGTGTACGTTCGGGCGACCTAAAACAACTGATATTATCGGTCTTTTATCTATAACAAACATGTACTAACTTGTCCGGCACGACTCGAATGCGAGCGCCGTGCCGCGCACCTACTAAAGTTTACCTACATGTAGATTTATGCGCATTATACAGAATATAAATGGTGTTATATTTAGTAAACGAAGTTTTGCTATTTAGTTTGTTCTAAAAATTATTTTTTTTTTCATTGTGGGGAGAAATTAAAAAATACCTATGTTATTCATTATCAAAGGTAATGTCGTTAGATTGGCGCTACTCTGTATACACACACAAGTTCACGCCTGTAAGCAAAGACACACTTGCGAACTTGAACACCCACATTTCAAAAAGCTTAGTTCCGTCCCAAATGTAATAGATGGCGAGCTTATCGTTATATCGGACAAATTCCATACTTTGCGTTGATACTCAAATCCGATATCACTTTGTTCTCGCCGGTGATCGAAACCGAGACCTCAGGACGATAGTCTTACCGCTCATACAATACCACTACGCCACATGCACTGCACATTTAACATCTTGGTCAAACGATCACAAAGATAACTATATTAATATTTTTCTTCATCCCAGTACGAGATCAAAGACAAGCTAGAAGAGATCTTCAGTAGCATCAACGAGGAGCCCCTCCTGCCAATTTCGGGCGCGTGTTCTCCCTCGGGGACCAAGTCTTACCAACAGAGTGTACCGCCATACACCAAGTACTTCCCGGAGCTGTTCCTGTATTAAAACCAGGTGAGGGGACACTTATACCCTTGTCGATGGTAGAGAAATGTCGATTTACAATATCGACATATCGATGTTACCCACATTAATCGATCTGTTTTGGCGATATCATTTATTTCTATATACCTATCGATATTATATCACGTATAAAACCATAGCATTTTTTTACATCGTTTTACAATTAAATAAGTTAGTTAAAAAATTAGAGGTATGTCCGAAATATCGATATATTTTTATCGATATCCTGTTTTTACACAATATTGGTTCTTTTAAATGTGACATCGCCACTGTTATTTAACATTTAAGTATAAACTCTGTTTAATGTCTCGTACGGCGTCGATTGAACCTAGATCTCGATTGAAATGTAATTTAAATAGAGTTTAGGACTAACTCTAAGATTTATATTATCAATATTGTAATAATGCTGAAAGTAGCCCTTAATTTATAAATTTATTTTTTTTCTAGAACTTCGCTACTGGATACGGAGTTGCTATTTGAGACTATCACCCTCAAAAATACGTCACAAATGGGACGTTTTCACAGTTCAACTAATGATATTTCGTATATCTCTATATTGCATTGACTCGTTTATATTATTATGTATTCATAGTCGATATTTAATATAATAATAAATATATCACGCATTAAAACATTCCTTCGCGTCGTCACAGTTCTAAAATAAGATAAGTCATATTTTATTATTTTCAAAAATACATTTTTAATCTGTTTTCAAATAATTAAAGAGAAAAAAATAAACGCTAGTTTAACGATTACTGATGCATAAACACAAAAAATATACCTATATAATTTATATTACGATTCTCGAATGATTTTATTTGACTGTACCTTATAACATATTAGGCAGAATTAAACGATGATGAATATCAGTAATAATTTTTTTTTTTATAATCAGCAATTGACTGTATCTTTAAAATAATGGTTGTATTATTTTTGCTAAATTTCACTTTTCTATGTAAAATGAAACAGTGAAATATTTTTTTGGTACCAGGAATCAAACCAGACGCACATTAATACTTGATTTTTTTATTTTAGAACTGAGGCGGAATAACACAACACTGTGCTAAAAATTATATTTGTGAAAATATTTTTAATAAAATATTCTTTTTAATTTGTGATGTATGCATTGTTTTGCATATAGATATTAGAGGGGATATATAGTGGTTTGACGTCAGGCAGGCAGCCGGCAGCCGTAAAAACTAAGCCGAGTGCTTTCTGTGACATGCTTGGAAATGACTGTTACACCGACCCTCACATTGGGTAAGGTCGGGTTAAAAGATTTTCCTATTCGTTTAGCCAACCTTGGCTTGACTACATATAACTGAACTGCTGCAGTTTAGTCCCAAAATGATGACCGAAGACAAATTACATCGATCTAAAATTCAAAATGAAAATGTTGATAACTGAAATATCATCATCATCCCCCTGTCGCAAGCCCCTCGATTTGCTTCTTCCCTCTTCGGATTCGGGGTGCGAAGAAGCATACATAGGCCGGCATGATTCTGGCGACCACTGATAAACCCATTGTTTGTCTGTGGTCGTTAATTTTTTTTTACTGCACTATACTTACCATCAGGTGCAGTGTAGTCAAAAAAATTATCTAGCCTCGAATAATGACGTATAGTTTGTTATAATGATAGGATTTTTCGGTGGGTACTATAATACCCTTACAATAAGGATTTATTAACCCCTAAGTAAAATGAAATTAGGCCATCTCTTTAGGCCGATGCGCGTGACCCCAAAACTCTTAAACGGTTTTTAACTAAAATCGATATAAATTCGTGTAATAATTCGGTGGAACAAATTTTTCGCTCAGTGTGGTGTTTTTCTATTTAACAAGTTTTTCTGACAGAAATGTTAAAATATGCCGATAATTATCACGAAACGTAAATAAGTTCGGGAGATCTGTTGCCCATCTCTGCCCACTCTTACGGGGATACAAGCTTAAGATTTTCTCACAGAAAACCGACAATGTGGCAGCTCGTTGTTGAGTTTCGTTCAATGAGTGATTTCCGGTGGACCAATTCCCCCAAACCTTTTCTCTTTTTAGAATAACAACGCACCCATAATTGGACCGTGTTATCCAGAAAGGGTCCAACCCACAAAAAAAATTGAAAAATTGTTATTGATGCCAACATGTTCTAAACCATTAATAGACCATATTGCCATCAACAATTTTTTATTTTATTTTTGTGGATAATTTCTGCTTGACACGGTCCAATTCTTTTTGTGTCTTGGCTGTCTATGGACGGTGGAGATCACTTACGATCAGGTGACCCAACTGCTCGTTTGCCAGTCTGCTATAAAAAGATTGTGATCATAAAGTTGAAAGTAGGTACATTTTTGTATGCATAGGCATATTTTAACATTTCTAACTACGATGTTAATGATAATTATATGGTATATAGAATCTCGTATAGTCAATACTATAGGTGTAAAATGACATTACCAGTTGTGACATTTAATCGATTAGACATGGCGTGTGTTGAGGAAAAATAAATTGTTTATTAATTTTCATTTTCACAGGTTTACAGATATGTATTTCTCTATGTTAATTGTTATTTTTAAATCGATCTATCGATTCCTTAAAGAAAATGATTTTTCGATCATTGTAACTATTTATTTACTTCCTTTTCGACCGACTTCCACAAAAGGAGGAGGTCCTCAATTCGTCTGTATTTTTTAAAATGTATATTACTCGATATCATGCCAAATGTGGACCGATTTTCAAAAATCTTTTTGTGTTCGATAGAGCTTATTTCAAGGGTGTCATATAAATTTGGTCACGATCGGTAAATTAGAAGTCGGTCAGTTAACTTTTTAAACTTGTGATTATTTAATTTGTTTTTTATAAAATCCGTTTTAAATTAAATGTTGTATCTTTTAGATGAATTGTAATGGAATGGATTTGGATTTGAAATGGCGGGATTGGTTATAAATAATTTTATTATGTATACCAAGAAATTAGGGGATAATAAAGGATGGTTTACAGATATGGTACGTTTCTGTACATTATTAATATTGAGGTATTATTAAAAATATAGGGCATAAATAATATATAAAAAAGTATTAGAAAAGTGAATGCTAATTAATGAGCAAAAATTAAAAAAACTTTCTTTACCGTTTGGTGCATTTTTAACACCAAACGGTGCTTGTATTTTACACAATTTGGACTATAAAATAACGTATGATATATATTATATACTTAAAAAGCGGGACGCCATTAAAAATATGTTTCTCGGGACTACAAATTTTTCTCTTTAAGATATGAAAAAAAAAAATTATAATTATTTGTATAAAATGAGCTTTGAAGCCTCTGAAACGAAATAACAACACATAAATAATGGTAACAATTAAATTGTAACAATTGACATCGGAAGGCGTGTATCCTCGCCTGGAAATAACACTGCGAAGCAAATCAATCCATATAAAAATAAACATTAGTGATTTAACATATTTTACAAGTTACGCAGTTTTGCTTCCAAGGCGACAACTTTGAAATCGTACTGTTAAAAGCACTACGATATTGATACTTTTTAGTATTATTTTATTCAGTATTTAATTATATTCCATATTATCGAGGTATTCTGTCGCCTCTTTGGTCTAGTGGCAGCATGTATGGGCTGTGGATCGGGAGGTCCTGGGTTGGATTCCGGGGTCGGGCAAAGTAAATTTTCTAATTTAATTCGCCCAAGGCTGGATCCCTTACAAGGGGTTGACATCAGACAGGCGGCCTGTCGTAAAAACTAAGCTAAATCCACTCTGCAACATGCTTGAAAAAGTGTTGCGCCGACCCCATATTAAGGTGGGATAAGGGCAGATAGAAAAAAAAATATATTGAGGTATTCCGTCATGATTTGTCCGGGACTGGCCTTACGGGAGTAAGAGATTGATCTCAGGGCAGCTGTTTGTAAAAATTAAAGGCGAATCCTTTCTGCAACATGCTTAAAAGTGTGTTATGTCGAGCCCACATTGAGGTGTGTCTTGGTGGTAATATAGGTGTATGTCACAATTGGAAATGTGAGGTGAAATGACTATGATATTTGAGTGTATATGGGACGTTAAAGGGTTATAGTTGAAAAGGTATATGACGGTCTAATTGGTAACACTTCGCTATTTATGTTTCCAACTAACTTCAAAAGATTCCTTATTCGACTGGTTTAACCGACTTCAAAACGGAGCAGCTTCTCAATTCGTCTGTATAATTTGTTTTTTCTGAACTTTATTTTACGTATGTTACCTGATATCCGGCGAACCCAAACGAAAAGGCGCTTATTCCGAATGGAATACATTTTGTTTTTACTTTTTGAAATCGATTTTGCTGAACAAAATGTGGCTTTTACGCGGGTTATTCGATATCTCCATCAATATATTATACCCTAGATGCACAGTTCTTTGCAAATATCGTCTTAAAAGTGGTCTCAGGAATAAAACAAAGAAAACGATCACAAGTTCTAATTAAATCAAACACAAATATAACCCTATGCACATGTAATAAAGTAGCTTTTTAAACGAAATGATCAAGCGTTGTTAAATTCTTTTCAAATTTAGAATTCTATCGGCGTCAGACTGTATGCAAAAGGAGTGCTTAAGCACTTCTTTCCTGTCTTTGGACGCCGATATTTCATTTTCATCGATCGTTTCGTTTAAAAAGCTACTTTATAACTCGTGTATAGGGTTATATTTGTGTTTGATTTAATTAGAACTTGTGATCTTTTTCTTTGTTTTTTTTCCTGAGACCACTTTTAAGACGAAATTTGCAAAGAACTGTGCATCTAGGGTATATTATATTGATTCTTTTTGTGGTCGATGGAGCTTATTCCAAGGGTTGTCTCATATAATTTTGTCAAGATTTGATGGTGTTTAGAAGTCGGTGGTTTGTTTTTAAACTTTTATGTTTCATGACGTGACCTCAGTAATAACAGTTTTCTGTTAAATCCTCTGGACAAGCGTTAACATTTCCGAATTAAGAGAACAATAACCAAATCAAAGTTACAAAGAACATAAAAAGCGAAGCATTACCAATGGTAAGGCGATGGGAAAGAGATAATTGTTATAGCATTTCAATATATATGTACTGTAGCTGTTCTGGTTGTATGTACTTAACGTTATACTTTATATGTTGTGTATTAATATATGCGGTTTGGATCGACACTTTGTTTTATTTTCACACATAAAAATTCCCTAGTGTCGCGGGGTACCCAGATAAAAAAACTGAACCGGGCTGTTCCGGTCTCTGTATCCATCAACTGAACCGTACTGTTCCGGTATCTGCATCTGATCCCAAACACTGAGACATCAACTGAACCGTACTGTTCCGGTATCTGCATCTGATCCCAAACACTGAGACATCAACTGAACCGGACTGTTCCGGTGTCTGCATCTAATCACAAGCACTGAGACATCAACTGAACCGAACTGTTCCGGTATCTGCATCTGATCACAAACTGAGACATCAACTGAACCGGGCTGTTCCGGTATCTGAATCTGATTTCAAACAACACTGAGACATCAACTGAACCGGACTGTTCCGGTATCTGAATCTGAGACATCAACTGAACCGGACTGTTCCGGTATCTGTATCTGAGATATCAACTGAACCGGACTGAATCCGGGATCCCAGCATCTCCACCATGTCGCGGGGTACCCAGATAAAAAACTGAATTTATAGGGTACACCGCGAAAATTAATAAAAAAAACGAAATGTCAGCAAACTGGTGTATCTGCCCACCAACAATATTTGAATTGTTGGTACCGACAATATTTCACAAAAATTAAAATCATATACCCGCGCTTACAAGAAAAACCGAATATAATGAAATATCTCGCAGTCTTCCGCGACACCTAGAGCTGATTTTTAACGACTATGGGAAGTCTTCTGTTACTGTCTTTATTTTTAGACAACGTACTTGCTAATTATTTCTTCTAGAGATCTAATGCTAGCCATCGGTACTCCGTACATTCCGTTCTGACTGGCAGCTAATAGAGAGGATTATGACAATAAAAAAACTTAGCAGTTTCATTAATTTAAATTGGGTAGAAAAGATGTTAGATGTTTTACGACCGTTGAACTGAGTGAAGATTTTCAAAGTAATCTGCAGTTATTTTATTTATCATTTTGCACTTGTTTTAAAAAGAATGGCTTCCACGCATTTGCGATGATCTAGCCAATGTCAAGGTAAGTAAAGTTTTTACAATGAGCATGAGACCAAGATGTGGATGATCTCAGGCCTGTTGTGATTATGGCGGCGATTCCTTCCAGTGCGATGCCTCTCAGATGACCTTCACTCACCAAATCGACCGGACAAAGCCAGCCAACGCACCAAGCAAAACTCATCAAAGGTCACCAGTTAAAAGGCACCACATTGTACTATCTTCGCTGAATTTTGGTGCATAAAACCACATCACCTTAAAACAACAAACACAATTGTATACAATCATATGAAATAATTTTAACAAGCGACGCCCACCCTGAGTGTAGAATGTTAAGAGCTCATTTTATGATAAGCTCTTATTTAATTTCTATCATTATCGAGGTTTTAATATCATTTAGTCATATAGTAGAAAGGATAAATATACACCTTCAGAGCGGATCGACATCAGGCAGGCAGCCTGTTTAATACCGCCACTGCCAGAGTGCGCTAGTGCTCTTGCAGATACCGGTATTGGGGAAATTGACCTAAACGGGTACACTAATAGGGTCGAACTTAAATGAAACCACCACTGTGCACTGATCTATACTGGATACTTTATTGATCCCACTATTTGATCTAGAGAACTTAAGGTTGAATTTATTGACCAAGTTGTCTGGCTCTACTTTTTGTTCTTGCTCTTCATTGATCTAATTAATATGCAAGACCCTAACCAAATCTTTGCAACCACATCATATCGCGATCTAATTCTACATAGATGCCATCTATTTGGAACAACAACAAACATAATGTCGCTTGGTTTTGCTTGATTTCGGTTTGGATATTTAACATACCGCCCACCAAGGACATTACTGAAGGAATGTCCTTCTAAATTACATAATGTGAACTTATAACATTTTGCAATTTTGAACTGTCTGTCGTGTCTACATTTCATGAACTAAACCTTATACCTTAGAGACTACAATATTATGTAACATGTAGTAACAATTAAAATTGTAAACTTAAACAATTTCATATGAGTAACTTAAGTATAACATAAAATATTAGAGCTTTAAAATATGTAAACAATGTAAAATTAAAACATGAACTGTGTATAATAAAAAACATAAAACCGTTTTAAAAGTTAATTTAAATGTAAACATAAATCTTATCTGTTAACATTTGTAAAAGTGTAAAATATTTAGTATAAATTGATCTAAATGTAAAATTAAGCCTTAAAACATGCATTTACCTTTTAAAACGTAAAGTATAAATATAAAATCTTTAGTAAAAGTTGATCTAAATATAAAAAATGTAAATCATTAATCTGCAATTGGTAAAACACATAATTTCGACGTTGGTCTTTTAATGGTCGATGATTTGGTGCGCAAGGTGACGACACGAGTAATCTTATCATCACCGGGATGTTTTTCTAATACACGACCCATCAGCCAACGACTTGGTGGCAAATCGTCTTCCTTAACTAAAACTAAGTCCCCAATTTTCGGCTCTGGAGTTTTGGAAGACCATTTGTATCTTTGTACTAGGTTAGACAAATAATCTTGGGACCAACGCTTCCAAAATGATTGTAACATCCTCTGAATATTTTGCCATCGTGTTAATGAACTAACATTTGTGCTCTCAAAACTATCATCTGGTACATTTACTATCGGCTCGCCAATTAAAAAGTGTCCAGGAGTTAAAGGCAGCGGTTCACTAGGATCTGTGACATCCAATACACTTAGTGGACGAGAATTCAAACAAGCCTCTACTTGTGTTAGAAGGGTGCTCAACTCTTCATAAGTTAAAGTTGCATCACCGATGACTCGTTTGAGATGGAACTTTGTGGATTTCACCCCGGCTTCCCATAGTCCGCCAAAATTGGGAGAATGAGGGGGGATAAAGTGCCACTCAGTCCCGCTAGATTCGAGTCGTTCTGCTATATGAGCTTGATTGGACAACAATAATTGTTGTAATTCTTTGGCAGCACCTACAAATGTAGTGCCATTGTCGCTCCAAATTTTGGAACAATGACCTCGCCTAGACACAAAACGTCTAAAGGCAGCTAAAAATGCTTGTGTGCTCATGTCACTTACCACTTCTAAATGTATTGCACGAGTGGACATACATACAAATAAGCATATGTATCCTTTATATGAACGATGTCCACGACCTTTGGTGGTTCTAATATTTATAGGACCTATATAGTCAACACCGCTATGTAAAAACGGTCGTGACGGAGAACATCTAACGGATGGTAGTGACCCCATCATCTGATTTCGAGTGCTGGCTCGATTTTTGACGCATGTTACACACTTGTGAACATGGTGTTTCACCAGATTCCTGGCTCCAATAACCCAATAAGCTGTCCTCAAATAATTTAACATCAGCTGTGGACCTCCGTGTAGAGTTTTCAAATGAGCATCAGCCACTAGTAGCTTAGTCAGGTGACTAGAGCTAGGTAGAACTATGGGATGCTTCGTCTGCTCGCTTAATGGAGATTTCTCAAGTCTACCTCGCACTCTAATTATGTCCTTGTCGTCAAGATAAGGACAAAGTGATTGTAATTTACTGTTCTTTAATTGTAAATAACCTTTGTTTTGTAATTGTAAATATTCTATTGTAAATATTTTCTTTTGTGTTTGTCTTATACAACATTCTAGAGCTTCTTGTAATTCTTGTTTTTGTAAATATGTGTTCTTACTTGTGTTCTTTTTCAAAAATCTTCGACAATATGCAATGACCTTAATTAATTTGGTTAGTGACGAATATCGTTCAAATATAAGTGAACATTCCGGAACTGTAGCTATGTGTGTTTTTATTAATTGTTCTAAATCGATATTTAAATTATTTGGTCTTTGATATGATATGTTTTCGGCGGTAAGAAATGATGGACCGGAAAACCATAGCTTGTTCTCAAGTAATGCACTTGGTAAGATTCCTCTTGAGGCGCAGTCTGCTGGGTTGTCCTTGGTTTTCACGTGAAACCATTGAGATGCCTTCATTGTCGTCAATATTTCCGAGGTTCGATTCGCTACAAACGTCTTCCATCTGCTAGGGTGACTGTTAAGCCACGCTAACACCACTGTGGAATCGGTCCAAGCACTGATTTTATCTCTGGAAATATTAAGGACATCTGCTGTTTCGGTCAAAAGATTCGACAGCAGAACAGCCCCACACAACTCCAATCGAGGAATACTAATTTGCTTGACAGGAGCTACCCTGGTTTTTGCAACCAACAACGATACATGTATGCTACCTACGCTATCCACTGCCCGCAAATATATAGCGGCTGAATAAGCGGTTTTAGAAGCATCACTGAATCCATGAAGCTCGAGTTCATCATTTGGCCTAGTGCCAAGCCAACGAGGTATTCGAATTCTGGTAAGAAGTGACAATTCTTCACGGTAAGTACTCCATTCTGTTACTAGTTCTATATTTAATGCTTCATCCCAACCGACTCCTACTAACCACAATTTTTGGATGAACATTTTAGCTAAAACCACACTAGGTGCTAACCAGCCTAGTGGGTCAAACAGTCGAGCTATATCAGAAATAATTGATCTTTTTGTTACAGGTGCAGTCGTCAGCGGCGGAAGATTCACCGAATATTGGAAGCTGTCATCGTTGCGGTTCCAGGTAAGTCCTAGGATTTTTATTATACTATCCATCTTGATCTGTAATCCACTTTCTGTTTTGTACTGTGTAAATTGTATTTGATTGTCCTTTTTGTCCTTTTGTTGTACTATGTTGTCCTTTGTATCTTCATTTTTGTCCTCATGTTGAACTCCTTTAGTTTGATCTGATTCTTCTTTGACCTCATTACTTTCCATTGTATGTATTATTTTCAATATCTCTTGACTATTACTATTCCACTTTTGTAATATGAATCCACCTTTACTTAATAATGACACCATTTGTGTATATATTTGTATTCCTTCTTCAATGCTATCACACCCTGTCATCAAGTCGTCCATGTAGAAACATTGTTTAACCTTGTTAGCAGCAAGGGGATAACATTTGCCTTCGTCCTCTGCAACTTGATGTAAAGTTCTGACTGCTTGATACGGTGCAGAAGCCGTCCCAAAAGTTACAGTAACAAGTTCGTAATCCTTAATTTCTTCTTCTGGACCATAACGCCAGAGTATTCTCTGATACATAGCGTCTTCATCAGCTATCTTTACTTGGCGATACATTTTAATTATATCGGCTACAAGTCCTATCGAATGTACTCTCCATCTTAATACAGTATGTCGTAAATCTTCTTGCAATGTTGGACCCACCATCAACGTATCATTTAGTGAAATTCCGTTGCAGTTCTTCTCTGACGCGTTAAAAACAACACGAACCTTGGTTGTCGTCTTGTCGTTCCTAACGACTGCATGATGTGGTAAGTAAACTGCTTTTTCTCTTTCATCATCATCTTCGTGTACAAGTTTCATGTGACCTAAATGTAAATATTCCTTTATTACTTCTGTGTATTTTTCCTTCAAATCTTTGTCCTTTCCTAATCTTTTTTCTAATGCTAGAAATCTTGTTTTAGCTATATCCCGTGAGTTTCCAGCTGTACAAGGAGGATCTTCATCACGAAAAGGTAACTTAACGATATACCTACCATCGTCATCTCTCTTAGTCGTTTTACTATACATCTCTTCACATTTCTTCTCTTCAGGTGTAAGCATCTTCTTTCTACTGATCTGCTCTTCGATTTCCCAAAACTGTCTAAGCAACTCATCTTCCTTCACTTGTGTATGCAATACATTTATACGATTTAAATTATTAATTGATCTATTTTTGTTTTCAGAATCTACTACGCCTGATAGGACCCAACCTAATGTTGTGTTCTGTGCGATTAGAGTTCCAGAAGGGCCTTTCACTACTCCGTCTTTTATTATGCGGCAATAAGCATCAGCACCTAATAAAACATCTATCCTGTTAGGTATGTTGAAGTCCGGATCTGCTAGGCACAGATCTTTGACGTCTGCCCAATCGAAGAGATCTTTATTTAAACTTCGCTCAGGTAAGTACGAAGTAATCTTACTTAAGACGTAAGCACTTATTGTTAGCCTAAAATCAGATTCTATACGAGATTTAAAAGTGAGGTGAACTAAGTGTGTTGCCATCGTAGACTTATTGTCTCCCAATCCCGAAACAAGTCCTCGAACAGGAATCTTTTTCAGGTTGAGGTACTGAACTGTGGACTCGGTTATAAAACACGCTTGGGAGCCATGATCGAGTAATGCACGGACTGCCTGATACTTACCCGTTTTTGACTCGGCTTTTATTAGCGCAGTAGCTAATAGAACCTGTCTGGATTTTGAAATCCTACCTGTAGATAAACACGAAACTATCGGAGTGGAACTAGTGGAAGTACTAGTACTGTCCAATTTCATCTGCGTGTCTTGGCGTTTATTGTTAATGTCCTCGTCGAGATGAAGCAGAGAGTGATGGCGTTTATTGCAAACCTTACATGTGGTGTTCTTTTTGCAAGTGTATACTGTATGGTTACTTCCTAAACAGTTGAAGCAAATTTTATTTTTTGCTACAAATTCGCGTCTGGCTTCCAGGGACTGTTTGGCAAACTGTTTGCAGAAACAGAGTTTGTGAGGTTCTGCACAGTACTCACACTGTAACTTATGTGATGATCTAGTAGCTAACATAGCTTTAGGGTATCTATTATATGAACTACGAGTATTTGCTTGGTTAATCGGAGGTCGTTTTGGCTCTATACATTCCAACGCGCTGAAACGACCTTCTATAAAGGTTGAAAATTGTTCAAAGGTTGGTAAATCATTATTGGAATCGTTACTACTAACATAAAATTCCCACTGTTTTCGTGTCTCAGGGTCTAGCTTGGATTTTATAATATGTATCACGAAAATATCCCATGTCGTCACCTTTAAGTTTATCAACGCATCCAAACAATCGGTAGTTGTATCCAAAAGATCCTTTAACATTGACGCAGATTCAATTTGAATACGTTTTTGACCAAATAGCATGCTCAAAATACTATTAGCCAAATACCTTTTATTATTATAACGGCTTTCTAATTTGTTCCAACACTGATTATAGTTGTCTTCTGTGATTGGAATACGCCGAATTAATTGCTCAGCCTCACCAGTAAGATGACTTTTTAAATAATGTAATCTTTGTACATTATCTAGTGACCTATTGTTGTGAACTAGTGATATGAATAGATCTCTAAACGTTGTCCATTCTCCATACTTCCCAGAAAATATTGGAATGGTGATCTTGGGTAATTTACCGATCGAACTTGAGCCCTTTGATGCTGCATTCGGTAAACTATCATCTATTTGTACTGGTTCCTTTACAACCCTTATCTTATTGAATGTAGTTTTTAATAGACTTTTATAAGTAATATAAGTGTCTTCTGTTGCATCATAAATATCAACAACATTTTGTCCAATATCATTGAGATTAAAATTCTCATAAATCTTGGTATTGGTATCTTTAAACAGAGTCCAATCCTTCTCTAATAATTCTTGCTTTGTTTCAATATACTCTACAGTTAATCTGTCTTTAGGACTCTTTTTAAAGTTTATCAATCCCTTGTTAATTACATTTTGGAAACCTTTTAAAACATTAACGAAACCTTCCATATTTGAAATATAAAATGTAAAACCAATATAAGTTAAAACAAACTATAAAACTTGTATAAATTGATCTAAATCTTAATTATCTAAATCTATTAAAATTATCTAAAAAATTGATCTTAATTTGTATAAAATAATCAAAGTTTATTACTCAAATCAACATGTATAAATAAAAACAACAGTCGCAAAAACTATAAGTTCCAATCAACTTCTTAAAATTTTACAAGTGTTTTAAACAATATGTACTCTAACAGAAATCCAGCATAGGTTCCCCGTTCCCTCGTTTTTTATAAAACTATTCTAAGTCCTAAACAAGCATGCACACAAACTATAATAATTTAGGTGAAATTATTCTAAGTCTAAATAAATGATTTATACTCTACTGGAAATCGGGCATAGGTTCCCCGTTCCTTCGTTTTTTATAAAACTATTCTAAGTTCCTTAACTAGCATGCACACAACTCTAATAGCTTAAAATATTCTAAGTCTCCAAATCTATTTAAAATTTTACAAGTCCAAATTTTACTGATAATTTTCTAAGTTAAAAGCTTCTAATTAATAAGGTCCAAATTATCTCTGCACTAATTGTCTTTGCAAATATTAATGAAATTGTACTCACACTGATGCACTTCACTCACACAAACAATCTTCGGGTGTTCCCTTGATGTATGTGGCGCCCCTACTGGCGGCACGCTGAACTGCGATGAACTATCGTGTGTCGATGTCTTCACCTCGATCCTTGTCATACAAGTGGTGCCCTCTAAGGTGACAACTCCTTTGCCGCTACTGTTGAGCTCGTCAACCACTTGCGCGACGAAGCTGGCGCTGCTTCCGCAGGTGCCGTGTACTCTTATCGCAGCGATCCACTGCGAGTACCACGGTTGGTCTCAAGCTGAGACCTCTTCGGTCAAAAATTCATAGGGATCATCCAGGCTCGACGGACCAATGTTTAATACCGCCACTGCCAGAGTGCGCTAGTGCTCTTGCAGATACCGGTATTGGGGAAATTGACCTAAACGGGTACACTAATAGGGTCGAACTTAAATGAAACCACCACTGTGCACTGATCTATACTGGATACTTTATTGATCCCACTATTTGATCTAGAGAACTTAAGGTTGAATTTATTGACCAAGTTGTCTGGCTCTACTTTTTGTTCTTGCTCTTCATTGATCTAATTAATATGCAAGACCCTAACCAAATCTTTGCAACCACATCATATCGCGATCTAATTCTACATAGATGCCATCTATTTGGAACAACAACAAACATAATGTCGCTTGGTGTTGCTTGATTTCGGTTTGGATATTTAACACAGCCGGTTGTAAAAATTGAGCCGAATCCTTTTTGCCACATGATTGCAAGGCAGGTTGAAAGTAGTCATCGATATATTATTTACCTAGATGCACAGTTGATGGTCGGAAAATGGGGCCGGAAAGGAGTGCTTAAGCACTCGTTTTGTATACAGTCTGACGCCGATATAATTCTAAATTACAACATTCAAATTTAAGAACGCTTGATCATTTCGTTTAAAAAGCTGCTTTATAACACATGTACAGGGTTCTATTTGTGTTGATTAAATTAGAACTTGTGTTTTTTTCCTTTGTTTTATTCCTGAGCCCACATTTTATGAAGATATTTGCAAAGAACTGTGCATCTAGGGTATATTATATTGATGGAAGTAGTGGATAAAAATAATAAAAAACATGCTATAAAAACAACAAGTTTATTTAAAATAAAACATTTCTCTCTATCTACTTTACAATTTTACAAAGGTACATTAATGGCTGAAACCTATCGTTTAACATCAAAATTGTTATATTGATATTTGAAATAAATCTATTTGTTGTATAAAAACTATTTCAATTTTGATATTAAAAAATAATACTTTGGACGAGTTAGTCGACTTGTAAGTATTTTCGTTGGGAAAAATATTTATTTGCATTTAGGGGCTTTCATATTGAGTCATTAAATTAAGATTTTGTGTAAATTCCTTTGGCCTTGATGTCACGTCTTTTGGCATTCACCTTTTAGACGTAATATCTCAATGATTTTGAATTTGCCCTAACAAGTTAGGGGCTTTCATTCTGAGTCATCAATTTAAGATTTTGTGTAAATTCCTTTCATCTTGATGTCTTGTCCTTTGATCTCCGGAGGTAGACCACATGTCGCCGAGCTTAGTTCCGTCCCAGATGTGATAAGAGGCGAACCTATCGCCATAACTGGCACAAATTCCAGACTCCGGGCTGATACGGAAAAATCCAATATCACTGCCCGACCCGGGGATCGAACCCGAGACCTCAGGACGGTAGTCGTACGAGCCGCCGCCGCCGCCGCCGAGGCAGTCAGTCGAAATTATATCACGATTTACGCCTTTTGATAATTAATTTGTCAAGACCCGCGTGACGTCGACAAGTAAAAAAGTCGTTTACAATTATACAAAATAAAGTTCTTTAGTATTTATAGCTCTAAACAATTTCAGATTATCGTTAAACTTCGTTTCTTAAATCTTAAACAAAAATCTTCAATTATATAACATAAAAACATAAAAAAAAACATTGATTTTAATTCGTCTGATTTCTAATAACATGATTAAAGAAACTATTATAACATTAGCACCAACTTTGGAGTTAGATTTTATATACAAAATATACAGATCTGGTTTCGCGAGACGTTATCAATATACAATGTATAAAAGCGTGTTAAAAAATATTTATTTCGGATCTTTGTGAAACTAAGACTCGTATCTTAATATGAGACAGGAATATGTGTGTGACGCAGTGGGCGGCTGAGAAGTGAAAAGCCACAGGTTTGATTCCCGCACCGGGCAAATGTTTGTGTGGTGCTCAAATATTTGTTTCGGGTCTGGGTGTTGAGACCAAAAGTCTCTCGTAGTTTCCGATACCCACGATACAGGTTATAACTAGTGTGGTTTCAGAACTATGTGTATGACTGTTGATGCATTTATTATAAATTGATGTTTAAACTATGAACACAATCTTGCAACGGAGGTAGTTAGTTTGATTTATTATATATAACGATTTGAGACATCAGCAAACTAAAGCGCGTTTAAATTATGTTTTTCTAAATTGTGCTAGTTTGAGACAAAAGTCGATACGTAAAATAGGAACGACGTAAAGATGATCTTCAAAAATTCATATAAATATATTTATTTACAAGTATTCATTCCGTTTCGGAACACGAAACTAGTCTAAAGCCGCGTCTCCTGCACCTGTTTTTCTCGGAACAAAACACAAAACTACGCGAAATAATGAATTTCACTGCCTCTTGCTCATAGAACAATGAACTATAGACAAAAATGAGCAGCAAAACTATGTTTTGTGTAATGTTTTAGTGCAGATGACAGCTTAATAAACACAATACGCATAAAATCAGTTTCGATTATTGAAGTATAATGTGACAGTCGAATACGACCACAGACTAACTAGACCATTATAGTTAAGATGGCAGCGATTGGATTTTTTATTTAATATTATTGTTTTGTTTATTTAAGTATGATTTTTTAAATTCTGATTTAATTTTCATTTTCGACCGACTTTCGAAAAGGAGAATATGCTCAATTCGTCTGTATTTTTTATGTATGTTACGCGATATCTCCGCCAAATATGGACCGATTTCCAAAATTCTTTTTGTGTTCGATAGAGCTTATTTCAAGGGTGGTTCCATATAAATTCGGTCACGATCGGATTTGAAGTCGGTCTGTTAAGTTTTTAAAATTGTGATTCATTGAAATAAAACTATTTTTACGGATTCTATCACGATTTGGTTTTAATTTTTTAATTTTTATGCCCGACGTTTTGAAAGCTTTGCAGCCTTCGTGGTCACGGGTCAGACTTATATCGAATCGTGATAGAATCCGTAAAAATAGTTTTATTTCGATGAATAACATTCACTTAAACCTAAGAAATCATTAAAATTGTGATTATTTTATGTACGAAGATTTTTATAAATGTGTAAGCACGTGCGCCGCCATCAGTGTATGTAAACCATTAGTCGTATTTGAGCACTAGTCAGTAGTGAGTGGCGGGTGGGGGGTAGTGGTGGGGTCGTGTCACGGGAACCGCAGCACGGTGGTGCCGAGCGCGTGGTCGCTGCACGCGTGCGCGAGGGCACTCTCGAACTCTACCGGGAGGTACACCTGGAATATACATACATACATACATAAGCTCACGCCTGTATCCCCGAAGGGGTAGGCAGAGGCGCACTAGCGAACTAGAACACCCACATTTCGCCGAGCTTAGTTCCGTCCCAGATGTGATAGGGGGCGAGCCTATCGCCATATCGGTCACAAATTCCAGACTCCGGGCTGATATGGAAAAATCCAATATCACTTTGCCCGACCCGGGGATCGAACCCGAGACCTCAGAACCGTAGTCGTACCGAAATACCACCACGCCACCGAGGCAGTCACCTGGAATATATAAATAAATAACACCCAACAGTCGACAGGAATAGTCGATAATTATAAACAACTAGCTTTTCGCAGCTACGTCCACGTGAGTCTGCCCCGTCGAAGAGTGTCTTAGGGGATGAATTTCCAAAAATCTATTCTTAGAGCTCATCTACGTCATAAAACAAAGTCATGTAAATTTTCAACGTTCCTAGTTCCAACAGTTTCGGCTGTACGCTAATAAGCCAGTCACTTTATCCTTTTTTTATATTGTTATATAGATTATCGACACAGAATTGATAAGTTTTTCATAAGCTCACGCTTGTATCTCCGAAGGGGTAGGCAGATGCGCACCAGCGAACTAGAACACCCACATTTCGCCGAGCTCACTTCCGTCCCACATGTTATAAGGGCGAGCCTATCGCCATATCGGACATCAATTTTCGACTCCGGGCTGATGTTGAAAAAACATAATATCACTCTGCCCGACCCGGGGATCGAACCCGAGACAGTAGTCGTACCGAAATTCAACAACACAGAGACAGTCACCTAAAATAATCGATAAATTTAAACAATTACCGCTAGAGAATCGATAAGTTTTCCCAAAACAAAAGGAGCCTATCCATCGAATATTAAAAATTTACTCCAACGACTAACCTATATTATTCTGCGCCATAATGTGGCTTCAAATAACATAACCTTAACCATCTAAGATTAAGCCACCTTAAATTTTGCAGAGTCTATCGGGCAAACCATATTACTAAACCTACAAAAAGTTATACCCAACCTGGAATTCAAACTCAGGATCTCCGACCTTCAATCCACATACGCTATCAAACCTCGGATGTGACTGTAATGGATCTTTGTAAATGAGATAATCTTTAGTCAGTTCGGTAACTTCACGATATTTTCCGTCTCGTTCTCACCTTATCGAGTATGGGCGCGAGTTCCCCGTTCTCGACCATGTTGGCGAGAGTCTCGAGTCCGGCCCTGAGTCTGTGCGGCTCCTCCAGCCAGTCCGTGTGACTCCCACCACCCACCATCCACTAGAAAACGTATCCTCATGAAAGAAAATTAATTACGACATAAGCCCACGCCTGTATCGCCGAAGAGGTAGACAGAGGCGCACTAGCGAACTAGAACACCCACATTTCGCCGAGCTTAGTTCCGTCCCAGATGTGATAGGGGGCGAGCCTATCGCCATATCGGGCACAAATCCCAGACCCTGGGCTGATAATAAAAAATCCAATATGAGATGAAAATGAGCTCGGCGAAATGTAGTTCTCATCTGCCTACCCTTTTGGGGATAAATACGTGAGCCTATGTATGTATTTTCGTAGATGATATAGCCGTCTTTTCGACTAAGTATTGCCAATATTTATACGTACCTTATTGTCCTGGATGACGGTTGGCGTCAGGCAGGCAGGCCGGTCGTAAAAACGAAGCCAAATTCTTTCTGCAACACACTTGAAAAACTGCGCCGACCCCACATTAAGTTGGGCTAAGGACAGGTAGAAAGAAAATAATTATACATACCCTGAGGATCCTGTAGGTGTAGAAAGATGCTGCGAAAACGAGAGAGAAGGGAGTCGGGAGTCGATCCGAGATGAGAGGCCGCGGACGGAGATCCACTATGGCACTGCGCGGGGCTGTCGCTCTGGAACAATACACATTAATTAATACTACAGCTGTGGCGTGGAGTACATAAAGACGAAGAAACACTGTCTACCACGACAATTGGGTACTTGACAATTTTTTTTAAATTGATCTTATATGAAATTTACGTCGTTTAAAATATAAAATAGAAAGAAATATTGAAATATTCTCAAAAATAAAAAAGTTATGTCTTTGAAGTTTGGTGTAACCGTCGAACTGCGGGAAAGAGAAGTATCAGTAAAATCACGTCACGACATAACAGTACGTGCGTTGGAAAGGGATAGTAAGATATCCCCAATATGCCCCCACTCCAGAATTTAAAATATAAATTACTGCCTCATTTTTCAACAAATTACGATGCAGTTTTACAGATGGGTTTCATTTAGTTTTACTTGCTATTTTATACACATATAAATATGTGTATAAAATCATAATCACATATAAATATGTATATAAAATCAAACATACGCCCGAATGGTCAAACGCTCCTCAACTTTAACGGCTTCCGAAATAGATTTTCTCCATACAACTTTGACAGATAAGGCGGCCTTAAACGACATAAGGCGACCTTAAGTGTATGAACATTCGGCGGATAGTCAAGTACCCAATAAGCTATTTACATAAATGATCGAAATGACCATAAATACATGTTCAAAATAACAGTGCTCGGCTTATATTTTAAATCAACACGGGGATGACGGATGGTCATAGTGAACAAGAATTTAATAAAGACTAATGTAAATTTTTTGTTTACCCTATTTTAAAATTCTGTGCACGTCACTGCCCAGGATTTTCAAGTCCACAGCCCATATAAGCAGCCAACTAGATCAAGGCGACAATATCATGAGCTCACGCCTGTATCCCCGAAAGGATAAGCAGAGGTGCACTAGCGAACTAGTACATCTACGTTTCGCCGAGCTTAGTTCCGTCCCAGATGTGATAGGGGCGAGCCTACCGCTATATCGGGCACGAATTCCAGACTCCGGGCTGATATAGAAAAACCCAATGTCCCTTTGCCCCACCCGGGAATCGAACTCGAGACCTCAAGACGGTAGACGTACCGAAATACAACCACGCCACCGAGGCATTCCGACAAAATAATAAAGCTCATTAATGAGTTCAGTAGCCCGAGCACGAAAAACTAATGTAAATGTAAATGTATTCGAGTTCGCTGCGCACTGATGACGTTTGGTTAATATTTTATACAAATTTCATAGACGCGCATCGAGTTCGAATACATTTACGATTGTCAGAAATTTTCCTGCTCAGGCCGCAGGTCCGTACTTGAGTATGAGCGTGTGCTTGGGCTTGTCGTGGGGGGCGCGGGCCCCGCGACACGCGACCACCGCGTCCCACGGGCCGGCCCGCAGCGCCCGCTGCTCGAGCGCGAGCCAGCACGACGGGGAATGTTCCGCGCTGCCGTCCTGGTCGTCCACGTAATCCTGAGCCCCTGCTCAAACAAAGTATACGTATCGTACACACTAACGGCCGGTCTCAACAAACTATCTCAGTTTAGAGTGCAGATAGATCGCGATCATGAACCAATCAACTGACTGCCTCGGTGGCGTGGTGGTATTTCGGTACGACTACGGTTCTGAGGTCTCGAGTTCGATCCCCGGGTTGGGCAAAGTGATATTGGGTTTTTCCATATCAGCTCGGAGTCTGGAATTTGTGCCCGATATGGCGATAGGCTCGCCCCCTATCACATCTGGGACTGAAATAAGCTCGGCGAAATGTGGGTGTTCTAGTTCGCTAGTGCGCCTCTGCCTACCCCTTCGGGGATACAGGCGTGAGCTTATGATGAACCAATCAAATCGAGTCATTTGACGGAGTCGTGTTCAAACTGTGTTCTTATTGGATAATTTTTATATCTGCACATTCGAACTGAGATTGTTTATTGGAACTGGGCGTTAGAAAACGCAAAATCCTTGTCTCGTCTACAATAAAATACTGCAATAAAATGTAAAAAAAACTTACCCAAGTCCCTGAGCGTGAGTGCCGTGTGGTGGGGCGCCAGTGCCGTGACGTGCGCCCCCCAACATGACAACAACTGCACCAGGGCGCAGCCCTCGCCGCTGGACGCGCCGCAAATAGCCACACTGTTCATTAATAATAATAATACTGATTTCTTAATTTCTTAAGTTTACGCGAATATTATACATTGAAATAAAACTATTCTTACGGATTCTATCACGATTAGGTTTTATTATTCCCAATATTATTATTATTATATTATTCGTGATAGAATCCGTAAGAATAGTTTTATTTCAATAATAATAATGGTTTTTATTTACATAAACTTATCCGATCGTGACCAAATTAATATGGGACCATCCTTGAAATAAGCTCTATCGAACACAAGAATCTTTAAAATCGTTTCATATTTGGTGGAAACATCGCGTTACATTTGAAGACCTCCTTTTTTGAAGTCAGTCAAAAAACTAGAGTTAGGAATAGATTACAAGCAAAGAGATATTACTAAGTATAGAGGGGCTATGAAGCAAGTTTCCATACAAAAAAAAAATCTCAAACTTCAGTACTGCCGTCAACCACTTATTACAATACGAAGGCGATTATTACAATTTCCACCCTAGAATATTTTGTGAATGGTTTAAGAATCACGTAAGATAAGTTTATTCTCTCAATATTATTTCGCTGGCCAACCTGGCGCGCGTATATTTCAAATAAACTGAGCGACTTATGACCACTAGGCAGAGTTGGGCAAATATCAATTGTAGAGACAATTAACAACTAACAAATAAATTGCGGTTTTTTAATTGCGATTAACAATTTAAAAAATAACTGTAATTGCAAGTGATAGCAATTAACAATTAATTAATTGTAATTGTGAGCACTGCAATTACGAATAATCAATTGTTAATCGTAATTATCGTAAAATAATTAACAATTAATATCGATATAATAAAAGTTGTCTGGAGACTGGAAGAGATTGCTATTAGCGATAAGAATTTCCATTTGATCACTAAATCAGGAGTGTTTAGGATAAACTAATGAATAGCCCTGTACACTTTTTGAAAAATAGCCAAGTACCCAATTACACAACAATTCTACGTCTACAATATTTACAGTAGTAGCAGAAGTAGAAAACCGAGAGGGATCTGGAACAAGACCGTCGATAAAAGCGACTTGCATAGGCCATTAGATTGCGGAGGCGGTTGTGGCGCCCATTTCTAAAACTTTTGAGTTCACATGCAATAATAGCACGATATTTAGTAACTCAATTGTCAGTTGTCACAAGGTAAACAATTGACAATTAAATTAATTGATTATTTTTTCAATCGCAATTAAATCAATTGTAAACCACAATTGATGGTTTTAATTGCAATTAATTTTAATTGTAACATAAAATTGAAGATCAATCGCAATTAAATCAATTGCAATTGATTTAATTGCGATTGAAAATTTAATTGTTTGCTGCTACAATTAAAAAATTAATTGATTAACACCCAATTCTGCCGCTAGGTCATAACTTTTGGAAGCAAGTTTTGTGCTTTAGTCCCGCATATATAGGAAAAGATTACAAAGGAGAAGGTAAAGTACCCACATACCGTTTCCCCTTAGCGTTCTCCTTGCTGAAGCGCAGTTGATGCAGCGCTATGAGAGCCGCGGTGCCCGCCCACGGCAGCGCGGCGGCGCTGTCCGCAGACACGCCGCGCGGACGCTTGCTCACGCGCGTACTGCAGGGTTACCACAACCTCTTATAGCAGTACTATATGCTGTCCCATTCCCCCCTCTTCCCCAATCCCTATTCCCTCCCCTTCCATGTCATCTTTTTAGGTTGGCAACGCACCCATGATTCTTATTGTGTCTTGGGTGTCTGGGCGGTGGAGATCACTTACCATCAGGTGACCCATCTGTTCGTTTGCCAGTCTCTGCTATAAAAAAAAAGTATTATTATAATCGTTCTTCGTTTGTTTTGTATGGGAATCGGTACAAGTAAAATTATAATAATACTGCTATAAGAAGTGGTGGTAACTCCCTAGATTTCACAACACTACTTAGCCTGAGATCCAGTGGCGTAACTACAGTGTTGAGGGCCCGTGGCAAATTCATTGGATGGAAGGCTTTTTACTCACGGCTCCCTATAGTCACGAACTTTTCGGTTCGAGGGCTGGGTTGGGGCCCCCTACGGTCTTCTTCTTCTTCTTTATTTAAAATATGGCCTCCATCAAAGTTTGATGATTTTGCCAACGACAGTGTTTAATAAATAATCCATTACTCAAAAAAATAGCTAGTCAGAGGGTCTAGGGGGCCTACGATCGAGGGCCCGTGGAATTTTGACATGCCACCCTGTAGTTACCCCTGCTGAGATCTGAGTTTTCGGGAATTCTGACGGTAGGAGTGGTCGCTTATTATAATGATCCCATAATCTAGTCTAAAGTTGTTTTAATTATCTAAAAGTGATGTGAGTTTATGTGATAAACATCAACGGATGGACCGTGGTCGATACCTCCGCTGCGATAAAATCGTGTAAAAATCATCAAACTGGAAGGAATTCACGCCAAAACTTCAGCAGGAGCTTAAAATCGACCACAAAGACTCAAATAAACATCCAGTCATCGCTATTAGGGTGATACACTCTTTCTTTCTACCTGCCATTATTCGACCTTAATATGGGATCGGCGCAACACACTTTTTCGACCATGTTGCAGAAAGGATTTGGCTTAGTTTTTAAGACCGGCTGCCTGCCTGACGTCAACCTCCTCTGGGAAATCCAGCCCCGCACATTAAATTAGACAATTCGCTTTGCCCAATCAAACACAAGGACCTTTGGTCAACAGTCCATATGCTGCCACTAGACCATGGAAGCGACCACTGGCGCTCATATCCTCCTACAAAACTTCCAGCCAGCGTTTTTTGGACTGTCCACGGAGCCGCATCCTCGGTACATTAGTAAATAGTACAATTAACAAAACTGAAACCGAACTGGTTTACCTGCGTATAGTCAAGAGTTCGCTGGCGGCCCCCCCACTCCACTCGCTCACACAGCCCCATACCTCATCACCCATCTCCAGATCCTGGACTCCATGACCCACGTCTAATATCACTCCTGAAGGCAAATAAACATATTTATAGCTTAGTTCAAATCTGAATATAAATGGCTCCAGCCTTCTTTCTTTTCATGGTCATAAGTCAGCAATTGTCGACCGACTTCCAAAAAGGAGGGGTTCTTCAATTCGTCGGTATTTTTTTGTATGTTACGCGATATCTCCACCGAATATGGACCGATTTTCAAAATTCTTTTTGTGTTTGATAGAGCTTGTTTCAAGGGTGGTCCCATATAAATTGGGTCACGATCGGATTTGAAGTCGGTCCGTTAAGTTTTTAAACTTGTGATTTTAATTCATTTTTAATTTTTTATCCATTTTTTACTCAAGTTCTCTCTGACATCGTTTTTTTAAAAGTAAAATATATTATGATTATACTATGTTAGTTACTACTATGTTGTATTTACTTGTAAAGATTTATCATCTAGAATAAGGACATATTGTAAACACATATTTATGTAATTATTTGTGATAAACCGATAATGTAACGACTAAATAAATAATAATCACAAGTTTAAAAACTTAACGGCCTGAATTCATATCCGATTGTGACCAAATTTATATGGGACCACTCTTGAAATATGCTCTATCGACCACAAAATGAATTTTGAAAATCGGTCAACATTTGGCGGAGATATCGCGTAACATACATAAAAAATACAGACGTACTGAGGACCTTCTTCTTTTTGGAAGTCGGTCAAAAAGAAATTGCAAGCCATTACCTACCATCGGTACAAGAATAGCTATGCTGTAGGGAACAAATTTTAATATATCTTCCACCCATATTATAAATTTTTAAACCGTGTTGCAAAAAGGCAATGAATTTCATTATTTAAAGCCTTTTTGCAAATTCTTTCTTTCTACCTGCCCTTATCCCACCTTAATGTGGGGTCGGCGCAACACTTCTTCAAGCATGTTGCGGATAAGATTTGGCTTGGTTTTTACGACCGACTGCCTGACTGACGTCAACCCACATTTTATTACACTTTAGTAGGTTATTATTCCTTACCGGCGAACCCGCGTCCAACGGTGACGTGGCCCCTATTGAGGAGAGATCTTAGCATGGAGCCCCTGCCCCTCAGGATGCTTCGGTCCATACTACATATACTGAACGCCTGTACCCGGACCAGAACCTCACCCGCCCCCGCCGCTGAAACGGAATAATGTAGCATCACTTGAAGTTATGGTCAATTATGTTATAGAAGGCACTATTATAGTCTTACGGCCGATCTCAATAAACGATCTCAGTTTAGAGTGTAAATAGATCGCGATTATGAACCAATCAAATCAAGTTATTTGACGGAGTCATGTTCAAACTGTGTTCTTATTGGTTAATTTTTGTTATCTATCTGCACATTCAAACTGAGATCTTTTATTGGAACCGGACGTTAAAGAACCTTGGTCTATGCTACTGATTTTTTTCCCTAGGTACTCACTGTTGCCTGAGACATTGGCTAAATAAAGTTTCTTTCTTTCTTAATTTGGTCGTGATCTACATTGCAGAATATTAAGAATGGAAGTAATGCCAATGACATTGCCGCTCGAGTACGAAAGTTGCGTATGAAGGCAGCCAGAGGGCGGCAGCGTACCTAATATTTTCAATGGATTGTCAATATTGCGTTTAGAAACGAAGTCATTTCAATGTTTGTACATATCTATATAACGCGACTTCGCGAGCAACACTTCTGACAGTTGAGTTGACACATAAAATCAACGACGATTTCGTAAAATGGACTGTAACACAATTCTATTGTGGTTATTCTTGAATGTATTATAATTAAAAGTAATATCAACACAGCATATTATAAATACAATTTTATACTCCATTTCACATTACCTAATTTATTATAATATTCATATTAGACTGCCTCGGTGGCGTGGGTGTATTTCGGTACGACTACTGTCCTGAGGTCTCGGGTTCGATCCCCGGGTCGGGCAAAGTGATATTGGAATTTTCCATATCAGCCCGGAGTCTGGAATTTGTGCCCGATATGGCGATAGGCTCGCCCCCTATCACATCTGGGACGGAACTAAGCTCGGCGAAATGTGGGTGTACTAGTTGGCTAGTGCGCCTCTGCCTACCCCTTCGGGGATACAGGCGTGAGGTTATGTTATGTTATTATAATATTCAGTACTCTTAATTTCTTGTATTATTATTATCTTTATTATTCTACTGATATTCGTTACAAAAATGGCTGTTTTGCGCAGCTGGTGGATAAGTAGGTATCTAAATTCTAAACATTCTTTCGATCTGCTCTTATTTCATCTCGATTTGTTTCGGAACTTATTTCTGTCCCAGATTTGATAGGGGGCAAGCCTATCGCCATATCAAGCACGCTTCTAGACTCCGCGCTGATACTGAATAGTAAAACTCAATACCGTCGTGTCGTCGTGTTAGGTCGTGTCATGTCAAGTCATGTCAAGTCATGTCAAGTCATGTCAAGTCATGTCAAGTCATGTCATGTCATGTCAAGTCATGTCAAGTCATGTCAAGTCAAGTCAAGTCATGTCAAGTCATGTCAAGTCATGTCAAGTCATGCCAAGACATGTCAAGTCATGTCAAGTCATGTCAAGACATGTCAAGTCATGTCAAGTCATGTCAAGCCATATCAAGCACGCTTCTAGACTCCGCGCTGATACTGAATAGTAAAACTCAATACCGTCGTGTCGTCGTGTTAGGTCGTGTCATGTCAAGTCATGTCATGTCATGTCATGTCAAGTCAAGTCATGTCAAGTCATGTCAAGTCATGTCAAGTCATGTCAAGTCATGTCAAGTCATGTCAAGTCATGTCAAGTCTTGTCAAGTCATGTCAAGTCATGTCAAGTCATGTCAAGTCATGTCAAGTCATGTCAAGTCATGTCAAGTCATGTCAAGACATGTCAAGTCATGTCAAGTCATGTCAAGTCATGTCAAGTCATGTCAAGTCTGTCAGTGATTTTTCAGGTTTTGCACCGGATTCACTCTTCAGTACCATGGGGCGACCCAAATATCGATTATGAAAATACTTTATTTACAATTTTGTTCACATAATAATTATTTACTTTAGAAAAAAATACAAATAACAGATTTAATAACAGGTTTGAGATGCTATCAATGACAAAAGAAAAATAAAGACTTGACATAACTACGAAAAAATACGTGTACATATGCCGAATGTATGGAGAGAAAACAAAATGGCGGCAGAAAGATCGAATATACCTAGCAGTTCGGCATCTTAGATCATCCGAAATTGATATTATTATAAATAAAACACCGTATTTTTTATATTAAAATTAATATGTATTTACACGTTATTTAGGTATTACGAGATACGACACAGTGCCAACATACATGGGTGTTTCTCTGTAAACTGGGCAACAAATGGTATTAGGCCGATATTACATGGAAAAGGTAATGAATGCTGCACGACCATTCCTTTGTGGAACCCGCGTTGTAACGTGACAGCCATCAGTCCTCTGGCAAGGATTATTATAGTTTATTTATATCTTACAAATGATGTATTGTTATAATAGATAAATATCTCCTGTTGACAGCAAAATATCAGGACTATAAAATTGTGTCCAATCATTCAATGAAATAAAACTAAACAGTCCCCTGGCAACAGACCCCTGTCGCTTAACAGGACACGGGGCGGTTTCGGACTTCAGAGGGAGCGACTGTTTTTATACATTTTCATGGGTAACAGTTGAGGAACATAAGGTTTATTAACCAAAACTACAATTTATATAATTTCGACAGGACTTGGTATATTTTTATTTGATAGTATTGCTGACTCCATTACCGTAATAATTTTCAAAAAAAAAATTGATATTCCACATTTTGCATGCAATAGGAAAGTTGAATTTAAATCCTCTTCGTTTTTCAGAAATAAGATTCAGACAATTTATGTCGCAACCTAAGCCGTGGTTAGCAATTTCTTACATTTTTTCGAAAAAAATATTAACGTCGATGATTCGCCGGCCCATACGTTTCTTAACATATATTTATTATTTTCAATTTCAATTACAAGTGGTATATCTTCTTTTTCACTTTCAAGATTCTGTGAAAAATAACAAAGTTGTTAATTACAGTAATAAACAATAAGATTATTTAAAATAACGTAGTATACATTAACTAACGAAATACTTAATAACTACGAAAAAGCATGAAAGGGCATAGTCAGCCATTATGGTTCTGACATAGTCGTCCCAAGGGATCATCATGCGGGACTTTCAATAGTCTGACAGTGCTAGGAAGTACCTAGTGAAAGGTTCGGAAAGATGTAAATGTTGAGGTTAAGAGTGAAATTGTTCTGACAAAGTTAACTAATAACTTATCTCTCCAACAGTAGATGCACTGGTCATATATACAAATTAAATTACAGATGAAGTCTTAAGAATAGTATATTTATGAATTAACATTATCCACTATTTCACCAATATTATTTTGTATCTCCCTAAATGCATTAGTTTCTGTATTCATACAACTATAAAGGGTTTTTATTTAATAATTTGTAAAAATGCTCGGCTTCCATCTCCAAATTATTATCAAATAACAATTATTGATATAACTTGCCCGCTGCTCCCCGCCCACTAATAATTGAGTAAGTTGTTATGTGGTGTATATTCATAAGCTCACGCCTGTATCCCCAAAGGGGTATGCAGAGGAGCAATAGTGAAGTATAACACTCACATTTCACTAGCTTAGTTCCGACTCAGATGTGATATGGGGCGAGTCTATCGCTATATCAAGGGAAATAAATTCCAGACTCCTGGCTAATACTGAAAAATACAATATCACTTTGCCCGATCCGGGATCGAACTTTACAATTTTAATGTCAACCTCAATATCAATTTTAAAAGTCAACTACCCCAATAAAATGAAAATAAAATTGACGGCCATATTTTTTTAGTTTTGGCACTAAATCCACCTTATTTTCACCCCCTTCTAGGAGGTTAATTTATTTTTATATATTTTTGTAAACTGGGAAAGTTATAGTCAAAAGCCAATATTACACAAAAAAGTATAGATTGTTGACTGTTGTATATTTCATTGTTTCTTTTAAAATCAATCTAACTGTTCAGCGTATAATATACAGTAAAATAAACATTACTATATCAAAAAAGTTTTAAAGTATTCAGTGATCAAATTAATGAAAACAATAACTGTATGAATCAATCAAATAGTTTGATTGCTTAAATAATATTATATCATTGTTAATTAGACCGCTGTTAGCGTAGACTTCTACTTTAATAGATAACAGATAAATATCCTCTGTGTACCTACAACAAAAACTTTGTGCAACCACTCAATTAAATAAAATTAAACAGTCCCCTGGCAATAGTCCTCTGTCGTTTAACAGAACAAGGGGTGGTTTCTGACTTCATGACTGTTTTTATACATGTTTATAAGTAACTGTGACTGCCTCGGTGGCGTGACTGTATTTTGGTACGATTATTGTCCTGAGGTTTTGGGTTCGATCCCCAGGTCGGGCAAAGTGATATTGGATTTTTCCATATCAGCCCGGAGTCTGGAATTTGTCTGGAATGTGTCCGATATAGCAATAGGCTCGCCTTCTATCACATCTAGGATATCATTGGAGTGGTAGAGCCACGCTGTAGACAGTTAAGTCTACAGTACGAATGGGTGGGCTCGACCGGTTAGATACCACTGTCTCACAGAAAACTGACGTAAAGTGCAGCTTGCTGTCGCGTTTCGTTCGGTGAGTGGGATTTCCGGTGGCCCATTTCCCCCCCTCCCCTTCCCAATCCCTTTTTCCTCACCTTCCATTTCCTCTGTTTAGGTTGGCAACGCACCCATGATTCTTATTGTATCTTGAGTGTCTATGGGCGGTGGAGATCACTTACCATCAGGTGACCCATCTGTTCGTTTGCCAGTCACTGCTATATAAAAAAACAAAATCTGGGACGGAACTAAGCTCGGCGAAATGTGGGTGTACTAGTTGGGTAGTGCGCTTCTGCCTATCCCTTCGGGGAGACAGGCGTGAGCTTATGTATGTTATTTTATTATATGGACCTGTTGGACGTGTGTGTGTTGTGTGGACGTCCTGTGACTGATAATGTTGATGATGTACACAGAAAAACTCACACATAAAAACAATTAAATACAGGGGACCCTGTATACTGACAAGGATGTTGGCCAATTATTGCTGGATAATGAAAAGGGACCAACCAGAAGCTAAATATGCCACACTTAAATAGTAAATTCATAATAACATCTTTATTGTTTTTTTTTGTATTAAACGGTCACTATTTGAATAAGTACATATTTAAAGTATATCAACATATGAAATTCTTGGCCAATAGGTGTTTTTGTAATTACTCATTTTCACTAACAGTCACTCATCTAAGTAAAAATATAGTTCCAGTTTTGTTGCTTAGTGTTCTTTTAGTGTTCCCTCTTTTTTGAAGAATTCGCAATACTTACATTATATCTATCTGGCTGTGAAATAACTGATGCAAAGTCCCCTTTATTTCACAAATGTTTTTCTGTGTTGTCGAGATAACAATCTCTTATGGGCCAAATATCTGCAATTATAATTTTATGTAACACATGCCTATTTGTTTTATAACTAAACAAATGTAAGATTGTTGTAATTTTTTTTATCAATACACAGCAAAATGGCAAGACAATATGTACAACACACAATATGTGTGGATCATCACGACAGGTTTTTTACACTGGATACTAAATATCCTATCCAGGAAAATAAATATAATTAAGTACCTACCTGCCAATTTGTTTATGTTTTCTCTTTGAACCGGTAAAAGGTTTTTGTTTATTACCAATGCTTTAGGTAATCCAATGTTTCGCCAATTCAGCGTCCAGTATAACACTGTCCGATGATAAAAAATCGAGTTCCAAATCAGCGAAAAGCCAAGGTCAACAAGGAAATGTATATGTTGTATGTGTAATATGTTGAATATTATAAAAACCGAATACACCAAACGACACAAAACACAAACACCAAAATACCTACTCGAATTCTGATTTGCAAACAGTGTTGCTATAGCTGATACCAAAAATCTATAATCCGACTCTATCAACCTGAGTAAAATCATTCCAACACATATTTACATTAACTTTGTTTATTGTAATTTTGTAGTAACGTCAACCATGACATACATAATATTATGTTAAAAATATAAATGATGGTCGAAAAATTCTATTCTATATTCTGTTACCAACCAATATACACAGCAAAAGTCAAAGTGCAAAAACCTGTAAGAAGTGGAGTAAAATTTGTAATTTTTATTGGTAGCCTAAAATCTGTATAAATTCAGATAAATCTGTATATATGGCAATACTGTCTCTGAGCGTCATTTTATTTGTCAAAATTAGGTATTGTGTTCAAAATATCGTTCAAAAATTTAAAATATGGAATTCAGTAAATCCATAACAAATATATTTGATTAAGTTCAAAATTATAAATTACCCTTTTAATTCATTGAATTTATTCTGATAATACATTTGAGTTTATTTTATTTTATTCGAATCAACACGGATTTCTATGACGTTACCAAAAAAACACATGAAAACGCCTAGAAATTCCTAACGAGCAAAATCATTCTGTGAATTTATTTAGGCGTTTTCGGTAAAAGTGCCATTATCTTTTTATATAAGACGTTATTCACAAACATATGTTTGTTGGTGTATAGAAAATACAAACCTTATTAACCCATTGTAAAAAACAAGGAACATTATTATGCCGATGTCCCATGCCACTTGAGGAAATAAATTGATTTTGGCGGATTATTAGATGATTTAGTTAATTATTATAGAGACGTTATCATATTAAGCAAATAAAAGTCTATGATTCCTGCCAGACAAAAGAATAAACTTCTTATTTCCTGTATATATGTTTGCAAACAAGGTCCAGATGAACGACCGTCGCCTCCCAAAGTTGACGTAAAATCAAGTTTAGCATTAGTTAAAGCCTTAAAAAGAGGGAAAAGGGTAATATGCGTTTTTTTTACTTCCTCGGCGGCGTAGTTGTATGACTGCCGTTTCGGGTTCAATCCCCGGGTCGCGCAAACAGTTATTGGGTTTTTCTATTCAGTATCAGACCGAAGTCTAGAATTAGTGTCCGATATGGCGATGGGCTCGCCCCCTATCACATTTGGGATGGAAATGAGTTTGGCGAAAAGAGGCTGTTCTAATTCGTGTCTGCCTACCCCTTCGGCGAGAGGTAAAACCGTAAGCGTTGTTTTTTCTGCCAAGTGTCAAGATTACGGAAAGTGATAAGTTATAAAGAAACTTGCATTTATGCCTCGCCTCATTTTAGCACAGCCTATGGTGGAGATGAGTTGAAGCAAATCATAGAAAACAAAATCTTGGATTTGAATCTCACCAGGCGCCACAGCATCTTCCACTAATATAACAGTTTGGTCTGAGTGCGTGTGTAGTGCTCGCGCGTGAGGCCCGGCGGGGGGTCGAGCCCCCGCGCGCAATCCCACCGCCAGCCCTGTGGCACCGCCCACTAACATCCCGCACGCGAATATTATCATACTTCGACGCCATACTGCGGACAAGAGGAACTGTGTTAAATAATCATCACATAAATAAGTTGTTTATAATGTCAGGAAAATGTTGGATAAATTGAAAATTGTATTAGTCGGTATTTCCTCATGGATTAAAAAAGTACATTATAAGGTACATTATATCATCGTGTTCAATATTAATATGATTTTTTTTGTTTATATTTTATCGTCCCATTTAAAAGAACTACATATTAAAATAACATGTATAATCTTATGACAAAAAAAAAATAACAGCCTACCTCTGTCATGAAACAGCGACAATAACTCTTCGTACAGCACGACAGGTGAGAGGGGCGGTGCCCCCTCCTTTATCCTCTTGATTGCCTCCCTGGACCACTCCACTACGCGCACCCTGCCTTCGGCTATCAGCTCGTTGTTCCATAGCTCTTGGAACGCGTCGCGGACCTACAGACTCCTCGTGGATTATGATATCCTGGTACTTACTTCTTGGTGACAAAAGTCTACTGGTTGGTTAAAATATAAACAAGTTTTTTTATTGGTTTCAAATTGATACTGCATTTTTTGACTATAAAAGGCAGTTCAGAATTTTTTAACCTTTGCATGCAGGCAAAACTGTATTACATTAAATTGTATTTATTTTTAGAGGTATTATTATCTCCTAGAACACTCACATTTCGCCGAGCTTAGTTCCGTCCCAGATGTGATGGGGGCGAGCCTATCGCCATATCGGGCAAAAATTTCCGACTCCGGGCTGATATGGAAAAATCCAATATCACTTTGCCCGACCCGGGGATCGAACCCGAGACCTCAGGTCGGTCGGTAGTCGTACCGAAATACAACCACGTCATCGAGGCAGTCTAGCAGCATATGGGTGTTCTAGTTCGCTAGGGCGCCTCTGCCTACCCCTCTGGGGATACAGGCGTGAGCTTATGTTATTATCTCCTAGCAGACCTATAAAGAACACTCTATTGTTTAAGTTTTCCTGTATTTAAGCTTACTACTACTGTTATTGAACTATTTGTGGCAGCATTTACCTAAAATACCTATTTACAAAATATCTAAATACGTAATGTTTGATAAATAGCGAATACAATGATTAGAATGTGGATTTTAGGTGGCTACTACTTAAACTAATATACAGCGAAGTAAAGTAACCTCTTCAATGAATTTGTATATAATGATTTCTTAGGTTTACGCGAATGTTATTCATTGAAATAAAACTATTTTTACAGATTCTATCACGATTTGGTTTTAACGACACGGTCCGACCCGTGACCAAGAAGGCTGCAAAGCTTTCGAAACATCGGGCATAAAAATTAAAACCAAATCGTGATAGAATCCGTAAAAATAGTTTTATTTCAATTAGTATATAGTTTATGTAGTCTACAAATGCTAATAAAAAACGATAAAAAAATATTTTCGCGTGCTAGCTTGTTTTTCGGTTATTTGTGAAACTACAAGCAAATTTGTGCCCGATATGGCGATAGGCTCGCCCCCTATCACATCTGGGACGGAACTAAGCTCGGCGAAACGTGGGTGTACTAGTTCGCTAGTGCGCCTCTGCCTACCCCTTCGGGGATACAGGCGTGAGCTTATGTTATGTTACTACAAGCAAGGGTAAATTTTCCATAGGGCCAACTAGGACAACCCAATATTAGGAGCCGCCCTTCTTGTCTTAGATGGATACTTTTCCGGTGCAAATCAACAAAAAGGGTGCAGTACTAGCCTAAGGCGGTGTAGACTATGAGTCCGCTTCTGTCTAATCTATGTGATAAAGGGTACTACTTGTGTGAACTAGAATAAAACTATAGTACCCTATTTTACAGTATTTTACCTTAGAAAAAGTTTCTTGTAAGATTTGGAATATATGGTTGCCATCATGTTCATTTTGAATCTGGGTTGTGAATATTAAAACTTTGTATTACATATCAAATAATCTTGCTTTCTACCTGTCCTTATCCCAAAGACATTTAACAGTATTTCAAGTATATAGACGGGACAACAGCACAAAACTTGTGATCCAAAAGTTATGACCTAGTGGTCATAAGTCGCTCAGTTGAAATAAACGCGCCAGGCAGGCCAGCGTAATAATATTGAGATAATAAACGTATCTTACGTGATTATTAACCATTCACAAAACATTCTAGGGTTTGAATTGTAAAAATGGGCCTCGCATTGTAATAAGTGGTTGATGGTGGTACTGAAGTTTGAGATAAAAAAAAATGTATGGAAACTTGCTTGATAGCCCGTTCATAGTTATATTAAATATTTTTGCCTTATCCCAACTTAATGTGGCGTACGCACAACACACTTTTCAAAACATGTTGCAGAAAGGATTTGGCTTATGAATAACCTGGTATTGACGATTATAGGATTAACGAGGGATCAACCCTTATTAGAATTATTTCACCCATAATCCTAAATACCCTATTATAAAAAGGATTTACATTAATATCAAACTAATAAATGTATCATTGAGAATTTTACTACAATTTCCACACTAATATTTATTTCAAACATTTGTATGGCCTACAGATATTTGCTTCGGGTCTGGGTGTTGTGAGACCGAGTGTCTCTCGTAGTTCCTGATACCCACAACACAAGATTCGATCTTAGTGTGGGGTCAGGACTATATATGTGACTGTTGGGCGTTATTTATTATTTAATAGTGATCTTGAATTTCAAGGATTGTGCCTGGAAATAATATTGATAAATATTTCATCTCCATGCAAGTAGGTATATCTAGTTGATGGGAACTTAATAATAATCGCTTTATTTAGATTCCATTATAAATACCTTTTTAATGGCCTCTGCAGTATGGTTGATGACGTCCTGAACTCTAGATTTGCCAGAGTCTGCAGCTGTTTTAGCAGCTTCCTTCAACATAAAAAAGTAATTTCTATTATGATTCTCCAACTTTTATACCTCTATTTTTACATGATTAAATAAGGCACCAGACATACAATTAATATCTATATATTAATTACATGAAATGAAAACTTTGTACCCCTTTTTAAAAGAATGCTGTAAACTGATGAATGTGAAATTTGACACAGTTAAATTTTATATGCATAAAGCTATTTTTTAATAACATTACATAACATAAGCTCACACCTCTATCCCCGAAGGGGTAGGCAAAGGTGCACTAGCGAACTAGAACACCCACATTTCGCCGAGCTTAGTTTCGTCCCAGATGTGATAGGGGGCGAGCCTATCGTCATATCGGGCACAAATTCCAGATTCCGGGCTGATATGGAAAAATCAAATATCACTTTCCCCGAGCCGTGGATCGAACCCGAGACCTCAGAACCGTAGTCGTACCGAAATACTACCACGCTATGGAGGCAGCAGGCAGTTTTTTAATAATTATAGTCTAATTTGGATCACTGGGCTACCACTAGTTAAACTAATTTTGCATGTAAACTAAAGTGACAAGGTCATCTTAATGTATGAATCAATAAGGTATCTTTTTATAAATTGACTTTTGAATATGGAGCCCTTCATTTGCCTATTAGGATTTATTAAACACTGTAGTTGGCAAAATCGTCAAACTTTGATGGAGGCCATTTTTTAAATAAAGAAGAAGAATTTGCCTATTGATGGTATACTTGGATTGATGATGAGTACTTAGGTTTTTGTTCACCCAATTGGCGCTTGTATCCTTTGTATTTATAAACAGACTCACACCTGTATCCCTGAAGGGGTAGGCTGAGGTGAACTAGAGAACAACAGCATTATAAACTAGTGAGGAATTCTTATTTAAATTTCTATAAATATGACAGGTCGCAGGAAGTCGCTGGATGCAGGCCGCAACAAGTCGATCTGGAAATTTTTGGGGGAGGCCTATGTCCAGCAGTGGACATCCTATGGCTGATGATGATAATGAAATATGAAAGTTAAATTTCCTTTAATCTTACATTTATAAAGATTGCTATTATTTTAATAATTGTTTCAAGGTCATAATATAATTTCCTAAAATCCATAGACATTTTGGAAATTATAATTTCAAAACGCAATGATAACTACCTTAAGCAGTATTTATTAGTTTCAATTGCTTTGTTAAAACAAACAACATGCGAATTGCCTTCACAATGAGATGTGATAAAAAGTTGTTGCCAATTCATAGATATTTTAAACTAGCAATTGTCTATGTTACGTAAGTCTGCCTATAAAACTAGGCCAACGATGTTTCAGTGTCAAACAATAAACAAACAAAAATTCATTTAAGTGGAGTTCATTAGTTAAATAGAAGTTAATTCAATAAATAAAACTTACTTTCTAAAAAGTGTCAATAAACGCAACACTTTCGCGCGTATGTACCAGGGATTCATGAGTTTGGAAGAGGTACTTACATGCAAAGCTTCTAATTTTTCTCCAGCCCGGTGCTTCAGCTCATCCATATCCAGGCTCGGGAGACACGGGAGGGTCGCTCTAAACCGATCAAACGTATAATTGCATCCAAAACCTTCACCTTTGGACGCAATTCGGCCTAAATATCTGCGGTCCTAAAATAGACCTAACGTCACACAACAGCGCATGGAACGACACATTTTGCACGGAACTATGGAATATACTGTGGTTGCGGCTGGTTTTCAGTCAGCGTTAAGTGAGCTAAATGGTAAATAATTACGTAAATTCGTAATTTTTACCTTATCCAAACATAACCTAAATATTGTTTGACATTTTGTCAATTTTTATGCTTGACGGCTATCATCTGACATTTGACAGCTGATCATCATGCGTTCCATAGCCTGATTATTTGTTTTTTTAACATGATAGTAAAAAAAATCATAACATAACAATAACACGCTATTTTAATAGCTATTTTAATCGCTTATGTGCTTTATAATTCAATTAAAGCAGCGACCATATAAAGTACTTCTATGGTCGATGATGAATCGAAATCATAAATAATCGCAAAAACAAAACATGACTAGGAAGTTCAAAATCAACCGTAACTGTTTCTAGTACAAAAATAAAACAAATAAAAGTAGAAAAACACGTAAACACACAAATAACCTTAAAACATTTCCAACAGTTAAATATAATTTATTCAGTAACACAGTTGTTTATTCTAAATCTAGTGCTATAGCATTGTCACCGCTGTCTGCGCTCTCCATGTGCTCCGGTATTTCTCCTAGGATTTTATTTATCCACAGACGACTGTAGGACACCTGAAAAATAATTAGAGGTTAGGCCTATTCTTTCGAAATTGTGGAAATATTCCGATTGCCATGTCATTAGTAGAGGGGGACTGTTCCCAGCATTGGGACAGTAATATTACGGGGCTACTTTTATTAATTCCTTTATTTTACCAATATTTTGTTTTACATTTCACCAACACCATCAGGCACAGGATTACAGTGCCGGATCTTTACACGTGCTTCGGGCAGCAGGATTTGTGAGACGGGAGGGTGCCCTAATTAGGGGGTGGTAAAATCGGCAGCTTGCCCCCAATTTGAAAAAAACCTAAATCCGGTACTCCAGAATTGTTATTAGACCTTGACTCATTGCTTCAACTCCTGTGTCGAACAGCTAAAACCACAAAACAATTGGTACTTGAATATGTTTGATTTTAATAACAAAAAATAAACCCTTCTTTATAAACTGCATCGAAATTGGTTGAAAAATGAGGCATTAATTCATATTTCACATTCTGGTGTTAGTGGAGATGTCATGCTATCCCTTTCCAATGCACGTACCGTTATGGCGTGACGTGATTATTAAACTGATACTTCTCTTTCCCACAGTTTGAAGGTTACACCAAACTTCAAAGGCTTTTTTGAGAATATTTCAACATTTATTTCTATTCTTTATTTTAGACGACGTTAAATAATTAGTAAAACAAAAAATCGTCAAGTACCCAATTACGCATAATCATATATTTTTTTGAGTTCGGTCCATATACTAATAATGCAGTGAGTACCTTAGCAAATATTCCAGGTTTAGACTTGTAGGCGCATTCCTCGGAGCCAGAGAACAGCGCTATGCCGTACAATGTCCCCGCGCGGTTCATGCCGCTAAAATGCACCGCCGGATCACCCGTGTCGCCCTGGTACACACAGCGTACAATTTAAACTTTATCGACGTTACGGGGATCATGACCGTGGTAGTTTTTTTAACGGTCCATACGGCACATCACTTTACTACAGCTATCACTGAGTGGCCATGTAGTCCTAGTATATCTTGACTGAAAAACGTCATGAAGACACGCGTTTCGAACACCACACGCGACGGCCGACGAGACGATGGCCGATGCCGAGAGTCGCTGCTAATCGGCGACGCGCGCGGTGTACACGATACAATCTCGCACGCGGTACCAAAGAGCATGTAGAAATATATACTTGCTTGAGTGATGTGATACGTTTGTGAGTAATGTTTGTACCAACCAACCACAGCAAGTAAAATCCACAGCCAAGTCACTCGTACTGTCCTAGTACACTTCGAAGCACAAAACATCTATTGGGTATCATAGTACCAACGACGTTGGAATCGCTCCGCTTAATAAATTAGCAATATATTGTTGTTTTATAGTTCCAGAAATTGCTTGCCAAACGCTGCTGTACCCCGACAGAGCCTAACGCCTACCACCAAGTAAATATTTATTTATTATGTCGCATGATTACGGCATGAAATCGAAGTTTTCTTACACTTACAGCACATAAAGCGATCCCTTTGATAACACTCTGTAAGCACATGTTATCGTGCTGGAGGTGGTAGTCGTTGCCATAGACCAGTCTGCATTCCGAGCGAGGCACCTCCCGTACTATCATGCGCCGTAGTTCTTGGTTCTCGCCTTCACGGATTTGCCCTGTCATCTGAGGAAAATTACACTTTAAAGACAACGGCCTTGATTAATGCTCTAAGTTTATGATAAATGCTATATTTATTGACGACAGGATGTCCAGTGTCCACTGCTAAGGCTACATTGTTCAACGTTATTTCCCAGGGGCAAATGCTCTTATATTCATGGACAGCCTCCGTGGCACAGCGGGCGAGTAATTGGCTGTGAAGAGAGAGGCCGCGGGTTCGATCAACGCACTGAGACAAATGTTTGTGTGGCTCACAAATATTTGTTTCGGGTCTGGGTGGTGTTAGACCGTAAGTCTCTTGTAGTTCCTAATAACCACGACACAAGACTCGATCTTAGTGTGGAGTCAGGACTATGTATGGGACTGTTGAGTGTTATCTATTTATTTTATTTATTCTAATCCGTATGTTCGTTTTATTTTGGTTGATAATAAGTGAATATTTTCCGATTTTAGGAATCGTTTAAAAACATACTAGTTAAATTAGTTAAAGAAAGCTGAAAACTATACCCGTGCACGAGAGGTCTCAAGAGTGAGATTATTGTTTTATATTTCTCAAATGAATTAACAATTATTTTTGTCATCGTGTCAATTTCATCATCATCATCATCATCATCAGCCATAGGACGTCCACTGCTGAACATAGGCCTGTTTACTAGCATCAATTTAGTAATATTTAATTGTTATTTATTAGTACCTATAGGTTTTAATTTTTATTATAGTATTTATGTCCAGCAGAGAACGTCCTGTAGCTAGCTGACCATAATGATATGCACTGTCAATTACTCCAATCTCTTACGACATTACCACCGATCCGTATCCAGTGACGACCGTCTCCCCGAAGAGTGGAGGCAGGTCTGCATCAGCCACCGCTAACGCCACAGGTTGCATGCGGCTTGTAGGAGTTATCGGCAGGTTCACCTGGGGTACCAGGAAGGCAACAGGCTATAGGAGATGTTGTTCAGGTGAGAGAGAGGTAGTAAGTGTTGTTACCCGATTGGTTACAAAATACATACCGGTATGTCTGGTACCGGTTTATTATTGGTAGACATCGATTGGTAGAACTATCTTTCTTTGTATAGGAAGAAATTGAAAACTTTTTATTTCATCTTATCTTACAGCCGAACCTTGGAAGCTGGTTCAAATGCGTTATTTCCACAACCTAAATACTAGGAGAATATGATTCTGAGATGTGCTTTAGTTGAAAGTACTTGAAGGGGAAAGTATTCCGCGATAAATGCAAGACACGAAGTTACATTAGAAATTAGAACGTACAGTAGTCGGACAGACTGACTTTTCAGGCACACTGGTTACATGCAGTCTATTTAGTTTGTCATTACTCACTTTGATCATAGCGAGGTTATGTTCTGGATAGTACTGGTCCATCTTGTAGTTGGGATGCCTGCGGATATCGACGACGGATAGAATTCTTCCACCAAAGTCCCTGAACACGGAGCCAATGCGTACCGACACTTCTTCTTTTGTTACACTGTACAAATAATGCTTTATTAGTAGATTCATAGATCGTAGCAAGTGGAAATTCATTGCCTGTGCTTGGTCTTTCTATGACAAAAGACTTCTGAAATGGCCATCGATCATAATATGTATCCCTGTGTTCTGTGGAACCAGCAGAATCTTAATAATATATTTTTATTACAGCAGTGACTGGCAAAAGAACTGGTGAGTCACCTGATGTTAAGTGATCTCCAGCACCCATGGACACCCAAGACACAAATGCATCATGGGTGCGTTGCTAATCAAAAAGGAGAGGTATAGAGATTGGGAAAGGGAGGAGGGAATTGGGCCACCGGAAATCTCTTTCACCGACCGAAATGCAACAGCGGGCTGCCACTTTACGTCGTTTTTATGGGAGACAGTGTTATCAAACTGGTCGAGTCGGTCCATTCGTGTCATTAATGTCAGCATGGCTACAACTCAAATTATTTCTATGGAATCAATAGAATAGAATAGATTTTATTATCATGATTTTATTTATAGATTATTTATAGTTAGCTAGGGAAGTCATTTGTTTAAGAAAATCACAGAGCAACTACGCGTACTTTAAACATTTACGCTTTTAAATGGTCTGCTACAGTTACCTTTCCATGATCACAATTTAAACCATCAGTCATCATTATACTTACTAATCAAAACACTGCGCCGCAGTCAACACCCAGTATTTTCCAACAATAGCGCCACCGCACCAATGTTTCCCGTGTAATCTGTAGCCAGAAATTTGGTATGAAGCTACTACGTTCTTCTTCTACCTGCTTTTATCCCACCCCTATGAGGAGTTGGAGCGATTTTATTTCAATCATGTTGCAGAAATGTTTTTGTGTTTTTACAACCAGTCTCATACCTGAGACCAAGTAGATATCGTCAACTCCTATGTGGGGAAATCCAGTCCTGGGTACTAATTGCTACTACGTGGCGTGGCGTCTCTTGAATCTTGAGAAGTAATCGATCATATCGCTTAATTTGTGAAAATGTAAAATAAAGTGAAAACTAGGTCCAAGATCATGTCACATAAAATAATTAATGAGCATTCACAATGTTTCGCCTGAATTCTGATGTGATTGTCAAATTAGCAACTGCCGTGGCACCACATACTCTCAATTTAGATTAATACACGAGACTTTTGGCACTATCATGATTTCTGTATAAACATAGTATTATGGACGGGATTCCACAATCTCCCCTCAGCTCCTGTCTTTATGCTTAAAGGCAGATAAGCAGACAGCCCACCTGCCGGTATATGATTACCATTGCTCATGGATATGGACAATGCTAGAGGCTAGTTCAAGCAGCTATCTTACTTTAGGAAGAAGTGTTTTTTTGTAAGACAGTGGTAATGTTCCGGTTGCGCCGACCCATTCCTAATGTAGGTCATCTACAACCAGTCTCACTGCTTAAAAATAGGCTAAAGTAGTAGAAACTTACCTAACTGACACTGTATATGGGTAATCTTCTAAGCACACCAGTCCCGTCTCGGTTGTAAGACGCTTCCTCCGTATGTGAGTGAGGTCTTCTTCCATTTTGGGAGGGAATTCGCACTCCAACTCCGCTTTTGTTGTTGTAGATGCTGATAATATTTTATGAATATTATTCAAAATGAGAGCATCAGATTTGGATACTCCAGAGTTACAGAAAAATCTAGCTATAATTTTATTACTGATTTTTTAAGTTTACGCGAATGTTATACATTGAAATAAAACTATTTTTACGGATTCTATCACCATTTGGTTTTCTGACGGTCACCGGTCGGACTGACAGTCGGACAGTCCGACCCGTGACCACGAAGACTGCAAAGCCTTCGAAACGTCGGGAATAAAAATTAAAAACCAAATCGTGATAGAATCCGTAAAAATAGTTTTATTTCAATGTATAATTTTATTATCTTAAGCGATGGACTCAAATATTGAGATACTATGAGTGAATTGTGCTGCATTTTGGATTTATCGACATAATTAGCAAGATTGTACATGTTGAATTTTATAATATATTAGATGAAATTGGAAGAAAACTCAGAAGTGTTTACAGTAACTTAAGATAAGAAATTAAGATAAACTAAAAATTATTATATTTTAGTTATATAACAGAAAGTTTAACATTACTTACCACTTATAACTAAACTACGACTTAAATTTACAACAACTAAAACTACAAACAATAGCATTGTAAAGAGTTTCGTATTCTCCTTCACTAAGGTCTCTTAATATTAGTTTTTTTCATTATGTTACGGTCCTATTGTGAAACTCTTGCACAGCAACTTTGAGAAAATTGAGTTTCCATTTAGTGGCAGAAAACTAAATATTAGTGAAAACAACTTTATGGTAGGCATTGTTCGGGATCGTGGATTGTAAACATGAAGTAACAGAAGGCCAAAAAGCTAAACAATTCAATCTGTTTTTAGATTACGCAACGGTTTAGTTTTTGTGTGGTTTTAAGAAAATGATCCTGTAGTTCCAGATTTTGGTATAACTGGAATGTGACTTATGTGTTACAGAACATACATATATCAAAATTCAGGCAATAACCATTTAAGAAATTATTGCGATTAATGTTCTTTCACTCAGTACGTATTTTAATAATATTTTTGCTTTGAGATCATGAGCTATGTTTTATCCAGAAAATATTATGGGAATTTTACGCAGGCAAAACAAAAGCCACTTTGTAATTACGTTTCAGAATTTACATCTCTTCTTAGTCCATCTGTCTTTTGACCATCCTCATCATTCCATATGAGGTCGGCATATCCTTAGAACAGTTGGATAGGGTACGTAACATACTTTTAAAGTATGCTGCAGAAATTATTCGGCTTAGCTTCTGTTCCCCTCCCGGTTCACAGCTATATACGTTGTTAACTGTCATACATAAAAAGCATAGTATAATAGAAGTTAGCTAGTGATCTACAATGTTTTACGCCTTTCATTCGATGCTATCGTATTTGAATCGTGCAAATAGTATACTTATATTTTTATTTTTAAATATCATGGCCTGCTATTGTTCTCAAAATTTCTTATTCCTTTTACTTTTACAAATTAACAACCATTTTTATCTATTTTCTTCAGTATTTAATCACTTGCCATATCTGAATGTATGTTTAGTTGGAAAAAACATACAATATTCTCATAGCTATGTTATCCTAGTATTAAAGATATATTTTTATTAACATATATTTATTTTATTTTTTATTTAAAATGTGTCGTTGTATAATCACTTTATTTTTTGTGATTAATGTAATTAATTGTGATTTAGATTATGGCAGTTTTGATTATTATAGTATAGACAGCTATGAAAATGATTTATATAACGAAGTTTTTAATAGGAGTTCAAAGGAAAAGCCAAAAAGAATAACATTTATTAAAAATATAACGTCTAATGAAATAAAAGACCGTAAGTTCAATAAAATTAAATAAAATATCAGTATGTATAGAGAGAGACAAATAGATGTGGTTACTTTGATCGTGAAAAACTTAGATGAAGATCAATCTATGTTGGAAACTCATTTATAGATTACCTCTAACATTAGTGTTAAACACAGTTGTTAACAGGAATTAATTAAATACCAAACCTATTTTTTTTAAATAACTTTGTTTTTTTATTCTGTTCTCAAAGTTGAAACCACAACAGTTGCAACGCGCTGTAAACACCAGGAGTACATGGTCTCCGAGGAGAGCGACGAGAGCAAGAACTTATTGATCGGCTACCCATTCTCCGTATCCATCCAAAGAAAGGGAGCGCACTATACTACCGGCGCATTAGTTAACAAGAGATGGGTATTAAGCTCCGCTAGCGAATTTTTTAAGTAGGTTGGCATTATTACTATGACACAAATCCCTTGCTATCTTTTTCTAACGCGTACAAACTGGTTCTGTAGCGTTGTTTCTTTCGGTTTAGCGTGCTTGTTCTGTCCCTCTTTACGGCTTAGCGCTATGCTTCTCATTTCTCAACCACGAACGTTTGTGCTGTGTTTATTAAACACCTACACAGAAATGCTTTCGCTACTATTTTTGTTTGTTTCATTATTCTGCGACATCGTTATATGGTGCTTTTGTTTTTCTCGAAACTGTAAAAAAAACTAGACACTCGTTCTTAACTGCTCATGGAACAATGAACATAGTCAAATATGTGTAGCGAAATGATATTTTATGTAGTGTTTTAATAAAACATGAGCCTTTTATTCTGCTGACCCACCAAACTTAAACTGTTTCCCATTTCCCAGTGTTCGAGAAACGATCAAATTGTTTCGAGCGCGACTAGGATCGGTGGATTGCAAAAGAGGTGGTATCCTCAAGCCGATCAAACATTTCGAAGTTCATCCATCGTATGTATACGGAAAGCCAAGTTTTGACTTGTGTTTGTTGCGAATGGCGACGTCAGTGGATTACTCACAAGTGGTACAGCCAATAATACTCTCTAAGATTACAGCTAAAATAGTGAGCGCTAAATTCATGACCACTTACTGGCCTAGAATTGTGGTAAGTACTAAGCAGTGATTGGCTTAAATCGTGCCATAAAGACAAATATTATGACGTCAATAAAATATAATACATTTTTTGTTATGATATACTGTATGTATTCATTATTATATTATATATTATATCATCATTATACCTTTGTAACAATTTCATTGTTTACTAGCTAAAAACATTATCTTAATTTTTAATTTCCGCAATAAAATATTTAGGGACTTTTTTGGGATTGCCTCGGTGGCGTAGTTGTATTTCGTTATGACTTCCGTCCTGACGTCTCGGGTTCGTTCCCCAGGGCGGGCAAAGTGATATTAGATTTTTCATATCAGCCCGGAGTCTGGAATTAGTGCCCGATATAGCGATAGGCTCGCCCCCTATCACATCTGGGACGGAACTAAGCTCAGCGATATGTAGGTGTTCTAGTTGGCTAGTGCACCTCTGCCTACCCGTTCGGGGATATAGGCGTGAGCTTATGTTATGTGTTTTTTATTGAATTATGTATCTTATAATTCGAACATGAGTAATGTGCATACGAATGACCATACTTGAGAAAAGACAATCCTTAATTTAGATAATTTGATAATCTCTCTCTCTCTAGCTTAAAGGTAAAGTCTTGCCAGAATATGCTAACGAAAGAATCAAACACAGCAGTATGAGAGTGTCCACACAGAAAATGATTCCATGGGATGAATGTACGACCTTGATGGCAGCTTTGAATGAAACATTGGACCGATCCAGTTTGTGTTTGAAGCCGATAGCTCTGCACCACAGCGCGTGCATGGTGAGAGTACCTCCATGTTGTTATGAAAGCCTGGTATCTATGCTACACATTTGGAATCTTCTTCACTGGTTTTGTTTTTTTTTTTCATAAAGGCCGGGGCAGGGCTTACACAATGTCATTAATAATTAAATTCTATACACAAAAAAATTACATGTTTACAATTAATTAAAAATAGACTTTATGAACAGTGCAGAACAAATAAACTTTTAGAGAATGTTAGTCGTAGGAAAAACCTGATAATTAAATTATTATAATATTTAAAAATATTCTCGAACTATTTCATTATAATGTAAATATATGACTTGGAACTGTACAAGTATAATAAATGTCTAGAGGACCGAATTAATTGAACCTTGACAATGATTGCTCGATGATAATAAACAACTCCTTAGGAACAGCTATTGTTACATCCATTTTACATTTTTGGGATATCTTTCTATCTAGTTAATAGCACGTTTTTATGTCACTTAGTGTCGAGAGAATCCAACTTCATATTCTTTTGATCAATCATTTCATTCTAGCCCGACGTGGGAGCTCCAGTTGTAGCAAACGACGGGATATGGGGCGTCACCTCAGGATGGGTTTCTGCCAACTGCACAACGTCCCCCAGCCCTACAATATTCACGAGGATCTCCTCCGCAGCGGTGCGATCCTGGTTAGATGCGCATCTGCCTGACGTTTAGGAGGTCGCCAATCGCTAGTTCAGAGCGAAAACGTCATGTCGCCACGTTCCGAAAACTTCTATAATTCTCTAATAGCCTGGTATAAATCACAGCTGATACTCTTTCTCGTGCGAGCGGAGCGGTCCTCAGCCACCGGATCTCAGCGATCGGATCTCAGCAACCGGACGTCAGCGACCGGACCTCAGCGACCGGACCTCAGTGACCGCACCTCAGCGACCGGACGGGGGTCACGTCAAAGTCGACCTTATTGCCACGCCATTTTTGTACTTATTTAAAAAAGCACGTTCATTTAAAAACAGAGTTTATTTTATTTTGAACATTATTATAATTTAGTAGTTTATTATAATTATTTTTATTAGTCTTGTCACAATACCGGGGGAATCATGAATGCGTTACCGGCCTTTGAGGTAGATATAGGCTTCTTTTCTTGTAGGAAATATAATAAAATAAGTGAGCAGTTTACGTCCGCCATTACTGTTGGTGTTCTTAATTTTGGATAGAATTTGTCTTTATTTTATACTGTTTAATGTCTTTGTAATAATCTATTAAATTAAACCAGATACTTTCTTTCTATCTGCCCTTATCCCACCTTAACGTGGGTTCGCCGCAACAAACTTTTTTAAGTATGTTGCAGACAGGATTAAGCTAAGGTTTTACGACGGGCCTTTTTTTTCGCGGGGAAAAGTGATTTACCACTGCCGCCGCGCCCAGGGGGGTGGGTGGACGCGGCGGATATGTCGGGTTCGCCTGTTTTACGACCCAGCGCCGTGATGCCCGGGAGAGATGTTCGACATCCGGGCGACACTAGGCCAAGTCCCTAACTAAATTCACTACACCGGCAATACCGACTAAAAACCCCGCGGTGGTCTACTTCGGCGCTTGAGTGGGGCGGTCCCGGGGTATCCGGAGATAGACTCGGATTGCTACCGGAACCACCCCTGCGCGGTGCCGGCTTGCGGCCCGTCTCCAATTTGGGGGAGCTCAGAAGCCCCCGCCGCCGAAGAACGCCCTCGGCGTCTACGGCAGCACGAGGCCGACCTTCTGTGCTGCAGTCCGTCCCGGGGCCGCATGTATAGTAGTACTAAAAGGGGCGCACAGCCTCCCGCTGCACACCCGCGACCCCGGAAGGCCCCTATTAGTTGCCTCTTACGACAGGCAGGAGTTACCGTGGTGGAATTCTCCAAACGCCCCCATACCACAGGGCGAACGACCGGCCTGCCTGCCTGACGTCAACCTCCTCTGTATGATTCAGTTCCAGGCAAATTAAATTAGAAAACTCGTTTTGTCCGACCTGGGCTTCTAACCTAAAACCTCCCGGTCCACAGCCCATATACATAATATGCTGCCACGAGATCAAGGAGGCGACTATTCAATTAAACCAGATATACGGAAGAATAATATTTGTATAATTAATTACAATATTGGGTACTTGACTATGTTTGATTTTATACATATTAATATATAAAATGGAAAATAAAACAAAAAAGAAACCCTTCTGTAAAAACTGAATCGAAATTGGTTGAAAATTGAGGCAGTAATTAATATTTTAAATTCTGCAATGAGCAAGAGTGGGGGGGTGTAGTGTAGTATCTTGCTATCCCTTTTCAACGCATGCACCGTTATGGCCGTGACGTAATTATATTGATACTTCTCTTTCCCGTAGTTTGAAGGTTACACCAAACTTCAAAGGCCTATAACTTTTTTATTTTTGAGAATATTGCAATATTTCTTTCTGTGCTATGTTTTAGATGACGTATATTTCATATAAAATTAATTAAAAACAATAATGGTCAAGTACCCAATTCAAGGCTAAGCTCAAGATATGTCAACGGGCTATGGAACGCAGCATTTTAAGTTTAAAAAGAGTGGACCGTGTAAGAAACACTGTACTGCGTTCCTTTACACAAATTGCTGATGTCGGCAGCAAGGCTGCTCTTTTAAAGTGAAGTTGGGCTGGACATGTAAGCCGTATGGGCCCTGGGCGGTGGGCCCGGATTGTCACGCAATGGGTACCTCAGGACGGACATCGTAGACGGGGCAGGGAGGTTACCACCACCTCTTATAGCAGTTTTATTATAATCTTACTTGTACCGATTCCCATACAAAACAAACGAAGGATGATTATAATAATACTGCTATAAGGCTCAATTGCACCACTATTATTAACCTAGAGTTAGTCCTAACCGCAAGCTAAATTGACAGAAAATGTATGAATGACATGTAACTTAACTTGCGGTTAGGACTAACTCTAGGTTAATAATAGTGGTGCAATTGAGCCTAAGAGGCGGTGGTAACCCTGCAGACCACGTAAAAGGAGCGAGATGACCTGAATACCTTCCGCGACGACGGTGGAAGTTTGCTGCTGATCGTGATGAGTGGAGAGATAAAGGGGAGGCCTTTGCCCAGCAGTGGGATGATATGGGCTAATAAGATAAGATTCATTACAATTAAATAAATGTAATTATTTATTACTACTCTATACTCTTTTTCTTTGTGACTCTCAAAATTAAAACCTACAGGTATGTTACAAGTTTGTTATCACTTATCAACACGTAACGCTAGTTTAGAGGTTACAAACGTTCAATGACCTCAACATATTAAAAACATTTTTATCAATCATAATAAAAAAATACCGTGAAACGTCTAAACTAGCAATATCTTGTATGCGCTGAAAATATTATTATCAAATTGTTCACGTTACACAGAAAACAAAATTACGAACTTGCTTTCTAAAGGCGCGTCTTCTGCACATGTTTTTCTCGAAGCAAAACACCTACACAACTAAATGTTTTAGCTGTCTCCTGCTCCATGGACTAATGTACCATAGGCAAGAATGCGTAGCGAAACCATGTTTTGTGTAGGTGTCATGTATAATGTTTCTGCTGTCGCTTTTCGTTCGGTGAGTGAGATTTCCGGTGGCCCATATACCTCTTCTCTTTCCCAATCCCTTTTCCCTCCCCTTACGTTCTCTCATTTTAGGTTGGCAGCGCACCCATGATTCTTTTTGGGTCCTGGGTATCTGGTCGGTGGAGATCACTATCTGCTCGTTTGCCAGTCTCTGATATAAAAAAAATGAAAACCGACGTAAACGTTTCGTCTGTGAGAAGATTCAGTGGTCCAAACCCCCTTTCAAATCCACATTCCCTCCCTTTAAGGTAGGCATTGCACCCAGGATTCCTTCACATCATCTATCATAGGTTTCTACGAGCGGTGTAGATCACTGACCATCAGGTGACCCATATATCAGTCTTTGCTATAAAAAATAAGCACTTTTATAGGTGCAGAGCACATAAATCCGCTAGCATAATAAAGCAATGATGATAGCGATATGCTGGCCTATCATATTTGGGGCGGATATAAGCTCGACGAAATGTGCATTTTCTAGTTTATTTCGCTCCTGTCTACCCATTAGGGGATATAGCCGTGATCATATCTGTATTTATAATATATCACTTTAAGATAAACAATAGGCGACCTCTGTTAGTGTTATCATATTATTATTGCACACAGCACAACGTTAATGATAAGAGGGGTCGCGTCATATAATAATATCGCACGTAATTGATATGGTTAGCATAAAAATTAATGTCTAATGACCACTTGCAAAAGGATAAAAAGGTAAAGGTAAAGGTAAAGGTCGCAGGAAGTCGCTGGATGCAGGCCGCTTTCAACAGGTCGATTTGGAAATCTTTGGAGGAGGCCTATGTTCAGCAGTGGACGTCCTATGGCTGATGATGATGATGATAATGATGATTCAATATTTTCACGGCAGGCAGCTGCTGTGTCCCTAGCATTGATGATATCCAATGACGGTAACGACTCATTAGGTGGCAGGGCTGGCAAAATGCCACGAGCCCCTGGCCCGAGGGGGTCCCCAGCCCTAGGTGCCGCGAGCTTATGTTATGTTTTAACTAATTCAGCCGATTTATTAAAATTCAATTACAACGTGTTGATTTTTCGGGGGCCCCATCATCATCCCTTATCACAATTTTATTTGGGGTCGGCGCAACATGTTTTCGGCTTCCATACATGCCTATCAGCCGTCATCTCGTCAGTCGTCAATCACCCCTTTTTCTTTCATGTCCTTCCTTATACACTCCATCCACCTCTTCTTTGGCCTTCCTCTACCTCTCCATCCATCAAGATTCATATTCATCACTTTCTTACCCACGTATGTCTCTTTCCTTCTCATAACATGCCCATACCATTTTCGGGGCCCCATCCAATGAATTTGCCATGGGCCTCAGATGGTATAGTTACGCCACTGTTAGGTGGGCCAACTGCTCGTCTGTCTTCTTAACTCAAAGGACATATAAAATCTTCCTCTTTTACAACGGAGGTTTTATGTTTTGTATGGAGTACCTCCGTCTAGTCGTCAGTAGATGCAACAAGCAAACAATCACATGGGATGTATGTTGTAGTATTAATGTTGTTTAACCCAACTATTTTTGCTATATGTACCTAGGGTTGGTGGAACCAGTATACATATTTACTGTTTTTTTTTTAATGTTTGACGTGAATATTTTAATATTGCCGGTAATAATATACCAGCAAAATCAAAATATTCACGTCAAACATAGGATGCTCATCTACAAGGTGGACCGACGACCTGATGAATGTCGCAGGAAGTCACTGGATGCAGGCCGCTTCGATTCGATCTGGAAACCTTTGGGGGAGGTCTATGTTCAGCAGTGGACGTCCTGTGGCTGATGCTGATGATGATTTTGATATTGAGATATTATTAAAGTTTAACAGTTAATAAGTGCAAACTGCAAACAATCAACTGGTCATCTGTGGCTTATAATCGCTCATCAACTCTTTCTACCTGCTCTTATCCGACCTTAATGTGGGGTCGGCGCAACACACTTTTTCAAGCATGTTGCAGAATTTTTTGAAGTTATTACGACGGGCTGCCTGCCTGACGTCAACTCCCCTGAGGGAAGTGGCAACAAGTTCCGGGCAAATAAAATTCTAGAATCTGCTTTGCCCGACCTGGGAATCGACCTCCCAGTCCACAGCCTATATATGCTGCCACTAGACCGAGGAGGCGACTATAATCGCTGATCAACAATGAAAAAAAAAACGATTGTTAATAGGATATCGAAAGATACATAAATACTACGTGAGCTGAAGCGAAGTCTAAAGCCACGTCTCCTGCACTAGTTTTTCTTGCACTAAAACACAAAAACACACGAAAAACAATGATTTTCGCTGTCTCCTGCTCTTGGAACAATGGACTATAGACAACAATTTGTAGAAATACCATATTTGATTAATGTTTTAGTGCAGGAGACGCGGCTGGCTAAGGCGCGCCCTGACCTCTGCTCATATACAAATCCTAGGAACAGACATAAAAAAAAATAAAAAAAAATAAAAATCTTTATTAATCACGTAGGCATATAAAAGCACTTATGACATGTCAAAAAAAGCATAATTTAGATTTAAGTATTTCTTATATTATAGGATACTACGAATTTGGAATTAGGGAGGCAGGTTATACAGTTAGAAGAATAGGGTCCTATGGGGAAAGGGGAATGGAGAGGTTTGTAGACCGTGGATGTGGCATGTGGATGGATGGCTGGATGGATGTGGCAGGTACGCCGACAGGGAAGCGACGGGAATTAATAGGAGTTGGTGGGATTGGATGAAAATACTACAGAGCCCTATCCTAGCTAACCTACCAACCTTTCTCTAGCTACCTACGGATGACGACCCGAAGAAGAAAGGCAGAAAGAAACTCCGGGCTTATTTTTTTCATCATCAATTGTCACCATTTCTTTTTTCTTTTATCAAATTATATTCACAAATTTGGGTATAACTGATAATTATACGGATTTATGCATACCCAACACCACTATCATATATCCAGAAGAATGGAACCGGTGAAGTAGTATTGTAGCATGCATAAACCCATACTAACAAAATATCCTTAATAATAATTTTGATATAATTTATGGCACACACTTTACAAATTGGTCGATCGGTCGTACTGTTTACAATAAAAATATATAAATGATAACAAGTATAATGTCTAATACAAAGAATTTAAACGGTCTAATAACAATATTATCATCACTATGGTGACAAGCCAGTCAATGTACATTGTCAAATAAATATATATATACATATATAGCAAAAAACATATAACAAAACAGAATTTCATTTATAGATAGTTAATGTTATAATTCAAAATTGCAGAAGGCGATTCAGTTCAGTTAGGGTTCAGCAGTTTAGCAGCAGACTGATTCCAGACTGACATATGGAACAACATGCATCGGAGCTACATTCGGAAGAGACATGAGACATGAGACCGGCAGAGCCCTAAGGCTGAGATCTATAGAGCGAACTTCGACTAAGTCAGAGTCAAAAAATGAACTCATTGACGATTTGGATTTTTTTAATTAAACTTTGACTTAGTCCGAGTCATATTCTACAAGAAAAACAGACAGACTAAGCAAAGATTTTCTTCAAAAAATGGCAATTCGATTGACAGCCTCGGTGGCGCAGCGGGCGAGTAGCCAGCTGTGAAACGTGAGGTCGGGTTCAATTCCCGCACTGAGACAAATGTCTGTGTGGCTCACAGATATTTGTTTAGAGTTTGGGCGTTGTGAGACCGAAAGTCTCTCGTAGTTTCTGATACCCACGATAAAGGTGACTGTTGGGTGTATTATTATTTCAAATCTTCTCTTAGTTCGTTTCTTTGACTCTGACTTCGAGATTAGTAACTCTAGATTAGTAATAGCGCTGCAAGTCGCCCTTATTTTACCAACCGCTCTCCTTTCTGCAAGAACCAACATGTAACCTAATAAATTATTTCATTGTGTTTTAAAAATTATTTTATTTATAAATAATTAAAACATTGGTAAGTGCCAGCCCTAACGACACACCAAATAATGATCACAGCGAAAAAGTAAATCATGTTAACAGTACAACTAAAATTAATTTATTGATATTATTATATATTATATAAACGATATATTTGTCTGAAAACAGTTTATTAATTAGTTTACTGTTGAAATATGGCGTGTCGCAGAACTCGCGGAATAAATTAAAATTAATTTAAATTCAAACAATAAAATGGTAATCACAAGTCAAATTGAATGTACAAAGGCAAAATGCGGTCATACTTATGTGCAATGGACGGTGGCCATATTAGGTAAAAAATTAAACAATTTAAATAAATAAAACAAAACACGACTAAACTAGGATCGCATGAACAGTGAGCGTTATTTTTAGCCAATACCACATTGCTGACGTACGGTCTGCAGGCCGGTTGGATATCGCCGATGACCAAAGTGCTCAAATCCACGTTATCACCGACCAGTGTGCCGTTATTGGACGAGGAAATATCATTGATAGCGAGTATGATGTGCCTGTCTGCTATATTCGGCGTGATCGGCTATGCGTACATAGCCGACGCCTACGGAAGGCGGGTGGGCGTCATGTCCATAGCGGTACTACAAGCGGTGAGCTCTCTGTTTGTATGTCGTCCTGGTAGCTGTCTGTTAAATGTGACATTCATTTGTCGACAATGTCGGCCTTCATTCATGTACGCGAGTTGTGATGTCAGTCCGGCAGCGCGTGGAGGCGGGATATGGCAGTCAGCACACGATGTGGGGACATTTTATGTGAAATTGCTACCTTTCTACCATTGAGAATTATTGAGACTGGCCAGTCTGTGCTCATGCTGTTTTAATGGGGATACACGTCTTGACCATTATGACAATACAACAACCCGCGTTATTTTATCTGAGACTATAGGGCCTACGTGTCTATACTAGAGGTATACTCAGGATACTATAGACTCTATAGTATCCTGAGTATCGTTTTGTAATATGGGTAAACACGCTCTAGGGGTCCATAATGATCATGATCTATGTTCCCAAGGCCTAAGTCTATCAGTCATAGGTAAACTTTGGTCTCTTGTTTATTCTTCTTCCATTGTATCAGAAAAAATCAATAATAGTAAAAGAATTTTATTCCATTTTTCAGCTAAGTTGGATAATAAAATTATGCTCTCCGTCCAAAACTGGCTTACTAATAGCGAGGATAGTCTGCGGTCTACCTGCAGGTGGTTGCTTCAGCATCATACCGATGTATGTCAAAGAAATCAGCCAAGATAACATACGTGGCAATCTAGGGTGTCTGCTAATCCTAATGCAAAACATTGGCGTACTGGCCATATATGCCATGGGATCATACTTACAGTATCACACTGTGTTGTGGACAGCTTTGCTGGTGCCTATAGTGACGATTGTATGCATGCTGAAAGCTCCTGAATCTCCTGCCTTCCTGGTTAAGAGGGGGTTGGATGAGGTGAGATATTCTTAAAAATAAGAAGAGAACTGTGAGTTAGAGTTACTAAACGCACCGCAATTTGTCGAAATAATTAAAGCTGGCCTTCAAATTAACTGCATCCACTGCTAGGGCCAAAATGCCTTGTAATATATATGAACAGGAAGCCCTGCCTAATCGCGGAAGATGTATTTTACCTAAAACGGATTTTTGATTAATTAGCCTTTAATATTACTTTGTAGAAAGCCATGAAAACAGTAGCATTGTTAAGAGGTCTAGACACGAGCGACAAAGAAGTGCAGAACGAGGTCAACTCTCTGCGCAATGAAGAAGCATACTGCAAGTCTTTGCCGAAGATTTCTTTTTTGAGTATACGTAAGTGTATTTATTATCTATCACCTTAATGATTGATGTCGCCCAGGGGTTACCCTACCATTTGGTAAATACCGTTACCATTTACCAAAAAAAGCGGTATCTACAGAGTGGCGCCGACATAACGACATTAAATTTGATAATGAATTACAGAGGTATTTTTAAATTTTATCGCACCAATAAAAAAACTAACATAACTACTGAAAAAGTAATTTTTTCAAATAAAATAAATAAAAGAAGTTCGCTTACTGAATGTAAACCCTTTTATACTGTATAAAAGCGGTTTTATGCGCAGAGTGCGGACGAGACTACATGTAGGTAAACTTCAGTAGGTATGCGGCGCGGTCATCGTTTCCGAGTCGCGCCAGGCAGGTCCGTTCACGTTTGTTATATACAAAAGATTATACAAAAGATACTTTAGATTGTTTCCACCATGGGCCAACTACAATTCTGCACCAGTTAGTTTGGAGTTACTTGCAGGAAAGGTCGTTAAATGGAAATCAATTTCAGTAAAAAACCCAGCATGGCGCCGTGGCTTCTTCCTCAACATGGCTATAATGTCACTAGCATCGTGCAACGGTAATTTCAGCATAGTGACGTACGCGGCGGCCATCTTGTCGACGTCAGGCGTCAACGTCAGCCCAGAGTTGCAGACACTGAGCTTCCCGACGGTTCTGCTAATTGGCTCATTTGTCTCTATGGCTTGCGTTGAGAGGGTTGGTAGGAAAGTAAGTGCAAAGGTGTTTATACAAGTTTTTAATTTATTAAGGCATTAGTTATTTAGTTAATTGGAATTGGATCATTTAATTTGTCTAGAAACACGACCATTTTTTCCAGTAACCGAACATTAATTTTTCCTTTCTTAATGGCATTCAAGCATTGTACCTCTATAGTCTATATTATAACTTTTACTTCCCCAGGTCATCCTCTCGACAACATTTCTAGTGACTGCAGTGTCATTGGTTACGTTAGCTTCCTGTCTCCTACTGCAGGGCACATTACCACCATGGCTACCGATCGTGGCCATCATACTATCTCTCGGCTCGTACTCAGCTGGAGTGTCGCCCCTACCGTACGTTATAATGACGGAGATGTTCAACTTCGAAGTAAGTGAATATTTGGAATAATTTACTTTGAATATCCTCTATTTAAGATGATAACCGGGACCAACCAGGACTTCATAATACTACCAAATACATTCATATTAAATAGCAAAAAAAACTTGTGATCAATCAAAAATATTTTTTATTATTGTAGAATAAAGTATTCAGTACCTTTAATTACGTTATGCTGATTCGATAGGTATATTTATATTATGTTTATAATATTGCCTTTATAAATTGTAGTAAAAACCTGATATCTTACTTTGCTTTATTCAGATTCGCGCCAAAGTCCTAGGCTGCGTGGTGACGTATTCTTGGTTCGTGTCTTTCGTCCAATTGGCTGCATTCGCGCCAATATCCGCAGCACTAGGCGCACATTGGACGTTCTACATGTTCGCGGGCGTTAACCTCCTTGGCGCCGCTGTCAGCCTAGTATTCCTGCCCGAGACTAAAGGGAAAAGTGTTGAAGATATCGAATTGATGCTACTCAAGTAATGGAAATTGAATTTGGATTACGAAAAAATTACGGCTGCCTCCGTCGCAACTCGCATCGCGTTGTGCGTTCCTTGCCTCCATTGCCTGCCAAGTGAGTGCCATCTGCCGGCTTTAACCGTCATAAATATTGGCATGTCCTGTGGTAATGTCAGTTACTTTGTAAGGCTACTTTTGTAAGTTAATTATTATGTACTCGAAATAAAATCATATTTTATTTATTACAAATTATTATTTTGTATTAGTACAAAATACTTCCAACATGATTGTAAAAAAAAAACAAAAAGCATTATTATATATATATTATACTAGCTGACCCGCGCAACTTCGTCTGCGTATGAGAGAGAGGGTTGAAAGAGTGAGTCGTAGGCACCTATAGCACAATAATTATATAGATATAAGGATTTTTGTTAGTATGGGTTTTTGCATCCTACAATGCCATTTCACCTTTTAATCATTCTTTTGTTAATTACACCTCCAGTGGTATTGAGGATGCGTGAATCCATATAAATATGATTATCAATTGTATTGACAATTTGTAAATCAATTTTTTTAAAAAAGGAAAATAGACAAAAGAAAATAAAAAAGAAATGGTGACAATTGATGATGAAAAAAATAAGCCCGGAGTTTCTTTCTGCCTTTCTTCTTCGGGTCGTCATCCGTAGGTAGCTAGAGAAAGGCTGGTAGGTTAGCTAGGATAGGGCCTCACGCACCAATCCCAACTGCTTCCAGTATTTCCAGTCAATCCCCTGCCACCATTCCTGCCATATGCCATTCCCATACAATTCATTCCCTTACACTCTATTCCTATTTCCCCTTATCACCCTATCTCAGCCATCCCATCGTTATTATGTCCATACTTGCCTGCCTGTTGTCTAATTCAAATATATAATGTAAATTATATTAATCCTAATTTAAAAATTTACTTGTGTTGACTTGTCATAAGTGCTTTTTTACATGCCTACGTGATCAATAAAGATTTTTATTTTATTTTTAATTCTAAAAGAGGTAATGGGATGATCTACTTCGGCCGTCATGCACCCCGTCTCTCACACCGTCAGTCACACCGTCTGTCAAACCGTCTGTCACCCCGTCTCTTACCCCGTCAGTCACACCCTCTGTCACACCGTCTGTCACTCCGTCTGTCACCCCGCCTGTCACCCCGTCTGATACTTTGTCTGTCACCCAGTCGGTCACCCGTCTGTCACCACGTCCGTCACCCCGCCTGTCAAGTGACACCTGTAGACATCTGGCGGGGATAACTAATGAAATGACGATTGATCAGTTTTCGACCGGAGAGGAAAAATGATTAAATTACTAAAATGGCTATTAAAAAATAAGGGTTGATCGTAGAAGGGTGAAAATTGAGGATTGTATGTATTTTTGTATGTTGTATCATAAAAAAATAGAAATTAAAAAAATTTTGTCTAAAAAATAAAAAAAAAAAATTAGGGGTGGACTACCCCTAACATTTAGGGGGATGAAAAATAGATGTTGGCCGATTCTCATAGATACCGGATAAGCACAAAAAATTTCATCAAAATCGGTCAAGCCGTTTCGGAGGAGTATGGCAACAAAAACTGTGACACGAGAATTTTATATATTAGATAGCAGTCAAGCCGCGCCATGCCAGTTAGCGCCCATTTCGAGTTGTGTCACTATTGCACCAAAAGGCGCTCTTAGTTACCAGGCTCACATAAAGTTGGAGGAGTTTTCCTGACCATTGCGAACTGGGCGTCTACTATCAAAAACGAACGCCGAAACGTCGGCCGAAAAAGAAGAAACGATGAACTTCCGATTTAACCTTATTAACAAATTACTTCGGATCCGTCACCGTTGGTTTCGGAGCCATAAACAATCGTTCGAATGAACATGTTGTGTCGGATTAGGGAGGTATATCTTCAAAAACCGTAATTTTTTAACAATTGTGACATTTTTGTGAAAAATACATATAAAATAGATCTCTAATTGGGTTTTATGTAATAAGTATATCATTTCATATTTCGAAACAATTATTAAATACAAAATACCAAATATTTTTGCTAATTTTGCAATCTGCCCTAATCTTATTGCATAATGTTTAATCTGTGGAGTATTGGCATTTTTTAAATTTTTGATTGACACTGACAAGTTGACTAGAAGAATTCTTTGTGTTGGACAAATACGTGTTGGTAAGTTTATAATTAAATGTTATTTATTTGCTTTAAACGAATGATCTATTGTATTAAATGTAGTTACTGTATAACAAAATGCAACTTCTATGTTTTGAACGATTCAAAAATGATCGTTACTTACATTATACATACGATTAACGTATAATGTTTTTGACTATTTTTCAAAACATTTCAGTTCAAGATGACTGCTGCGAGCATGCAGATGGAGGCGTTATTACAATTTATGACGGAAAACCCCGATCCCGCTGTGATTATGTGCATAGCCTGGAGAAGCGGGCTAAATCAAAACGGTTGTAGGAGACCTTGACGTCCCACATTAATAGCATGGGTGGCGCAATGAAATCTATGCTGCAGTGGAAGAAGGTAATATCCATAATGGAATGTAGCAGCACAGTGCATTCTTGAACAATGACACATAGCGAAAACATGTGTGAACCAAACTTGGATTTGTTTTTTACTCGTGTGAACCACTTACTTGTGCGTGGTACTTAAGTGATTCGTTAATAGTTTAGTTTCGTATTTACAACGAGTTTTTTTGTTCCCTATGCATTCCTTTGTATTTAATTTGTTATTTTAATAAATATTTGGTAAGAGTGAGAGGCACAGCATCCCTTACGGGATAGAGCAGTTCAATGAATCAGACTAGCTACCTTAAATACGGTGTTAGAAAATTCAGTCAAGAGTATACCATTTGCATTGATCGCACACGCACAGTATTCCATTTGCATTGATCACGCACGCATAGTTTGTCTCTCTGAATCGCTCACACTTTACTGGCACCCAAGTCTTTCATTTACCAGAAATCATTACTCGGTATAAGACAACTGCCAAATTGGTGACCCCGACGTGATTCTCACCCGACGTGATTCGCAACCGACGTGATTTTCACCCGACGTGATTCTCAACCGACGTGATTCGCAACCGACGTGATTCGCAACCCACGAGATTCGCAACCCATGAGATCGACGCCGAACACCTGCAGCCAACACTGGATCTCCAGCCGACTAACAACATCGTCGCCACATACCACATCACCATGCGTCACTTCCTTACGACCAGTCAGCACTCAGCATCGCTTCGCCAGCCAACACTACAACAAGGCTCAAAGGATCCACGCTCATGCCGACAAAGCAAGCCTGGTACTTTCGCCACTCTCAACGCGACTACGGCACCAACGTCACAGCACGACTGCGCTACAGCCGGTTCATCCACGGGCAGCACTCGCCGGCTCTCGCAGTGCAACCACGTGACACGCCTCATCGCTACTTTGCACGATTCCGACTCACTGGAATGTCGCGACAACGCTCCCGACTCACTGGGACACTCGCACAACTGCGCACTGGCACTGGCAAGCTTCTCAAGCATCCCGACGGAATTGATACAGCGACAACTCTGCAACACGCACCGAACTGTGATACGCAAGCGATATTATCAATGCAAATGGAATATTCACAGCAACCGCAACTACATAGTCCACTCACGACTCAACGGACCCTACCACATCATCACTCTCACCTGTTCAACAAAAAAAATACGGACTACAGTAATACCGACTGAAACCAGCACATCTCTACAACCAAGGGAACATCGTCAATACTTCACCGCACAATGCATCTGCTGCCACAACCAGCGACATCGAACCGCGATCGACCGAGGTAGTGCGATAGCCGCCAACGCAGCCCTACGTCACACGGTCAGGACGCCAGATGAAACCCTCCGTACGCTTCACTTGAGGGGGAGTATTGTAGCAGCACAGTGCATTCTTGAACAATGACACATAGCGAAAACATGTGTGAACCAAACTTGGATTTGTTTTTTACTCGTGTGAACCACTTACTTGTGCGTGGTACTTAAGTGATTCGTTAATAGTTTAGTTTCGTATTTACAACGAGTTTTTTGTTCCCTATGCATTCCTTTGTATTTAATTTGTTATTTTAATAAATATTTGGTAAGAGTGAGAGGCACAGCATCCCTTACGGGATAGAGCAGTTCAATGAATCAGACTAGCTACCTTAAATACGGTGTTAGAAAATTCAGTCAAGAGCATACCATTTGCATTGATCGCACACGCACAGTATTCCATTTGCATTGATCTCGCACGCATAGTTTGTCTCTCTGAATCGCTCACACTTTACTGGCACCCAAGTCTTTCATTTACCAGAAATCATTACTCGGTATAAGACAACTGCCAAAGGAATAATATTACGATGCACTTTTCATTCATTCATCAATTCATGCATGAACACCTATTGTTACCCATTACCATAGCATGTGCTTTGAATGTGTGTGCACAGTTACCTGTTTTGATGTAGACAATTGTTCTTTTGAGTAATAATAGCGATATCTAAATTGAAACAATTAACATTTTACTTATTATTTCCCCTAACAGTTTAAGGAGATTACGACGAGTGAGTGCGACCAGCGATGCAGGCGGACCTAATTGCGCCCTTCGCTTTGAAGCTGAAAACAAGGAGTTGCTGGAGTTTTGTGTGTGATTGTGTGTTATTTTGTGGCAGTTGAAAGACCTTTATAAAAATTTAATAGAAAAAAATGGAAAAAAGTTGTTTTATTTCCCTAAATACATAATAATTTGAGTGCTTTGGTGGCGTAGTTGTATTGCGTAAGCACTTAAGCAGTAAGATTATCGTCTTGAGGTCTCGGGTTCAATCCCCGAGTCTGGCAAAATTATATTTGGGTTTTCTGCTTAGTATCATATCATGCGACGGAAATAGCATTGCCGAAAAGTGGCTGCACTAGTTGCGCCTCTGCCTACCCATTTGGGGATAACAGGCGTGAGAGTACATATGTATGAATACAAGTATTTGAGTATATTGCTCCATGCTTGGGAATATTGTTGGTCACGGCTGCTTTCACAAGTTAGCAGTCTTGTAATCATTCTCTTCTGAAACAAGAAAACTTTTTTTGGGGGGAAGCAGTATGTACCTATAGTCTCATGTTCAATCCCCGAGTTGGGCAAAGTGATACTGGAGTTTTCCACTCAGTATCATCCCGGAGTCTGTAATTTGTGCCCGATATGGAGATTGGCTCGACCGTTATCACATCTAGGATGGAACTAAATTCGGCGAAATGTGGGTGTTCTAGTTCGCTCGTGTGCCTCTGCCTACCCCTTCGGGGATACAGGCGTAAGCTTATGTTATGTTACAACTTCATACAAAAGGAATCTAGCCATTTCGAAGACTTCGAAACCAAAACGAAAAGCGAACGACATGTTTAAAGCTTTCGTACAATCGAGGTTATGATCCGAACGAAGAAACGATGTATTTTATGTCACATTTGTTTTCATAGTAGAGTCAAGTAGGACGGACGAAAGTAATAATGTCAATAATGTCAAAATCTAAGCATCGTATCCGTCGTCGAATCCGGCAGCGGATCCGAAACACTTCGTAGTAACAAAATGAGCGATCCGTCATTTGAAACTACGGATTTCGTTTTTGGTAGTAGCAACCCTTTTTTTTTTTTTTTTTTTTTTTTCCTCGGGGAATCCATTTACAGATCTCTCCATGCCGGGGCATGGAGGTATGTCGGACTCACCGGCCCTTAAGCCGTCCTACCGACTAAACCCCGCGGTGTTCCTCTCTCTCCCTATTACGAAGGTCACGGGGTACGCAGTTGCATTCAGCCGCAACCTCCGCAGGAGTCGGCCCTTCAGCAAGGCCACTCGCGGTCTGAAGACTGCTCAGACGGAGCGCAGTCATAAAAGCGCGTTCCACGCTACCCCTACAGGCCTTATTGCAAGGTGGCGAGCTGGTCTAGGCATCCGCCACCAGCAGCCCAGTTCACGGAGGCCGAAGGTCATCCCTCCGGCGTCTGATTCTCCGACTTTCGAAAGGACGCCCAGTGCTTCGCTCCCTCTCTCTCCCCGCTGCCTCTTTTGCGGACATAACTTGTTCGCAAAATGAGGCAACGGTGTTCCAGCCTTCGTCACTCTGGACCATAGCTAATACCACAGTCGAGAGTGACAAGTCGCTGCCAACGACCGCAGTCAGCTCACGACGCGGTGACTCCCATGCGGGACAAACGGCCAATGTGTGCTGCGCCGAATCTTCGTCGCAGCCACAATGATGGCAGCCCGGTGTCAGTTCTCGGCGAATGTGACACAGGTACTTCCCGAAACAACCATGTCCCGAAAGCACCTGCGTCACCCTAAAGGTTAGGGCGCCGTGCCGCCTTCGAAGCCATTCAGCCAATATAGGCCGAATAGCTTCTATTGTCACCGTTCCGAAGCCGGGATGCTGTAGTCGCTGCTTCCAATCCGCCTCCAGGACTTGGCGGAGCTGGGATCTGTATAATTCTATTTCTCGAGGCTCAGGTCGCCAGCCTTGCTCTAGCGCCTCCTTGCGCCACTGAAATAGTGACGCGAGGACTTTCGCCTCCAAATCCCAGGGCGGGAAACCAGCCAAGAGGGAGGCTGCTTCATAAGAGATCGTACGGTATCCTCTAATAGCCCTGACAGCCATCGCTCTTTGCGGTCGACGCAATATGGCGACATTACGGGCTGTCAGTTTTTCCGCCCATACAGGTGACCCGTAGAGGGCCATGGACCGCACGATCCCCGCGTAGAGCTTCCGGCATGCGGAGTTGGGCCCTCCAAGATTAGGCAGGAGCCGCGCAAGCGCAGCAGAAGTGCCTATGAGCTTGGGGGCGAGCCGCCGGAAGTGTTCTAAGAAGCTCCATCGACTATCGAGGACGAGTCCCAGGTACCTCATCGTCGACTCGATGCCAATGCGAACGCCTCCCACTATTAAATGGGATCTGCGAGGTGGAGCATTCCGAGGCCCGTGAAAGAACAAGGCCTCGGATTTGTTAAGCGCCACATCGAGTCCCAGGCGTCGAATTCGAGATACAACCTCAGCCACCCCAGCCGTTGCCAGTATTATCGCTTCGCGATGCGATTTGCCTGTCGCGGCAACGAGCGTGTGGTAGTAGCAACCCTGGAACTTTTATATTTCTATAGCGGGACCACGGATCTATCAACGATCACGATCTATCAACGTAATGGCTGCGAGGCTGCGACTGATCAAATGAGCTGAAAACCCTGCTCAAGACCCTGCTTCACTTTCAATTTTTATAGCGCTCCGGCAAACTTTTTTTTACGTCCGTGAGCGGGACATTTCGCTACTATGTATATACATCGTACTAATTCATACTAATATTATAAATGCGAAAGTTTGTGAGTGTGTGTGTATGTTTGTTACTCTTTCACGCAAAAACTACTAAATAGATTTTGATGAAATTGGTATGGGGAGTAAGTAGTTGCTGACACCCTGGAAAAAACATAGGCTATTTTTTTTTTATATCAACCTAATGGGATAATATTATGGGATGAAAATGGAAATTTTGAAACCGCTTAGATTTGATGAAAAAATAAATAATCAAAAAAGTTCAAAAAACAATCCGCAACGACGCTGCCATTCAAAACGCGATGCTGGAAGTTACTAGGATCACATATAAAGCAGAAGTTTTGCGTGCCATTGTTATGAGTGCATAAGAATAAATAAGCCAATGGACTAAAGAAAAATGAGCTACGTACTCGGTACTACTACTTAGTATGCTGTCTCCTTCACACTCACCTAAAAGTGTTAAACGTCATGAGAATTATTAGCTATCTCGTCTACAAGTCATCGTGCCATTTCGCTCAAACGGAATTGTGCCACTATTCCACCAAAAGGTGTTTGTAGTAACTAGGATCACATAATTAATGAGAAGTACACGTAATTCATAGAGTAACTTGATAGTTTACGCCCTAATAATGGAACGTTACTTAACTTAGGCTCAATTGCACCACTATTATTAACCTAGAGTTAGTCCTAACCGCAAGCTAAATTGACAGAAAATGTATGAATGACATGTAACTTAACTTGCGGTTAGGACTAACTCTAGGTTAATAATAGTGGTGCAATTGGGCCTTATTGGTTTCTTACATTGATTTTCGCCATACAATTTTCACAGATAAAGCGGCCTTCAACGATATAAGGCAATCTTAAGTGTATTATTTGGCGGTGGCTTTATTTGGTGGCTCGTGACCGCCAGACCTTCGTTATTTTATAAAAGCTGAAACTTTCCCAGTGCAGCGCCTGCCCGTAACATAGGTAAGAAAAGTGCCCTAATATGAAATTTAAATTATATTGGCATTGGTAGTTATCAGGTAAGAAAGGTGTGTAATATACGAAGTTCTTTTACTTTCTACCTGGCCTTATCCCATCTTAAGTGGGGTCGGCGCAACACACTTTTTCAAGCATGTTGCAGCAAGGATTTGGCTTAGTTTTTACGGCCGGCCTGACGTCAACCCCCATCTGGAGGATCCAGTCCCGAGAAAATAGTGTTTAAAAACAGCACTTCCGACCTGAGAATCGAACCCAGGACCTCCCGGTCCGCAGCCCATATGCTGCCACTAGACCAAGGAGGCGACTCCTAGCTAGGCGATATCTACTCTAAAATACTTTCTAAAAAGTAAAAAATAAATATACCAGAGGGGCTTTCGCAAGTTTGCGTACAATAAAAATTTATCAAATCAAATCAAATCAAATCGTTTATTGAATCCATAAAATGTCACACATTGTTTAGATTCCGTCTAAAATGTTTACTCTACCGCCAGTTCGGAAAGCTGGTTCGCCAGAGAAGAACGGGCAAGAAACTCTGACGTTGCTCTTTTTGAGAATAATAACCAGTTTACATACTGATTTCTTAAGTTTACGTGAATATTATACATTGAAATAAAACTATTCTTACGGATTCTATCACGATTAGGTTTTAATTATTATTCCCGACGTTTCGAAGGCTTTGCAGTCTTCGTTGTCACGGGTCAGACTGAAGTGTCATTTGTCCAAAAAAGGTTAGAGTTACAATATCTACCATCATTAAAAAATTATACAAAATCAAAAAAGGTTAATTATTTGTGTTCCGATTTATGCAGTACGAGCTCACGGTGTCTTGAGTTCTGGCAGCTGGTCTTTTGGGTTCCGATTTAATAAGATGTATAATTGGATCCCAGGTTTGTGCAAGCTTCCAACCATCTTCTCTATTGAAATTAGGATGTTTTTTAATTTCAATAGCCTCGCGTATCATCCTAGGGAAGAATCGGTGTTCTTTGGCGAGGATTTGTGGTTTATCAAATCTAAGATAATGTTTGGAGCCTTCCTCTGAATGTTCAGCAACTGCAGACTTCGTAGAGCGTCGGTGTTTTACGTCAGCTATATGTTCTTTTACGCGGGTCCCTATATTCCGTTTTGTTTGTCCGATGTAAGAGAGACCACAGTCGCAATCAATTTTATACACGCCTGGGTCTTGCAGAGGTATGTGACACTTGACAGATGGTAAAAATTGACTAATCTTCTTGGGCGGCTTGAAGTAAGTTTTGATAGAAGCACGCCTCAGGATATAGCCAATCTTGTCAGTGACTCCTCTTACATAAGGTAAAACAACCGGGACGCGTTCGACGGTGGCTGGTTTCATTCGTTTTCTGTGACGGCGCCGTGGGATTTGGAGCTTGTTGTCTCGCAGGACTTGCTTGACATGACGCAGCTCAGCGGCTAGATGTTCCTCATCACAGATTCCTTGTGCTCTCTGAAACAAAGTTTTACCCACGGTAGCTAACTGTTTCGGATGGTGGTGAGATTCTCCATTCAGGTATTTATCGGTATGGGTCTTTTTCCTATACACAGTATGACTCAAAGATTGATCAGGATTACGGATAACTAAAACATCTAAGAAGGCAAGAGATTTATTATGTTCTAACTCCATTGTGAATTGAATTTTGTTATTAATGGAGTTAAGGTGATTTAAAAATGCAGTTACTTTATCAGATGGTAGAATTGTGAAAGTATCATCTACGTACCGTTTGTAAAACCTTGGTGAGACCGGGGCCGTGCTGAGTGCTGTCTGCTCAAAGTCCTCCATGAAAATGTCGGCGACAACTGGAGATACAGGTGAGCCCATAGCTACGCCCTCAATTTGTACGTAGAATTGATTATTCCACAACATATAGCCAGATGTAAGGCAGTGTTTGAGTAAGTCTACATATGCCAAGGGTATGTTATTCTCTGTTAACCTCTTAGAGACTATTTCAATACAGTCTTGTATTGGTAAGCTTGTAAACAGCGACTGAACATCAAAACTGACCATAGTTTCATTGTCAGCTAATTTTAGGTGTTTAATGTCACTGACAAATTGGTATGAATCCTTCACAGTTGCTCTAGTGTTTCCTCTGAGAGGTGAAAGAACTTTTGCTACGTGCTGAGCCAGTCTGTAGGTTGGTGTGTCGATCTGACTTACAATGGGACGTAGCGGAGCATTTGTTTTGTGTATTTTTGGTAAACCGGAACAATTTTTTGTCGATTTTTTTTTTGTCAATTCCGTTTTGTCGGACAAACAAAACGGAATATAGGGACCCGCGTAAAAGAACATATAGCTGACGTAAAACACCGACGCTCTACGAAGTCTGCAGTTGCTGAACATTCAGAGGAAGGCTCCAAACATTATCTTAGATTTGATAAACCACAAATCCTCGCCAAAGAACACCGATTCCTCCCTAGGATGATACGCGAGGCTATTGAAATTAAAAAACATCCTAATTTCAATAGAGAAGATGGTTGGAAGCTTGCACAAACCTGGGATCCAATTATACATCTTATTAAATCGGAACCCAAAAGACCAGCTGCCAGAACTCAAGACACCGTGAGCTCGTACTGCATAAATCGGAACACAAATAATTAACCTTTTTTGATTTTGTATAATTTTTTAATGATGGTAGATATTGTAACACTAACCTTTTTTGGACAAATGACACCTCAGTCTGACCCGTGACAACGAAGACTGCAAAGCCTTCGAAACGTCGGGAATAATAATTAAAACCTAATCGTGATAGAATCCGTAAGAATAGTTTTATTTCAACCAGTTTACAGTCAGATATACAACCAAAATAAGAAAACAAAAAAAAATTCAGTAATTTACATTAAATTAGAGCAGCCAATCTACAACAAAGTAACCTCCATGTAAAATAAAAACAATAAAACGTACAATTTCGATTGCTGAGCGACTCCCACAGGCATGGCGATTTATCGACAAACTAAACGGATGGATAAAATTAATGAATGTAATAAAGTCGGAGCAGACCAGTCTACACAAGCAGCACCCGTTCACGGATATGACGCATGTGCCAGCCATCGGCCTCCTCAACCATGTTGCAGGGAAGTGACCGACCCGGCACACGAAGCCGCCACAAGCACAGACTTTTAAGCGAGCATGACTACCCAGACCAATTACAATAGTAAAAAAAAACCATAACATCACACCATCGCTATGAAAGCCACACAGAAAGATCCCAAACGTCAGTAACGCCATCTACCACTTATTATAATGCGAGGGCTCTTATTACAATTAACACCCTAGAATGTTTTGTGAATGAACGACGGGGTCACACAGTCAACAAGTTTCGCGCTGTTGCATTGTCCCTTCTATACATTGTTGAATGTAATGTCATTGCTCAAAGCTCAATACAATTTTCACGTATTCGGATCATATTCGGATTGCTTCTTCTTCTTATCTTATTTGGATGGCGAGGAGCATTCGGATTGCTAATTAAATGGAGTAAACTGACAGATCGAAATGTCACTTTTCAAAATAATGTTGCTTACTTTCAAAACATAGTGATTGATCCAGGTCAATCTTTATCATTCAAAGAAATAATAACGTGGCACTAGCCTGGAAAATTTTATTGCGTATTTTTTTCGAAATTTTAGCTTAATCCTTTGACTAAATGTCTGTGTAAATCATTTGCGTAAATAATCACAACAGATACGCAAAATAATAACAATGAAAATTACAAATATTACTTTTATTATTTGAGAAAAATTACGTTCCGCACATTCATAGCTATTGTAAATTTTGTTTATAATGAAACATGACTATAATTCCAATAGACATGCTATAACTTAGCATGCAGTAATTTACTATGACTATAATTCAGTAGACATGCAGTACTAATCACACATTAGGCAGGAATTACGACTTTTAGTTGGACTTTAGAAAATGAAAGAATGAAATGATTCACTGAATTGAAAAATGTTCAAATCAAATAATATTGATCTTTTTACTGCAGCACTATTTTAAAATCTCATGAAAAAGTGGCAACATTCGAAATGTCAGTTTACTCCGTTTAATTAGCAATCCTACTACAAGCAAGTGTGTGTGAAGTGTGACGAACGCGAAGTCACGCGACAGTCGAGAGACACTGCACCGGTGTGGCGCGGCGTGCGAGCCGGCTCACCAAAACGCGTTTCATGGTACCAGGATTACATAACAAAAAGAATTAAGTGCAACATTAACGCCCTTTTTCCATTGAAATAAAACTATTTTAACGGATTCCATCACGATTTGGTTTTAATTTATATTCCTGACGTTTCGCGAAGGCTTTGCAGTCTTCGTGATCACGTGATATAAAACCAAATCGTGATAGAATCCGTAAAAATAGTTTTATTTCACGTAAGCTCACGCCTGTATCCCCGATGGGGTAGGCACAGGCGCACTAGTAAACAGTACACCCACATTTCGCCGAGCTTAGTTCCGTCCCAGATGGGATAGGGGGCGAGCCTATCGCCATATCGGGCACAAATTCCAGACTCCGGGCTGATATGGAAAAATCCAATATCACTTTGCCCGACCCGGGGATCGAACCCGAGACCTCAGGACGGTAGTCGAACCGAAATACAACTACGCCACCGAGGCAGTCAGTTTTATTTCAATGTATAACATTCGCGTTAACTTAAGAAAGCCCTATTTCCATTTATGTAAATATGTACGAGCGTTCCGGGTTACCATATCCATGCTAGTCGAGCCAAGTCAAGCCAAGTCGAGCCAAGACAAGTCAAGTTAGTCAAGTTCTCCCGGAACTTTAGTTTTCTAAAGTTTCACTTCTACTGCGTGTGAAGTACACACTTTTTATTTAGATGAATTTTATTTCAATGAACATGAGCTCACGCCGGTATCCTCAAAAGGATAGGCGGAGGCGAACTAGCGAACTAGAACACGCACATCTCGAGCTTATTTCCGCACCACATGTGATACGGGGGGATAGGGGCCGAGTCTGTCGCCATATCAGGCACAAATTCCAGACCCGACCTAGGATCGAACCCACGATCTCAAGACTACGGTTACCACGTACGATTTACGACTACACCCATCGGGCATCAAGGCGGTAACTTTTATTTAAAATAACATTAATATTATTCAAATATTATTTATTTATTTAATTTTCTACATTTTATTAGAACACATTATATTAATATTTTTTAATTAATTACAACATATTATAATAACATTTTAAATTTACATTTAATTCATACTGATTTGTGGATCTTTGACGAACTTACAACAAACGCACCGCCGCGCAATTTCGAGTTACGACTGTATTCCACGAAAAGTCACTGCTAACTACCAGGGTCGCATAATTAAGAGAAGTTTTGCGAGCAATTGGCGCGAGCGACATAGAAAGAAAAGAGTGGAATAGCAATAAAATGTTAACTTCCGACTTTTGAATTATGGACAAAAGCGGAAAAATCCTATTTTTTCTTTAGTCATTAGGAAAAATAAATTCATGCCAGATTGCCAGTTGCCACAGGCATGTATGGAATTCATCCAGTAGACTATACATACGTACGAGTATCTATCGTGTCCGTATAATCCGTATAAAATATTATACGACCTTTTACAAGTTAGTAAAAGAAAGCTCCTATATATAAAAGTAGTGACGAATTACTGATATACTGACTCAAAAAACGACTAAAAGAAAAAAGTGCTCAACGCGGATAAAGAAGTTCTCACTTCAAAATATAAATAGATAAATTACAAATCAGCGCAAAAACATGACAATAGACGATGCGACGCTACACGAAGCTGGATGATAAGTTTAATAATTTTGAAGACACAATAAGTAATTTTAATTCATTCATGCCAGCGCTAACAGCCAGTCCAGTACCCAGCAAGTCCGAGATTTGCTTTCGTAATTGTGTCACTATTCCACCTGAAATTGTTTCCATATACTAGGAGATCATAAGTTAACAAGTATCTGACTACATATAAATATATCACAATTCACAACTATGTATGTACAATACAACCGGTCGACGCGACGCCTTATTATGTAAACCGTCTTATTCTAAAAAATAAGATTAAAATAAGATTAAACACTTTATACAGTTTATGATTTAAAAAAATAGGGATCCGCTATAACTCCATATTTTAAACATGACCGTCTATCGAGACTATACATTGACATTACCTTTCTGCTCTAGTGAGCATGACCATGAAAACCTTGTTACGTGTAAGTGTTTTTGTGTTTTGTTTCCAAAAAACATGTGCAGGAGACGGCTTTAGTCTCCGAAAGAGGCGCTACTATTCAAAATGAAGGTTTACAGATAACTATTGTCTTTATCGATGACTAAACTCATACTAGTAACTAGAGATAAAGGCGATCAACGTTCGCTTATTGGACTCTCGTCATTCGATTGCAATAAAAAAAATGTAGCGCGGCCACAGAATATATATTTTTTTATTTTTATCCGAACACGGCAAAGTGACTACACTACACCTGATGGTAAGGGTAGTGCAGTCCAAAAAACTAGCCACCATCGACATACAAAGGACGTATCGTCGGTAACAGATATCAGAATTATGCCGGTCTATAATTAAGATTGAGTGGTAGAGTCACGCTGTAGACAGTTATGTTTACGGCACAAATGGGCCAGCTCGACCGGTTTGATACCACTATCTCTCAGAAAACCGACGTGAAGTGGCAGTGCGCGTTTCGTTCGGTGAGTGAGATTTCCAGTGGCCCAATTCCGCCCTCCCTTTCCAATACCTTGTCCGTCCCCTTCCATTCCCTCTTTTTAGGTTGGCAACGCACCCATGATTCTTTTTGTGTCTTGGGTGTCTATGGACGGTGGATCATCATTAGGTGACCCATCTCTTCGTTTGCCAGTCTCTGCTATAAAAAAAGCTTCTTCGCACTCCGAGGAGGGATGAACGATATGTTTACCAAATTTAGTATTCGCGGCGTGGAGTTTGCCGAATAAACATAGGATGCAGTAGGCAGGCCTGTAATGTGGTTTCAGCATGACAAATGGCAATATTATCTTGACTATACCTAATGTAAATGTGATAAGACATGCATGTAATGCATCAGTATCTCTCTTCCAAAGATAACAAACCTTTGGGATACAATTATTATGGAAATAGCAAATCATTACTTGACCAACCCGCCAAGCATCAGCGCCACGAGAAAAGTTTGTCTACAATTTTTCTCCTGTTCTAACAGATTTTCTCTATTTGTCTACAGACACTAACATGCATCATCGTTTATTTTCATACAATATTGTGGACAACATGTCGACAACATTTATCTGATACTAAATAAATAATAACAATAATAAATAACACTAAACAGTCAAACACATAGTCCTGACCCCACACTAAGATACGACTTTTGTATCGTGGGTATCAAGAACTACTAGAGACTTTCGGTCTCACAACACCTCAAACAAATACTTGTGGACCACACAAACATTTGTCTCAGCGCGGGAATCGAACCCGCGGCCTCTCGCGATACTCGCTAACTGCGCCACGGAGGCTGAAGCAAATCACGCGGAAGCACTCGGAAGGTATGCACAGTAAACAGGAGGTTTACTGTTTATATATTCATACATCTCACGTAATGGAACAAAATCTTTTATTTATTCATCGTATCACTAAAGAGTGACATAGACTTATATTATCACAAGTTCAAACTACAAATATAACTGTATGCAAAATGTACTATCACTGTGATTTCAAATGTCGCATTGTTTTGTTTAAATTGTGGTGAAGAGTTTTTGGAAAAATGACGACTTGCAGAAATCAGTTGTTGTGTTCATTGATTTGTAAGTTTTGTGTTTCATTCAGACTTTGTTTTAATTTTGATAAGACTAACGTTATCTATTAATCAGTAGCCATGTTTACTGACAGCTAGCTAACGCTACTACGTTAGGTGCAACCGTGCAACCAGAGTGGTGACTCCTGACGCCCGATTCGAACTTGAATTCGATTCGTTTATTGACTTAAAATTCCACCGAAATCGGGTTAAAAAGTGCATTAATGTCACGTTAAACATTACCAAATGACATGTTCTCGAATTAATAACATTAGCGCACTTTAAAAGTCGATTTCGGTGGAATTTTAAGTCAATAAATGAAACCAAATTGAAAACACAATCGAATCGAGCGTCAGGAGTCACCCCCCTGGTTTAGGTGGTTGATTTTGTACATTTTATATCTTATAGCAAAATCAACAAAAAAGGAATCCTTCTATAAAAATTGCATAAAATTGGTTGAGAAATGTGGTAGTAATTCCATATTTGATATTTTCTAATGAGTAAACAGTGGGCGCATAGTGCGAATGCTTTGCTATTCCTTTTCAACGCTTACACCGTTATGGCCGTTATGTCGGTATACTGATGAATTTCTATTCTGTTGTTTGACAGTTCAATCAGAAATCAAAGGCTTTTTAGGTTTGAGAATATTTCAATATTTCTTCCCCTGCTATATTTTAGATGCTGTATTTTAGATAAAATTATAAAAAATAAATTAGTCATGTACCCAATTTTCCTTAGATCATGAATGGGCCAGCTCGACAGGATTAATACCACTATTCCACAGAAAATCGATGTGAAGTAGCAACTGGTACTTTCTATAATGTGAAATACCCATTTACATCCCTTTGTTGTACATGGCCGGTAGAGGCTTGGCCACTTAGCTTGGCTTACGCCCGGTTTCAATAAACAATCTCAGTTCGAATGTGCAGATAGATTACAAAAAATACCCAGTAAGAACACAGTTTGAACATGACTCCGTCAAATGACTTGATTTGATTGGTTCATAATCGCGATCTATCTGCACTCTAAACTGAGATCGACCTGCATCCAGCGACTTCTTGCGACCTTTATCAACTTTATGCCGTCATAAGCTAATAAAAAAAAACATTATTTTTTCTAGTATCCGTGCCAAGTTTTTTGGCATCCTTCGGCCTGATGTGGACGTCGTACACCATTCCAATACTCGAGAGCGACGAAACACCCCTAACCCATAAGATCACTGCAGAACAAGGGCGGTTTATAGGGTCCTTCCCGATGCTTGGCTCGTTCCTGATCACACTCTTCGTGGGGTTTTTATCAGATGGTATAGGCAGGAAGAATTCGGAGATATTGTGTGGTCTGTTATTAACTGTAAGTGTATTTTACATTTTTTTAAATGGTTTTATTAATCCCTGTTTAATTAATGTTGATAAGGAGTCGAGCGTAAATCAACACATGATCCATGCAGTAAGGCTCTATATAAATATTATTTGAGTCGCATTCGTGGTCTTTGGGGGAGTTTTATGTTCAGCAGTGGACGTCCTATGGCTGATGATGATGATGATTCTTGGTCTGCAGGGTTACCACCACCTCTTATAGCAGTATTATTATAATCGTTCTTCGTTTGTTTTGTATAGGAATCGGTACAAGTAAGATTATAATAATCCTGCTATAAGAGGTGGTTACTCCCCTGGTGTTAACTTATCAAAAATCAAAATCAAAATCATTTATTGAATCCATGAAATGTTCAAACATTATTTAGATTCCGTCAAATTTTGACTCTACCGCCTGTTCGGAAGGCTGTTTCCCCAGAGAAGAACGGGCAAGAAACTCTGACGTTGCTCTTTTTAACACCAATTTACAGTCAGCTACTAATAAAGTACAGCACCAGATACAGAAAGAGCTTGAATTAGAGCAGCTAAACCATGATAACAATAGTATAGGACATCTAATAATATAGGACAAAGTAACATACAAGATACACTGAGCGACCCCCGTAGCCACGGCAAGTTGAATTGACACAAGGGAAACAAAACAGTCCAGGCAGACCAGTCTCCACAAGCAGCACCCGTATATTGGCGATGGACGGAGAGGTGCTTTGTTCGATTCTCAAATAGGGCAATGCTGTATTTTTAACATTATTTTCTCAGGACTGGATGCTCCAGAGATAGCTGACGTCAAGCAACCGCTAGCCGGTCATAAAAATTAAACCAAATCCTTTCTGCAACTTCGCTAGAGGCTTTTGAGGGCCATTATGTACGTAGATGTATTTCTACTGCAAGATTGATTTCGAAACAAATAACAAAATTATCTGGAGGGTTACCACCACCACTTATAGCAGTATTATTATCATATTACTTGTATCGATTCCCATACAAAACAAACGCAGAACGATTATAATAATACTGAATAAGAGGTGGTGGTACCCTGCTATTACTAACATAGTCTGTAAGCGAAATAATAATTACTAACATCATTATCGTCATCAACCACAGGACGTCCACTGCTGGACATAGGTCTCCCCCAAAGATTACCAGATCGACCTGTTGGAAGCGACCTGCATCCAACGAAAAAAAAATTTATTCGTTACAGCTATCCTGGGCCATAATAACAACAGCGAAGGCTGCGACACAGCTATTGATCGGCCGGTTCATATTTGGCACCGGATTCGGCATCCAGTTCGCCGTGGCCCTCATCTTCACCAGTGAGATGGCCCATCCCTCTACTACGGGTAGTGCAACGTCCATGCTCATGTTTGGGTATAGTATAGGAACCCTGTGTTCCTACTTAGCTGGATGGTTCTGCAGCTACGAGGTCATCTGCTACATTAACCTTACTATGTCAGTCATATTTGTCGTGGCTATAAGTTTTATGAAGGAAACGCCGGCATTCCTCATTGGGAAAGGAAAGGAGAAGGTATGTTTAGAACTATAATAATACCATCCCTGTAATTTTAATTGCTAAAACTGGTCCCTAGCTGGGCATCCTCTATTGAAGTGAGGTCTTGATGGGTGAAGCCTTAATCTACCACGTTGGCCTAATGGGGAATGGTAGTCTTGTAAAGAAATTTTTCAGTTATTCATAATTCGTCAAGATATTTTACTTCAAACAAAATTGTCTCTGCTAAAACATAAAGCAAGCGATAAACACTTAGAAAAGTCGCGGATTCGTGCACTTTGGATTGGTTTCAAATCTGGGACTTTGTCTCGGTAGTCCATACCACACCCAACTAGGCTATCCCTGCTTTTATCCAATAAGTAACAAATATTTGTTGCAACTTCCAGGAAGCTCTGAGATCACTAAGGTTTTATCGCGCTGCATCGACGCCTTCTGCAGATATTCTGGAGGAGTACAACTACATCAAAAGCCAACGAATAAATAAGGGAGATAATGCTAGTATGTACTTAGTTTACATAAGAATAGATTTTGTTTGCAGATTCGCTTATTATCAAGTATGTTCAGAAGCCACTCTGAATTGAACACCCTTTTAATATTATGAATGTTCTAAAAATGGAAACTCGAATTACTTAAACGAGATGGAAATTACAGTACTTAGTATTTTTTATGTAAGTGTCAAATGCTTAAGGAATTCCTTATAAAAATCATGCAAGTGCGTGTTTGTCCACGGACAGTATAGAGCTCTGTAGTGTTTTGGTAGTAGTATGAACGAATGATACTATAATCACAAGTTTAAAACTTAACGGACCGACTTCAAGTCTGATCGTGACCAAATTAATAAACCCTTGAAAGAAGCCCTATCGAACACAAAAAGAATTTTGAAGATCGTTCCACATTCGGCGGAGATATCGCGAAACATACATAAAAAAAAGACCGACGAATTAGGGACCTCCTCCTTTTTGGGAAGTCGATCGAAAATAACGCTTTCATCATCATCAGCCATAGGACGTCCACTGCTGAACATAGGCCTCCTCCAAAGATTTCCAGATCGACCTGTTGGAAGCGGCCTGCACCCAGCGACTTCCGACCTTTATCAGGTCGTCGGTCCACCTTGTAGGTGGACGTCCTAAGCTGCGCTTGCCGGTACGTGGTCTCCACTCGAGAACTTTTCTGCCCCATCGGCTATCAGTTCTACGAGCTATGTGCCCTGCCCACTGCCATTTCAACTTGCTAATCCTCTGGGCTATGTCGGTGACTTTCGTTCTTTTACGGATCTCCTCATTCCTGATTTGATCACGCAGAGAAAAACCGAGCATAGCCCTCTCCATAGCTCGCTTATAAAGCTTATAATAACGCTTTAACACTAAACAATAAATCATTGAAACTACACGCCCTAACCACTTAGAATTGGGTACGTGACTATTTTTAAAAAAGTATACAAGCCTATTCATTAGTTTATCCTAAATATGTAAAAAAATATTTCGTAATTTATTTCATATATTTAATTTAGAAAAGCAAAAACTATTATGTATAATTTAATTTGCCGCCAAAACGCTACCCGTCTACCTGTAGATACGGGTGACGTCATCTTTCCTTACCATAGATACAAAATCGTAAATAGGGTACATGTATGATTTTGAACTAAAAAAAAGGAATCAGAATTTCGTCGATCAGATATTATTGTCGATCACATCCGCGTTGAAATTAGGTTGAACTTTAAACAAAAATATAAAAATAATATACGAAATAACCTGGCAGTATGACTTTGGATCTTAGGTCTTAGGCCATTGTGGAACAAATTTATAAGAAAAATGAGTAATGTGACATCATGCATCGTGATTGGTGTTTACAGTCACGTGACGCACAGATAAAAAAATTGAGTATTTAAATTATTAAAATAAAATTATCCTTAGAATATTTTTAATAAATTCCTATCCCATTGGTTATTTCGATGATAAATCTATGTTCCTACAGAAATTCATTAATATTGGTTACTACAGTCAAGTACCCAATTATATAGATTTTTCCACTCCGTAGTTTATCAATAGTGCCCCACTACAAATAAAAAATCACTACATACTACAAAACAAAGTCCGCCGCGTTTGTCTGTTCGCGATAAACTCAATAACTACTGAACGATTTTTTATACAGTTTTCACTTTTCACCAATAGATAGAGTGATTCGTCAGGAAGGTTTCGGGCGAAGCTGCGGGCAAAAGCTAGTAAATTATAAAGACTTTACAACTTTGGGGCATAATATACCTCACTATTTGAATCAAATAAAATCCAGTTCAAAATCATCGATATAAATTCCAAAACCAATTTTATAGAAAATTCATAACCTTAATTTGGCTCGATAGTTTTTTGTATGATAATCGTGAATAAAGGCCGACCCCTATCATTTTATTCAAAATTTAAACTCTCTTTTATTTCAAGTACGTGTAAAAGAGACAGAGATAGCTGCGGTGAGATGAGCATATATGGGCGGGGCTTATTACATTTTATGCGATTTCCTCCTACCCGGTTATTACGTCTTAGTATTTGCGAACGTAAGTGAATCACTGAAGGAACACAAAATAACCAACCGCTGTCGCTTCTCTCTCTAAATTGTCTCAAAATATATTTCAGTCAGCTCCATCTTTTTATATCATCTTTCATTCTTTCTACCGACCTTATACCACCTTAATGTAGGGTCGGCGCAACACACTTTTAAAGCATGTTGCAGAATAGATTTGGCTTAGTTATTACGACCGGCTGCCTGTCTGACGTCAACCTCCTCTGAGGGATCCAGTCCCGGGGAAATTAAATGAGAAAATATGCTTTGTCTGACCTGGGAATCGAACCCAGGATCTCATGGTCCACAGCTCATATACATAATATATATGCTGCCACTAGACCGAGGAGGCGACTTTTATATGATTAATCTGATAATTAAATAGCGAAAGACAGGGATAGCAAATTTTGAGCTGTATTCAACTAGATTGTAATAAACAGAGACAAAAAGTACTCCAAATAACATAGCAATTGTGCATAATGAAAACAATATCCAATAATACATAATTATTATTCAATAGAACTAATTACAGAACGACACTCAAGAGTAAATCTCGATTTAAAACTAGATTTTACATACAAAAATCTAATTTTAAAACTAGATTAATTTTTGAGTATCAATCTGTAAGACAAGCCTAAACAGAATTCTGCGTCTTATTTTCCAAATTATTTTTTAGTATCTTTGTTTAATTCGTACTAAGTACTGACAGAGGTACTCATTTTATTACGATGCGTGGTCAATCACTTACTGGGTGATATACGTCCAAAGAAAGATGCAACGAGTACGTACTTAATTTTTGATATCTTTTCAGAATTGGAAAAATCACAAATAGAAACTGAAAAGAAAAAACTAAATGAAGGAAATGACCAAGTAGAAGAAAAAGAAATAAGTGCTTGGAAAATTCTTTGTGAGTACACCTTAATTAATTACAAAAATCTCTTATTATACCCGTAACACGTCATGAAATCCTGGTATACGGAATCAGATTCTGGATTAGCTTTGCAGTTGGTGTCGTCTCATTTTTTTTTAAATCACAGTGTATGGAAAATAAAGACATCTTTTATTTCATTATGTCCTAGTAATATTGAAACACATGTCGCTTTCCTCCCACGAAATCCATACCACACACAACGCGACGCGATGATGAGCTAAAACGATTGATTGGTCCACATGTCTGTGATTGGATGATTACATAGAAATACTACCGGGGCGATTCTAAGATCATTGGATGAATAATATTTTATTCATAACGTCATTGACGTTGGAATCGCTCCGCTAATATTTCTATGTAATGAATTTATTCAATCATGTCAACCCATCGATATATTAAATAATATTGATGTGTCAACCACCCAGATCTTTATCCGGAACCCTGACCCTGTGTATGGCTCTATGGGGGGGACCCTGTGTATGGGGATACTAGTAAAATATTCGGTAACACCAATGTTAACATTAAAATATACAAAAATGTACAAAATAAATTTACTTTTATTTTGTACATTTTCGTATATTTTGTATATTTTTGCAACTTTATACTTTATGCTCGTGATGATTGTGATACAGTCCACTTTGCCAAAAAAATGCGCGCGAATCAGTTTTCATATGCTTACCGTAGGTGGTTTATGATGTCCTAGTACAAAACGAGCAATTGTCGAATCGATTTTGCAACGTCGCGTCGCGTTTGCCTCTAAACAAACGACAACATCGCGATCCGCGATCGCGCATATTTTGCCCCTCCTTTATAGCTTTTATGACTGGCCCCTCCGCGCTTTATAACGCTTCTAAAGCCGTGGCTCCAGCACATGTTTGATTGACAGATTGAAAAAAGATGTAGGGGACGTGACTTTACGCCAACATCTCCACTGATCTCCACGCAAATCGCAGGCACCACTGAGGTTTAAAACAGGTGTAGTAGTGCCATTTCAATTTTCAGACAAGTATTTTTATTTTCAGTGACTTCAAAATCATCACAGCGGGAGGTAGTATCAATTAGCGTAATCTTAATGCTGACGGTGTTTATGGGCATGGTGGGTGTTCAAGCGTACGCGGGCCGGTTCTTCTCGATGGCCGTGCCGAACATGTCGCCGCACTTGTGCTCCGTGGTGCTCGCGCTCGTGCTGGCAGTATCGAGCGGCGTCGCTACCTGTGTCACCGACAGATTTAGTAGACGGGTAAACACTGAGTGAGATAGCTATATTTCTCAAGAAGCTGGTGTTCCGTTTGTGGCCAGCGCGTGTGTGTATTGATTACTTGAAGTTTATGTACGCCTAGTATTGAGAGCTCACGCCACACCATTTGCGAGCACGAACTAAATTGTGGATAAAAATCAAATTGCGAGCAATTTTTTACTTGTTTTTTACCATGTCATACAATATTTTTTCACAGTATAAAGAAAATTAACACTGTATAAATGTATGATCAATGGTAGAATTATGTATATAAAAATGATTGACTTTTCAGTTCAAAATCATTTGAGGCCCCAAATATTTTTTTAAACAGGTCCTTCTGCTGTCGTCAATGTTCTGCACTTCTTGTGCAATGGCGCTGCTGGCTACCCAATTACGATGGTCATGGGCGCCGAACTGGGTCACTCCTCTTCTAGTGGTCCTGATCTGCGTCGCATTTCAGATGGGAGCCAATCATATACCACTTGTACAAGCTAACGAGCTATTTATACCAGAGGTATAATAATTTTATTTATTTTTTATACTAGCATTTATATTCCCTCCTGCACATGCTTTTTGGAAACAAAAAAACACTTACACAAAATAAGGTTTTTCATTGTCTCCTACTCATGTAACAAAATGTTTTAGTGCAGGAGACATCAATGACTAGATGGCAAAAGAGCAAGTGGGTCAGCTGATGGTAAGTGATCTCCACCGCTCAAATGTCAAAGACAGACGGTATGATAAAAGCCTAAAAGAAACATGACTGCGTGGACGACCTTAAAGGCAGGGAGAAGGGATTGAGAAGGGGGGCATTGCATTCACAATTTATTATGTCGATGGGGAGGAGGGATTTAAAAATTACATAACATAACATAAGCTCACGCCTGTATCCCCGGGGGGTAGGCAGAGGCGCCCTAGCGAACTAGAACACCCACATTTCGCCGAGCTTAGTTCCGTCCCAGATGTGATGGGGGCGAGCCTATCGCCATATCGGGCACAGATTCCAGACTCCGGGCTGATATGGAAAAATCCAATATCACTTTGCCGATCCCATGCCGATTTGTTCGATCCCAATTTGGGATCGAACCCGAGACCTCAGGACGATAGTCGTACCGAAATACAACCACGCCACCGAGGCAGTCAAAAATTACAAATGGAGGATAAGCATTATTGACCTATGTAGACTTCAAAGAGATTATGCAGCCTTCATCTGATGATAAGCGGTTTCTGTCGCTCGTGGACGCCACTGCCAAATCGGGCACAAATTCCTGACATACTGAGCAAAAACGATCACATTGCTCGATCTGGGGACCAAACCCGAGAACTTACGATGATAGTCGTTCGGCGTATTGCATGCAGAATAAATTAAAGAGTTACGGCAAAATAAATCATGTGAAAGTTTTGTGACATTATTATCTATTATATATCTTTGGTAATAATATCATCAAATTATTATCAATATCAGTCCACACCCCAGACGTATATGGCCTGGGGATGTGGACTGGAAGATCCTGGGTTCGATTCCCAGGTCGGGCGGGGTGTTTTCTTACACGGGACGCGGGACTGGATCAGCAGGCAGTCGGTCGTAAAAAAACAAATCCTCCTACATGCTCGAAAAAGTGTTTTGTGCCGTTCTTACAATGAGGTGAGATAAGGGTGGGACTCGACCCAGTGTTGTCCGGATGTTTTCCATTTTTTCCGGGCATTATGGCGCTGGGCCGTAAGATCGGCGAGTCCGACATAACCGTTACGTCTCCCCCCAGGCCTAGCGGCAGTGTTAAAAGTTTAAAACACTATTCCTTGCGATAACAAAAAAGAAAAAAAAATGTAGAAAGACACTCTTTGATATTGTACAATAAGTTATGATCAATCTAATGCTTATTATTTCCAGATAAGAGGATTGGGTATGCAAATACTGATGCTGTGCGTGTGTACTAGCAACTTTCTAGTATTGTACCTATTCCGGCCATCTGTGGAACATTTGGGCCTTGACTGGACATTCTTTATGCTTTCCCTAATGGGAACTATCGGCGCTATTGTAGTATTCTTCATTATGAGAGAGACTAAGGGCGTGCCCCATGAAATAATACAAGAAATGTTTGCCAATGGTTATTTGTATCGAAAAATTAAATGACTTAAGTATGTAGGTAGGTATGTATGTATGTATGTAAGTATGTAGTATTATAGTTATTATTGGATTGTGATATAGTTTAAAATAGTTTATATTATTTTATGTACCTAATCTACAACGAGCGAAGTATGAAAATAAAATAATTTAGTACCTGCGTAATATTATTGTAAGCTAGGTATTACATAAAAATATGTAAATAAATATCTGATTTATTAAATTTTTAAATTTATTAAATTTTTAAATTTATTAAATCCGTTATTTATTTGTGCAGTAGTGTAACTAGGCGATTGTGAAGTGGGCCTTCGCCCACGGCCTAAATGCGATGCCCCCAGCCAGACATTACCATAAATGACTAAATATTTTTTTCACTATTACGCTAAAACAAAATTTTACTTTAAAAACGTGTTTGTTTGGGGCCTCGCAAGAAGCCTCTTATATTGGGTAGATTAGATCTTGGGAATCATACAAACAAACCCTATACAAAAAAGGGAAGTCATGTGCATTCCACGCAACTTTGCTCTTATAAATTAATCGGGCACATTACTGAAAGAATTGAATATTGAATTATTGACTCAGATATGTTTATTTATTTAACCTAACACATAAAATAAGCTCACGCCTGTATCACCGAAGGGGTAGACAGAGGCGACTAGCGGACTAGAACACCCACATTTCGCCGAGCTTAGTTCCGTCCAAGATGTGATAGGGGGGCGAGCTTATCGCCATGTGTGGTGTATGCGTACGCCGCAGCCATATCGGGCACAAATTCCAGACTCCGACCTGATACTGAACAACCAAATATCACTTTGCCCGATCCGGGGATCGAACCCGGGACCTCAAGACAACAAGCGTACTCCGCACGCAATACAGCTACGCCACCGAGGCAGTTATTTTATTTGATATTTCTGCTTAACCTTAACCTAGAAGAGGGTCCTTATTCAAACTTAGATGCTTCTACTTCATCTGATCTCGAGTAGGTAGGATAGTTAAGTATTCTTTGTAATGAGAATACAGAGTTGAGACTGTTTGATTTTCTAAAATCATAGAGGGTCTCATTGCTAGCTGCATGTCTTTCCGCGTTTCATTTATCATACGTACAGAAGCAAGGAATATAATACTATCTACGTACAGAATATTACAAGTACTTAGGGCTAGACCTAACTTATGTATGCACCAAAGAGGCATTGACGTCACTGTCAGGGTTGCCATTTCCTATTTTTACAGTAGATTTACTGATGTTTTCAGAAAACTACTCATCTACTATAAAGCCAATCAAATGTACGGTTTTATGATTGCTGAATCTAGTGGTTTTCCGGAACTCTAATTACACCTAAAACATAACCTAATAAAACTAAAAATGTAAGTAAGGAAACTATGAAATTATTATGGCTAATCACATTAAAATATATTTTCTTAAAATAAAGATGGTTATCGTTATTTTTTTTTTGTGACTTTTCTAGTAAGCATTTTAGTGTATTTTGGAGTTGGACCTACCTCTACATTGGCAACTCTGGTTATTGTCAAGTGTCAAAGAGGAGTTTTGGCAGGAATTCTGACGGTGCGGGTGGTCGCTTGTTTTAAGGGTTTTAATTCTAGTCTAAAGTTGTGCTTGTGGTTTAAATGTGATGTGAATCTAAGCGATAAACATCAACGAAGATGGACAGTATGTGGAAGCTTTGAAACAGCGAGAAAATCGTCTAAAAACCATCGAACTCCAGCCAAAACTCCAGCGGGGCCTTGAAATCGAACACATCCGACTTCATTGCACTTGCGAAAACTTAGATAGTTTATCTAAGTTTATCTATCTAGATATAGGAAACAAAGTATAAAAAATTATAAAAAGTATACGGCTGAAAAACATTGTATCCATGGCTATGAAGAAGATAAAAAAAAATCAAGTGTCAAATCGATAAAATATTTGTCAGTGATTGTCACTTGTCATTGGCAGTGTCAATTTGTCACAAAAGTTATCGGCGGAAATCTGCACATCCAGTGTATAATTTCATAATTTACAATTATCATAGAAGTTATGAATTAAATCCAGTTTTATCCCGCGACGTAACACGTTATTGATTGTGTTCACTTTGCAATATGGGTTTGCTGTCGGACCCTGAGTACGGTTCAGCGAAGTGGGTGCTGGTGCTTCGAAGAGTTCACAAGTGGTTCAGTCTCTTATGCTATGTTGTAGCCCTAGTATGGTTCGTCTTGCTAGGGAATAGGGAGTTCAACAATGAGACGTATTTTTCGGAGAATGCTCTCCTTCCCGGGTTGGTAACCAATGAGTTTAACGGCGAATATTTGGCTAAGCAGTATTTTACGGAGTTCGTTCAGGAACTAGAGGTAAGATTTGGTCACATATAAATATCTTAATTATATCAACCACGTCATGAGTCGAGTCTTTAACTCTTTACATACATACATAAGCTCACGCTTGTATCCCCGAAGGGGTAGGCAGAGGCGCATTAGCGAACTAGAACACCCACATTTCGCCGAGCTTAGTTCAGTCCCAGATGTGATAGGGGGCGAGCCTATCGCCATATCGGGCACAAATTCCTTTACTCAGTGTTAATAATGAAAATCAATATATTAGCCCTGTAATATTACTGTCGCACTGCTAAGCACGGGCCTCCTCTACTAATGAGAGGGGTTAGGCCTTAGTGCACCACCCTGGCCTAATGCGGGTTGGCAGACTTCACATATCTTTGAAATTTTAAATTCTTAGATATGTAGATTTCCCTATTGATATATTAACTAAAGGAAAGATAAAAAGTAACCTTAATCGACGCGAATGTATGAAGAGATTTACAAAAGTAGATAAAGCGATATTAGTGTGTCAGAATCGGGGGAAGTGGAAATCCATAGTCTCTGCCTACCCCTATGGGATACAGGTGTGATATTATGTATGTATGTATGAAGATTTCCTCATGATATTTCCCTTCACTATTATAGTAAGTGATAATTAGAAGATGTCTGACTAGCTATTTATGGCCTCTAAGACAATACCTCAGTCGGGAATGGAATGGACTGCCAAGATGTGTGTCAGAGGTTTGAGACCAAACCCAAAATGCGTATGACTTTAAGTTTAGTGTGTTTTCATTATTTTATTTTAATTATCACTTCTTCTTTATTTAAAAAATATGGCCTCCATCAAAGGTTGATGATTTTGCCAACGACAGTGTTTAATAAATCCATTACTAAAAAAATAGCTAGTAAGACGTCTTGAAAAAAAAAAATCGGAACTAAACTCGGCGAAATGTGGGTGAAATAGGTCTCTAGTGCGCCTCTGCCTACTCCTTCGGGGATACAGGCGTGAGCTTATATTATGTTAATGTTATTTTGATGACATGGTGGTTGGGGGTGTAGACATCATCACTGTTTACGTCAGCATTATATTTTTTTATTTTATCAGATTTGCTTTTCTCAAAGTCAATACAGAAACCAGAACATATTGAAAAATGCATCTATCAATGTTTATGTAAGCATTGGGGTGGGGGTGTAAGAGCATTGCTTACTTTTGACAACGAGGGGGGACGATGGGGTACAAATTGTAAAAAGTCTGCTTACGTAATACTTGAACGCCCCCATAGGAGGGCCTTAAATATAAATAAATACACCCAACAGTCACACACTTAGTCCTGACCCCACACTAGGTATAACTTGTATCGTGGGTATCAGAAACTATGAGAGACTGTCGGTCTCACAACACCCAGACTTGAACCAAATATCTGTGGGCTACACAAACATTTGTCTCAATGCGGGAATCGAACCCGCCACTTCTCGCTGCACAGCCGGCTACTGGCCCACTGCGCCACGGAGGCTGTCGAATAATTGAGTATTTGACATTGCAGGATAAATACTCGGATACGGATGAGATGCCAGTGCCATGGCTGGTGGCCAAGATGTCACAACTCGACCTGGAGGTCTACACAAACAACTTTACACTGGATTATCCAATGGGCCAAGGGCAGGTATGCACTTGAAAAATGCTATTCCTTAACCCATTTTCGGTGTTCACGGCTGGTGTCAAGTGTTGGCTAAATAAAGTTCCTTTCTTTCTATTTCCCCAAATTGGGCCATTTCCCCATTTCCTCAGGTCGAACAAAGTGATATGAGATTTTCTACTCAATATCAGCCTGGAGACTGGAATTTGGGTGGAGTTAGTGGTAGACTCACTATCCATATCATATTTGGAACTGAAATACTAAATGTGGGTGTTCTAGTTATCTAATTCGCCTCTGCCTACCCCTTCGGTAGATGCAGGTGACAGTCTATCCCCGAAGGGGTAGGCAGAGGCGCACTAGCGAACTAGAACACCCACATTTCGCCGAGCTTAGTTCCGTTCAAGATCGCCATATCGGGCACAAATACCAGACTCCGGGCTGATATGAAATCCAATATCACTTTGCCCGACCCGGGGATCGAACCCGAGACCTCAGAACCGTAGTCGTACCGAAATACAACCACGCCACCGAGGCAGTCTATGTATGTATGTGTAATTGTAGGTGTTCAAAGGTACAAATGTGTATGGTATTCTCCGTGCTGCTCGCACATCTTCTCTTGAAGCGCTGGTCGTGTCCGCTCCGTTCCGACCATTATTTTCGCATCAGAAGGACACCGCGGCCGGCATCGCTCTCATGCTTGCATTCGCTCAGTTTGCTAAACGTGAGTATTAAGTGACCTCTACTGATGTATTAGTAAGTATCAAATATAATAAGATAAGATAAGTGTCAAAAGTGTCAAAGTGTCGAGAAGTCTAGTCCAAATATTTAATTCTGTTTAAGTGCAAATCATACCATTTCGGTCCTAAATAAGTTGTAAAGTATAGAAAAATCACTGAACTGCTAGCATAGCGAAGAATCACTTGGGAAATATCACGATTATCGACGATAAGTGCAAAATACTATTAAGGAATAATACATATCTATAAGTACCAATAAGCACACTGCAGGTAGTTGAAAAAATGCTTAGCTCCCGTCAATTGTCATACTGACAGTGACACAAACCATAGACCAAGTAAAACGGTTGCGTTCAGAGAAATTCACAGAAAGTTGCCAGGGAAAAAAAAATAAAAACAAATAAAAAAAAAAAAAAAATAATAATTAATTATGAATATGGATCCGCAAACACGGCAGTTGTGGTGCCTAATAAAGGAGGAACTCCAAAACCAAACAGCAGAGATAACTAAAAATTTAACCAAGACATTGTCAGACAAAATAGATGAAAAAATTAAACCTCTACAAGAGGAAAACAGAAAGCTAAAAGAAGATATTCAGACTCTTAAAAACAAAGTAACAGGCCTTGAAAAAGAAACCAGGAGAAACAACATTGTCCTATATGGAATTCCTGAGTCGGAAAATAATTCAAATGAACTAATGAATATAGTACTGGAGGTTCTGAACAAAACATGTGCCAAAGCTAGCATGGAAGACTTTGATACGTGGGAGATAAGTAAACTAAACAGAATAGGGAAAACAAATGCCAAAAATACTAGACCAATACTATTAACACTAACACTATATTGGAGAAAAATTGAACTTATGAGAAACTACAAATGTTTGCCTAAACCTATATATATCACTGAAGATTATCCGAAAGAAATCCTGAATAAAAGGAAAGAACTTAAAGCTCAAATGACAGAAGAAAAGCAAAGAGGAAAAATTGCATATATTCGCTATGATAAGCTTATAGTAAAAGAATTACCAAATGAGAAGAGAAAGCGCTCCCCTTCAGCATCACCAAATTCAGGATTTACCAGTGATCAACCTTCCAACAGCGCACAGAAAAAAAGAAAAAACTAGCAATCAGCTTTTGACACCCAAATAACTACTACCAGAACACAAACACGAATACTACCAGAACAACCTACCACAAAAATCCCCAAGCCGGCTGGTCACCGTGGGGAGATCGACCACACCCCTCCAACTCAAAGATCAAGCAAAGCAGAACAAATAACGCAGCTAAACATAGCTACTCTAAATACACGAACACTAAAATCAAGAGAAAGTTTAGTAGAACTAGAACTGGCACTTAACGATACAAAATGGGACATACTGGGGGTAAGCGAAGTTCGAAGAGATGGAGAAAAGATTGAAGACTATGGAAAATTTTTGTTTTTCTATAAAGGGCAAACATTGGGTCAACGAGGAGTAGGATTTATTATCAAAGACACATATAAAGAAAATATTGATGAATTCATTGGAATATCAGAGCGAATTGCTGTACTTAACATGACTTTTCAGAATATTAAACAAAAATTGACAATTATTCAGGTTTATTCACCTACTGAACCCACAGAGAAAGCAAAACGCAAAGAAGTAGATGAATTCTACAATAATTTGAACAAAACCATAAGAAACCATGCATACAAAAACCTTATTGTAATGGGAGACTTCAATGCTCTGATCGGTGCCCAGAGAGAGTTCGAAGATAAACTCATAGGACCATACACAGACGGCAGGAGAAACAGCAATGGCGAGATGCTAGTAAACTTCGCTTTCGAAAACAACCTCGTGATCCTTAACACCAAATTTAAAAAACGGAGGAACCGTAGATGGACTTGGATATCTCCTAATGGAGAAACACGGAATGTGATAGACTTTATTTTAACTAATATCCACAAAAGTTTCGAAGACATCAATGTGATACACAACTTCAACTTTAATTCAGACCACAGAATGGTGAGAGCAAATTTCAAGTACGAAACAGAGAAAAAATATAGGAAAACCTTTCACACTTCACAGAAAAGCCTAGGAATATTTGAACTAGAAGCAGTAGGTACTAATCTAAAAAGTATACTCCTTAATTATGAAGACCAAGTAAAACACCTTTCGACTCAGGAAAAGTACAACTATTTAGAAAAGGCATTCAAACCGAACCGAATCGAAGTGAAGTAAACGAACCAAAGACTATACATATAAACGAACATATTAGAAAAGTACTAGACGAAAGAAAACACTTAATAAACATAAAAAATAAAACTAAAGAAACACGAACACAGATAGCAAATCTAAGTAAATCAATACGTGAAAACATGAGAAAACAGAAGAAATGCAAAAGAGTACAAATAATAGAACAATACATAGCCAAATCAGGAGGAATAAGAAAAGCTCAAAAACTATTAAACGAGAACAAAGAGTGGATTCCAAAACTTCAAGATAAAACTGGATGTGGCAACACAAAAAGGTCTGACATAATCAACATAGCTACAGAATTTTATGGAATTCTGTATAAAAAGCAAAGAGAAGACCAAGATATTGACATAGAATATGATAATGAAGATGTACCAGAGATACTAGTTCGAGAGGTAGAAAGAGCAATTGAAACCCAAAAGAAGGACAAATCACCCGGCCCTGACAGCATAATAAATGAAGTCCTACTGTACAACAAATTAGACTCTGCAACAGCACTTACAAAAATATTCAATGAAGTCCTAACAACAGAGTACATACCCACTCAATGGACCGAGTCAAACATTACACTATTATTTAAAAAGGGCGACATACAGAACATCAACAACTATAGACCTATTAGTCTTATGTCGAATATTTATAAGATATTTGCCAAGATTCTATTACAAAGACTTACAAAGTTATTAGATGAGAACCAACCGATCGAGCAAGCAGGATTTAGAAGTGGATTCTCGGTCGTAGATCATATACACGTCGTGAAACAGGTAATCGAAAAGTATAATGAATATAACCAGCCATTATACTGCGCTTTCATAGACTACAGCAAAGCATTTGACTCACTCGAACATACCGCCATATGGCAGGCATTGAAAGAACAAGGGGTGGATAATAAATATATAAGAGTAATAAGGAACATATATACCAACAGTACAGCAAGGATTCAATTAGAGAAAAAAGGGAAAAGCATTCGTATTGAAAGAGGAGTTCGCCAAGGTGATCCACTATCGCCCAAACTTTTTTCAGCTACACTAGAGAAAGTCTTCCGCCAATTGAACTGGGATAATATGGGAATATCGATAGATGGAACCAGACTATCGCACCTAAGATTTGCGGACGATGTAGTCTTGTTTGCAGAATTACCATCAATACTCAAAAGGATGCTGGAGGAATTAGCTAAGGAGAGCGAACTAGTGGGACTAACAATGAACACCGACAAGACCAAATTACTAACAAACCACGACAAAGTGGAAATAATGGTGAATAACAGGAAAATTGACTACCAGGATGAATACATCTATCTAGGACAAGTTATTTCCACAAAGGGTATGGGCGAGAAGGAAGTTAATCGACGTATAGCTAATGCATGGAAGAGATACTGGTCGCTGAAAGAGGTGATGAAGAACAGGGACTTTGATATGGGGCTCAAAACGAAACTGTTTGAATCATGTATCCTGCCAGTCCTTACATATGGATGCCAGACATGGGGTATCACTCAAAATCTACATAATAAACTTGCAGTTTGTCAACGTGCTATGGAGAGGAGCATGCTGGGTGTGAACAGAAAAGATAGAAAGAAAAATACGGACATAAGAAACAAAACCAAAGTGACCGACGTAACATTAAAAACAAAACTATTAAAATGGAGATGGACAGGGCATACAATAAGAGGTAGAGATAAGTGGAGCAAACGGATTTTGGTCTGGCATCCGAGAACAGGGAAAAGAAAAAAAAAAAGGAAGGCAGTACATGCGTTGGATGGATGATATAGTGAAGACAGCGGGGAAGTTGTGGACTAGAATAGCAAAGGACAGAACAAAATGGAAAGAGTTGGAGGAGGCCTATGCCAAAGGGCACACAGACAATTAGCGGGTGTCAAAAGAGAAATTTATATAATATAGCATGAATAATTTAATATTATGTATAATATATCTTATATAGAAAAAAAAAATATGCATGTAATAATTTCTATTTATTTATACAAAATTATGTAATTAATTCAATATATTTTTTAATTAGAATCATGAATGAAATGTAATCAATTTTAATGTCTGAATAAAGGGCTTTATTATTATTATTATGTTTGTCTTTTCCATATCTCGGGACTATTAAAGTCCCGGACTTTTGGTAGGCGTGCGTGGGGCCGAAGCCAACACGTAGAGGCCCGTAAGACAAGTTTAATCTAATATGGAATGTGACACTAACCGGCAATTATCCCTGTGAACACTATAGAAATGCACCCAAGGACAACCCCCGGTTAGTGTAGGACTATTGCAGGTATGGAAAAAAATTAAAACTGGGTTATTGTTGTGAGGTGCTAATGGATTGGGTAATAAGGACTATGGAAGGGACTATGGCACCTGCCTGACCTATGTTAAAAACACGGATAAAATAGGCAGGTGGTGACTCGCCAACTCAGGTAGATGGGCTCCCCAAAATAGTCACAAGAAAAAGCGACAAGGGAGCAACACCAATTGAGCGGCTGAAGAGTGGAGAGGTGTCACTGGGCTTTAAACAACGATCATTTGCTCCCTTAGGGTCCCATCACGTTGCCCACTCACCACTTACGTTCCACATCCACCCTTCGAGCATACAGCTCTCGCGACTCCACTCTGACCGGCCGGTGAAGGCAAGCCAGAGGTGGGGGATCTGTTCCTCGTCAGTGTTCACTCCAGCCGGCCGGTGAAGGCAAGCCGGAGATGAGGAACAGGACCTTCCCCCGGGAGCACTCGGGTTCGTGGGGTCGCTACTCCCCAACAGCTCGCCACAAGCTGCCCTGCGGGTTTATTATTATTATTATTACTGATGTATTTCTGGAAACAGTACACAAAAAAATTTGCTTAAACATTTTTGTCTATGGTACGTTGTTCCATGAGCAGGAGACAATGTGTCACCAGGTGGGCGCTAAGGCTTGCGTCGCCTCCGCTCGTCCCCGCCGCGGTAATCGCGGTGGAGGCGCGGCGGTTGTGACGCGGCTCGACCCGTCCACCAGCGCTGCACCCATGGAGATCGCCCAATAATATGGCGCAAAGATTCCTCCAGGCGAATGTTAACCACTGCGCCAGGGCCCAGGACCTGCTGGTCCAAAGCCTCGCGCAGTGGTCGATACAAGTGGCTGTGGTCGCTGAGCCGTACTTTGTTCCCCCCAGGGACGACTGGGCGGGGGACCTGGACGGCTTGGTGGCCGTCATCACCTGGGGCGCCGCCGGCTCCCAGCCCTTTGAAAAAGTAGCGAAGGGCTCGGGATGTGTGGCGGTTCTGTTGGGGGGGGTCTGGATTGTGGGAGTGTATTTCTCCCCCAACAGATCCCAGCCTGAGTTTGAGCACTTCCTCACTCGACTGGGAGCCCTGGTGGTGCAAGGCAGTCAGCCTCGCCCCGTCCTCGTCGCCGGCGACTTCAACGCCAAGTCCTTGGCTTGGGGTTCGTCGGTGACTAACGCACGGGGCAGGGCCCTGGAGGAATGGGCGATCTCGTCCGGCTTGGCCGTCGTGAATCGCGGGACGGCGGACACGTGCGTGAGGCATAACGGCGGTTCGGTGGTGGACATCACGTTCGCCACCCCGGCCCTAGCCCGCCGTGTCCGGGACTGGAGGGTCCTGGTGGGCGAGGAGACGTTGTCGGATCACCGATACATTCGGTTCGACGTCGCCTCGTCCTCAACCACCCGGTCGGGTGGGGGACCGACCGTCCCGCGGTCGGACGGCCCACGCTGGGCCGTTAGTCGCCTCGACGTTGAGGCCCTGAAGGAGGCCGCTCTGGCCCAGGCGCTGGTGCCCGTGCTGGACGGGCCGGTACGGGTCGACGAGGAGGCGGAGTGGTTCGGGGCGGCGATGTCGCGCGTCTGCGACGCAGCCATGCCCCGGGTCCAACGCCTCCCGGAGAAGCGCCAGGTGTTCTGGTGGTCGGCGGAGCTCACGCGGCTGTGCGCGTCCTGCGTTGCCGCCCTCCGCCAGCTATCCAGATACCGTCGTCGCCGGATTCGTCTTCTCGGCGACGAGGACCAGGAGCGGCTGCTTCACGGCCTCCACAGGGAGGCTAAGAGAGCGCTGCACGTGGCCATAGCGAGGGCAAAGTCTGCGGCTCAAACTGAGTTCCGGAGTACTCTCGACAGCGACCCGTGGGGGCGTCCATACTGTGTGGCGTTGAGAAAGCTCCGCCCATGGGCGCCCCCGCTGACGCAGAGTCTCCGGGGCGATCTCGTTCAGGAGGTCGTCGCGGCTTTGTTCCCGGCCACGGAGGATGTCACTCCTCCACCGATGGCGTCGCGTTCGTCGACGCCGTCGTCGTTGGATTCGGCAAGGGTTATTTCGGAGGTTTCACCCGAGGAAATGAGGGTGGCGGTGCTTCGGCTGCGGGGCAAGAAAACCGCCCCGGGTCTCGACGGTATCCCCGGACGCGCATGGGTGTTAGCCGTCGAGCACCTGGGGGCGAGGCTCCGCGGCCTTTTCTCCGCGTGCATGGAGCGGGGCCAGTTTCCATCCCGGTGGAAAACCGGCAAGCTGGTCCTGCTCAAGAAAGACGGTCGACCCGCAGAGTCGCCATCGGCCTACCGGCCCATCGTGTTGCTCGACGAGGTCTGCAAGCTCTTCGAGCGGATCGTGCACGCTCGCCTCGTCGAGCACCTGGAGGAGGCCGGGCCGGACCTGGCGGATTGCCAGTTCGGCTTCCGGCATGGCCGGTCAACGGTGCATGCGATTCTGCGGGTCAAGGCGCACGCGGAGGATGCAGTTGCCCGGGGTAAGGTGGTGGTGGCGGTGTCGCTCGACATCGCCAACGCCTTCAACACCTTGCCCTGGGCCTGCATACATGAGGCACTGCGGTACCACATGGTGCCACTTTATTTGCGTCGTCTGGTGCACTCGTACCTATCTAATAGGTATGTAGTCGATCCCGGCGCCGCTGGGTGGCACCGGAGGGCCATGTCTGCCGGTGTTCCACAGGGCTCAGTTCTGGGCCCGCTACTGTGGAACATCGGTTATGACTGGGTTCTCCGTGGTACCAACCCCAGAGGCGTCGCTGTTGTCTGCTACGCGGACGACACCCTGGTGACAGCGACGTCGGGTACTTTCGAGGATGCCATCCTGCTCGCCTCGTTCGGAACCGAACAGGTGGTGGGCAGGATTCGGCGACTGGGCCTCACGGTGGCCCTGAACAAAACCGAGGCCCTGTTCTTCCACGGGCCTCGGCGAAGGCCACCTTCAGGGGCCCACATCATTGTGGAGGGGGTGCGGATTCCCATCGGCACTACGATGAAATATTTAGGGTTGATTTTGAGTAGCCGGTGGGACTTCCGCGCCCACTTTAAGAAGTTGTCGCCGAAATTGGTGCGGGCAGCGGGCGCGCTTGGGAGCCTGCTGCCGAACCTCGAAGGTCCCGGTAACCTTTGCCGGAGTCTGTACGCCGGAGTCGTGCGGTCCATGGCCCTGTACGGTTCACCCGTATGGGCCGGGTCCCTGAACGCCCGTTGCGTTACCTTGCTGCGCAAACCGCAGCGTCTGGTGGCGCAGCGGATAATCAGGGGCTACCGCACGGTCTCCCACGAGGCGGCCTGCTTGTTGGCCGGCACTCTCCCTCGGGACTTGGACGCCCGGTCGCTCTCGTCAGCATTCCACTGGCGGGAGGGGGCGTCCCAACAACGAGAGAGACTTGCCCCGAGGGAGATTGCGGCCAGGTTTCGCAGAGCCGCCGTGGAGGAGTGGCATGCCAGGCTGGAGAGCCCGAGTGCGGGCTTGAGGACCGTCGCGGCAGTGCGACCTTTTTTTTTTTTTTTTTTTTTTTTTTTTTTGTCGCGGGGAAAAGTGTTTTACCACTGCCGCCGCGCCCGGGGGGGGTGGACGCGGCGGGTATGTCGGGTTCGCCGGCCTTACGACCCAGCGCCGTGATGCCCGGGAGAGATGGTCGACATCCGGGCGACGCTGGGCCGCGTCCCTAACAAATGCCCTACACCGGCAATACCGACTAAAAACCCCGCGGTGGCCTACTTCGGCGCATGAGTGGGGCGGTCCCGGGGTATCCTGAGATAGCCTCGGATTGCTACCGGAACCGCCCCTGCGCGGTGCCGCCTTGCGGCCCGTCTCCGATTTGGGGGGGGCTCAGAAGCCCCCGCCGCCGAAGGACGCCCTCGGCGTCTACGGCAGCACGAGGCCGACCGTCCGTGCTGCCGTCCGTCCCGGGGTCGCAAGTACAATAGTACTATAAGGGGCGCACAGCCCCCCGCTGCACGCCCGCGACCCCGGAAGGCCCCTATTAGTCGCCTCTTACGACAGGCAGGGGTTACCGTGGTGGAATTCTCCAAACGCCCCCATTCCACAGGGCGGGAGACGCCGGTCAGTCGTCCACCCGGCGCCTCCTACGTCTCCTTTGGCGGCGGGCGGGATCGCTCTGCTCACGATCCCGCTCGGCGCTCTCCTTCTGCGAGATGGCGCGCTCGCAGAAGGAGACCATCGCACGCCATGACCTCCGGCTGCCGACCATGGCGGACACCACGGCCGGCAGCGAGAGGTCTCCTCCGACGACTGCTATGAGAGCGCTGCGCTCCTCCACCCAGGCTGGGCACTCCTCAAGAGTGTGTTGGGCCGTGTCCTCGCGGCAGTTGCCACAATGGTGGCACACGGCGGACGCCTCTTTTCCGGCTATACGACACAGGTATGAGCCGAAACACCCGTGGCCCGTCAACACCTGTGTCAGCCGGAACGTAGGCGCACCGTGGCGCCTATCCAACCACTGTCCGAGGACAGGTCGCACTGCCGCGACGGTCCTCAAGCCCGAACTCGGGCTCTCCAGCCTGGCATGCCACTCCTCCACGGCGGCTCTGCGGAACCTGGCCGCAATCTCCCTCGGGGCAAGCCTCTCCCGATTCCGGGACGCCCCCTCCCGCCAGTGGAACGCTGACGAGAGGGACCGGGCGTCCAAGTCCCAAGGGAGAGTGCCGGCCAACACGCAGGCCGCCTCGTGGGAGACCGTGCGGTAGCCCCTGATTATCCGCTGCGCCACCAGACGCTGCGGTTTGCGCAGCAAGGCGACGCAGCGGGCGCCCAGGGACCCGGCCCATACGGGTGAACCGTACAGGGCCATGGACCGCACGACTCCGGCGTACAGACTCCGGCAAGGGTTACCGGGACCTTCGAGGTTCGGCAGCAGGCTCCCAAGCGCGCCCGCTGCCCGCACCAACTTCGGCGACAACAACTCAAAGTGGGCGCGGAAGTCCCACCGGCTACTCAATACTAAACCCAAATACTTCATCGTGGTGCCGATGGGAATCCGCACCCCCTCCACTGTAATGTGGGCCCCTGCAGGTGGCCTTCGCCGAGGCCCGTGGAAGAACAGGGCCTCGGTTTTCCCCAATGCCACCGAGAGGCCCAGTCGCCGAATCCTGCCCACCACCTGTTCGGTTCCGAACGAGGCGAGCAGGATGGCATCCTCGAAAGTACCTGACGTCGCTGTCACCAGGGTGTCGTCCGCGTAGCAGACAACAGCGACGCCTCGGGGGTTGGTACCACGGAGAACCCAGTCATAACCGATGTTCCACAGTAGCGGGCCCAGAACTGAGCCCTGTGGAACACCGGCAGACATAGCCCTCCGGTGCCACCCAGCGGCGCCGGGATACACTACATACCTATTAGATAGGTACGAGTGCACCAGACGACGCAAATAAAGTGGCACCATGTGGTACCGCAGTGCCTCATGTATGCAGGCCCAGGGCAAGGTGTTGAAGGCGTTGGCGATGTCGAGCGACACCGCCACCACCACCTTACCCCGGGCAACTGCATCCTCCGCGTGCGCCTTGACCCGCAGAATCGCATGCACCGTTGACCGGCCATGCCGGAAGCCGAACTGGCAATCCGCCAGGTCCGGCCCGGCCTCCTCCAGGTGCTCGACGAGGCGAGCGTGCACGATCCGCTCGAAGAGCTTGCAGACCTCGTCGAGCAACACGATGGGCCGGTAGGCCGATGGCGACTCTGCGGGTCGACCGTCTTTCTTGAGCAGGACCAGCTTGCCGGTTTTCCACCGGGATGGAAACTGGCCCCGCTCCATGCACGCGGAGAAAAGGCCGCGGAGCCTCGCCCCCAGGTGCTCGACGGCTAACACCCATGCGCGTCCGGGGATACCGTCGAGACCCGGGGCGGTTTTCGCGGCAGTGCGACCTGTCCTCGAACAGTGGCTGGACAGGCGCCACGGTGCGCCTACATTCCGGCTGACACAGGTACTGACGGGGCACGGGTGTTTTGGTGCGTACCTGTGTCGCATAGCCGGAAAAGAGGCGTCCGCCGTGTGCCACCATTGTGGCAACTGCCGCGAGGACACGGCCCAACACACTCTTGAGGAGTGCCCAGCCTGGGTGGAGGAGCGCAGCGCTCTCATAACAGTCGTCGGAGGAGACCTCTCGCTGCCGGCCGTGGTGTCCGCCATGGTCGGCAGCCGGAGGTCATGGCGTGCGATGGTCTCCTTCTGCGAGCGCGCCATCTCGCAGAAGGAGAGCGCCGAGCGGGATCGTGAGCAGAGCGATCCCGCCCGCCGCCAAAGGAGACGTAGGAGGCGCCGGGTGGACGACTGACCGGCGTCTCCCGCCCTGTGGAATGGGGGCGTTTGGAGAATTCCACCACGGTAACCCCTGCCTGTCGTAAGAGGCGACTAATAGGGGCCTTCCGGGGTCGCGGGCGTGCAGCGGGGGGCTGTGCGCCCCTTATAGTACTATTGTACTTGCGACCCCGGGACGGACGGCAGCACGGACGGTCGGCCTCGTGCTGCCGTAGACGCCGAGGGCGTCCTTCGGCGGCGGGGGCTTCTGAGCCCCAAATCGGAGACGGGCCGCAAGGCGGCACCGCGCAGGGGCGGTTCCGGTAGCAATCCGAGGCTATCTCAGGATACCCCGGGACCGCCCCACTCATGCGCCGAAGTAGGCCACCGCGGGGTTTTTAGTCGGTATTGCCGGTGTAGGGCATTTGTTAGGGACGCGGCCCAGCGTCGCCCGGATGTCGACCATCTCTCCCGGGCATCACGGCGCTGGGTCGTAAGGCCGGCGAACCCGACATACCCGCCGCGTCCACCCCCCCCGGGCGCGGCGGCAGTGGTAAAACACTTTTCCCCGCGACAATAAAAAAAAAAAAAAAAGGAGACAATGTGTGTCTAAACCAATGACTTAAGAAAAAAATGACAGGCCCTGGCATAATTACGAAAAATACGCGTTTACTATGAAGTCAGTTCCGCCATTTTAGTTTCCCGATCTATTTACATGTATGTCACCGTGTCATGAAATTCTTATAAATACGGTGTTTTATTTACAACTAGCTTTTGCCCGCGGCTTCGCACGCGTATTTTGTAGGGCCAACGGGAAAAGCTTTTGATTTGTCGATCCGTCTTGTCGTTTTAGTCTAAATATTCTACAACGGAGCGATACAGATATCGATTTTGAAGTCAGTCAGCCCAGAAACAAAGAAAAACAAAATGGCGGCCACTTTTGACAGTTTTGACATCGGTTCCATCGTTTGGAACCACGGGGCGACCCAGATATCGATTTTGAAGTCAATTGGCCCAGAAACAAAGAAAGACAAAAGGCAGCCACTTTTGACAGTTTTGACATCGGTTCCATCGTTTGGAACCACGGGGTGACCCAGATATCGATTTTGAAGTCAATTCAAAAATTCTAAAAATGATAAAAATGTGTTCTATTACTATTTCTGTTTAGAAACTAATTTGGGGGGTTTCCCCAAATTAGTTTTTTTGGAAATCTAAGCAATGTACAGACACGCGATATTTACATTCTTATTATAAATATTTTGTATTGATAATACTAATTTCGGAATATGAAGATGATGCCTAACTCATATTAATGGGTCTTTCTGTCGTAAAATTAAATTTTGGTTTCTCACCATACATTAGGCATGCCTTATGTTTTCGTACTTATGGCTCGTGCTCTATCGTCTTTTGTCAAAGGTCTAAACAGAAAAATTGTTTTGTGTAGATGTGTATTGCCTTCTGCCTGACACATCTTGGCAGTCCATACCATTCCCAACTGAGGTATTGTCTTAGATGCCATTTAAGTATTACGTAAGCACTATGGGAGGGTGGAGGGGTATTGTTAATTATTTTTGATAATTAAAAACCTAGACTGCCTCGGTGGCGTGGTTGTATTTCAGTACGACTACCGTCCTGAGGTCTCGGGTTCGATCCCCAGGTCGGGAAAAGTGGTATTGCATTTTTCCATAGCAGCCCGGAGTCTGGAATTTGTGCCCGATATGGCGATAGGCTCGCCCCCTTCAACATCTGGGACGGAACTAAGCTCGGCGAAATGTGGGTGTTCTAGTTCGTTAGTGCGCCTCTGCCTACCCCTTCGGGGTTACAGGCGTGAGCTTATGTTACGTTATATGTTGTGTTAAGTTTTTCAACAGACTCACCAATAACATTTATTTCCAGCACAAAAGTATTGGGCTAAAGACATCATATTCCTGATCACTGAGCATGAACAACTAGGAATGCAGGCATGGTTAGAAACTTACCACGGAGTTTCCAGCGACACAGAAACTTTCGAAAAAAGTCTTGGCGGGTTCTGGAAACTTGGTACTGCTGGTTGGTACCTTGAGAAGTATTTGCCTAAAATTGGTGCAGGGCATAAAAAGTGTTTGGATCCGGGTACATTGAACGGAAGGTCTGGGTGTATCCAGGCAGCTATTAATTTGGAATTTCATACACCTAACATAAGTAAGTATTTTGGGCACATTAATAATATTCAGTAAGTAAGCAGCGATAGCTCAGTTGGGAATGGTTCGGACTGCCGAGACAAGTGTCGGAGGTTCGAGACCAACCCCAAAATGGAGCATACACCTCTGACTTTTCTATGTTAAGTGTATTTTCACTGTGAAATATCGCTTGCTACAACGGTCGTCGGTCGTGAGGAAACCTGCATACCTGAGAATTTCTTTATAGGAATTTCGAAGGTATGTGAAGTCTACCAATCCGCATCAGGCCAGCGTGGTAGACTAAGGCCTAACCCGTCTCATTAGTAGAGGAGGCCCGTGCCCAGCAGTGGGACAGTAATATTACAGGGCTAATATTATTATTATTTATATTATAATAATATTCTGGGTATATGTTTAGTATTACTGATAACTGACTCGGCGGTGTGGTTGTATTTCTTTACGACTACCGTCCTGAGGTCCTGGGCTCGATCCCCGGGTCGGGTAGAGTGATATTGGATTTTTTCATATCAGCCTGGAGTCCGGAATTTGTGCCAGATCGGCGATAGGCTCGCCCCCTATTACGTCTGGGACGGAACTAAGCTCGGCGAAATGTGGGTGTTCTAGTTCGCTAGTTCACCTCTGCCTACCCCTTCGGAGATACAGGCGTGAGCTTATGTTTAATATTAATTTCGATGATATTATTTTATGTCTCAATTTGGAGTAGTATATAGCCTAGAAATAAATTCGTTGTTTGTTCACAGAGTATATTGAGGTGAAAATTGAAGGATTAAATGGACAATTACCTAATCTAGATTTAGTAAATCTAGTGCACAAATTGTGTGTCAAATCTGGCATTCATCACTCATACAAAAATAGGTGAAACTTAGTACATTATAAGCTTTTTGGGTAAAAGTTAGGCCGCGTCTCCTGCACATGTTTTTTCGAAACAGAACTAAAAATCCCACACAAAACAAGGTTTTTCATTGTCTCTGATCATGTAACAATGGACCATAGACAAAAAATTCTAGATAAAAAAAAAATACACCCAACAGTCACACGAATAGTCCTGACCCCACACTAAGATACTAGTATTGTGACGTGGGTATCAGGAACCTAGAGAGACTTTCGGTTTCACAACACCCAGACCCGAAACAAATATCTGTGGGCCAGACATGCATTTGTGTCGATGCGGGAATCGAACCCGCGACCTCAGGTTTCACAGCTGGCTACTCGCCCGCTGCGCCACGGGGGCTGTCAAACACCAAGAACACAAGATAAACCCTGTTTTGTGCATGTGTTTTGTGGATTTTTTTTTATAGCAGAGATCGGCAAACGAGCAGATGGGTCACCTGATGGTAAGTGATCTCCACCGCCCATAGACACCCAAGACACAAAAAAAATCGTGGGTGCGTTGCCAACCTAAAAGGAGGATATGAAAGGGGAGGGAAGGGGATTAGGAGAGGGAATGGGGAAATGGGCCACCGGAAATCTCACTCACCGAACGAAACGCGGCAGCAAGCTGCCACTTTACGTCGGTTTTCTGTGAGACAGTGGTATCTAACCGGTCGAGCCGGCCCATTCGTGCTATAGACGTTACTGTCTACAGCGTGGCTCTACCACTAGTAAGTTTAGTGCAGAAGATGCGGCTTTAAAAGTCCAAAACATGTTGTCTTTAAGGTGCCCTAATATGCTTAATTTTCGATCGACTTCCAAAAAGGAGAAGGTCCTCAATTCGTCTGTATTTTTTTTGTGTTCGATAGAGCTTATTTCAAGGGTGGTCCCATATAAATTTGGTTACGATCGGATTTGAAGTCGGTCAGTTAAGTTTTTAAAATTGTGATTATTTTTGTGTTTGATAGAGTTTATTTCAAGGGTGGTCCCATATAAATTTGGTTACGATCGGATTTGAAGTCGGTCAGTTAAGTTTTTAAAATTGTGATTATTTTTGTGTTTGATAGAGTTTATTTCAAGGGTGGTCCCATATAAATTTGGTTACGATCGGATTTGAAGTCGGTCCGTTAAGTTTAACTTGTGATTTTAATTTTGTCAGTTTCTCGTGGTTGAGGACTCGTGACAATATGGACGACTGGGCCAACAATGTGAAAACTATGCTGGGAATGGTCTTGACGCAAGCCACTGGGGTGAGATCATGATGTATCTAATATTTTTATTTTATTAGCTGTGGTTATATACATAGGGCCTTACTTAAAACAGGATTTTTAGCTGAGCAAATGGTTAAGAATAACCTATCACTTTTTTCCTTGCGTTACATTGTTTAAAAATGAAAGGGACAACCTATGGTATAAAGATAAGCAGCGCTTAAATATTTTTATAAGTAAGGGGCATATACTCTTAACTCAGCAGTTCTGCAGATGGTAAAGTGGTTCACTTTCGTATGGTATTGGAAATGCCAAGAGCCATAGTCGAGGCTCTGTTAACTGTGAAAATTAATCGGGCGTCTGGAAATTTGGTTTGTACTTACATAACATATGCTCACGCCTGTATCCCCGAAGGGGTAGGCAGAGGCGCACTAGCGAACTAGAACACCCACATTTCGCCGAGCTCAGTTCTGTCCCAAATGTGATGGGGGGCGAGCCTATCGCCATATCGGGCTATATGGTTTGTAGTTAGGCACCGTTTTCAGGAGTCCACTATGAAAGAGGCTCGAGGAAGAAAGGGGAGGGGGCTCAGATACCCTTGTCCCTGTAGAGGAACGGGTGTCGGTAGAGAAAATTAAACGGGCGTCTGGAAATTTGGTTTGTACTTAGGCACCGTTTTCAGGAGTTCACTATGAAAGAGGCTCGAGGAAGAAAGGGGAGGGGGCTCAGATACCCTTTGTAGAGGGAGGGGTGTCTGTGTTCCTCCACCAAAGGGAGATCTTCTCGTCATCTATCTTCTCGTCTCGGGTGCCGTGCTAGACCGCCGCGGCTCCTCCGATGTTGATCTTCGGCGGTTGTATTTATGCAACGTCTGCTCCAAACTTTGCCATCGTGATTTAGGATGGAAGCGTTGATTGGTGGATTTTCTTGTAGGCTCCGCTTGTTTCGTAAGTAGCGTTGTCGCTCGATGCTTGCAGTTCGTTCGGCGTGTTCGGTAGAGATGTCGCCACACCTTTTTGATGATGTAGGTCCCATGCCCAGAATTAGAATAATTTATTTGCCTTGTATGTAGATACAATGATAAGGTGTTACATAACAATATTTAGTTCCGTTACATTCTGCCAGGTGGCGTGCAAAAATATTTATATTTATAATCATCATAAACAGCCATAGGACGTCCACTGCTGGACATAGGCCTCCCCCAAATATTTCCAGATCGACCTGTTGGAAGCGGCCTGCATCCAGCGACTTCCTGCGACCTTTATCATATTTTGACCTTTACCTAATATATTGGGCCTTACTTAAAAAAACATTTTAATTGAGCAAATGGTCAAGAATAACCTGTTCCTGTTTTCCTTGCGTTACATTGTTTAAAAATGAAAGGGCGCAACCTATGGTGTAAAGATACGCAGCGCTCAAATATTTTTATAAGTAAGGGGCATTATGTCAAATAAAATTACTAATTATTAACATCCTTTACTACATATATAAATCTACAATAATAATAATATAATATAACTGGGATCCAGCAGTGGGACTAAAAAAACAGGGATGTTTAGTAAATCATTAATACAAGTACCAGGGCATCATATCCTCAAACAGATGTATTCGGAATTAGCGGCCAGCATGAAAATTTCTGACAACCGTAAATGTATTCGAACTCGATGCGCGTCTATGAAATTTGTATGAAATATTAACCAAACGTCATCAGTGCGCAGCGAACTCGAATACATTTACATTAATTTTTCGTGCTCGGGCTACAGGTGCCGAACGGCAACCACGGTCTCTTCCACCGTTTCGGCATCGAGGCGGTGACGCTGGAGGGTCGCGACGCGGCGGACCCGGCGGGCTCCCCGCCCCGCGCGCACGCGCTCTCCTCCGCCAACTACCAGCGGCTCGGCGCCGCGCTCGAGAGCATCCTGCGCTCGCTCAACAACCTGCTCGAAAGCTTCCACCAGAGCTACTTCTTCTACCTGCTCGCGGCCACCAACAGGTTCATTTCTATTGGTGAGTAAAGCACGTTTTTTTTTTTTTTTTCTTTATGGCAATTGAAATACATTATGCCAATGTCAAGTTAGGGAAATTGTTTTCCGATATCTAAGTTTTCGCAAGTGCAATGAAGTCGGATGTATTCGATTTCAAGGCCCTGCTGGAGTTTTGGCGTCAATTCCTTCCAGTTTCATGTTTTTTAGACGATTTTCTCGCAGCGGAGGAATCGAACATGGTCGACACATCCACCCGACAAAAAGCATCCAAAATCACTTATTTCAAAGCTTCCACATACTGTCCCTCTTCGTTGATGTTTATTGCTTAGATACACATCACATTTAAACCACAAACACAACTTTAGAATAAAATATGAAATCAAAGCACGAGTTAATCTAAACTAAAATTGTCTAATAATTGGGTATTTGACTCGTTTCTTCTTTCTGCCTGGCGTTATCCCGGCCTTCTGTCAGGGTCCGCCTTCCTACTTAAACACTTCCACTTCGCCCGGTCTTGAGCATCCTCTATGATGAGGCATTGGGGTAATTGGGTACTTGATTATTTTTTAAAAAGTATACAGGGTTATTAGTTTATTCAAAACATGTAAAAAAATGTTTCGTAATTAATTTCCATAAAAAAGCAAAGATAATTGCAATAGGGATATATTAAAAATACTCAAAAGATAATTTTATTTTAGTAATTTAAATACTTAATTTTATTTTTTTAGCAGAGACTGGCAAACGAACAGATGGGTCACCTGATGGTAAGTGATCTCCACCACCCATAGACACCCAAGACACAATAAGAATCATGGGTTCGTTGCCAACCTAATAAGAGGAAATGAAAGGGGAGGGAAAAGGGATTGGGAAGGGGAGGGGGAAATGGGTCACCGGAAATCTCACTCACGGAAAGAAACGCGACAGCAAACTGCCACTTTACGTCGGTTTTCTGTGAGACAGTGGTATCCAACCGGTCGAGCCGGCCCATTCGTGTTGTAGACGTTACTGTCTACAGCGTGGCTCTACCACTCAATAACTTTTTGGACTATAAAATTGTTTCGACCCCTATAATTAATATAACCTTCATAATTTTGTGGTTTAAGGTCAATACATGCCCTGCTTGTGTATAATATGTGTGGCAATATTGGTACGAGCTCTGGCGATGTGGGTCAACATCCAAGACATATGGGAAGAAGAGAAGCCCACAAACAAGCAAGCAGACAAGAAGACAAAGGACAAACAAAGCGACTCCGATGTCAAAGCACCAGGGGATGATGAATGTGTAGAGCTTGTTATAAAGGACAAAACTATTGGAGAGAAGAGTGATTCTGAAAGTGAATTATTGTCGGGAGATGATAATGCTGAGGAAGTTGTATTTTCCAAGGATATCCAAAATAACAGAGTGGTCTATGTGAACTTTTTCAGTATTGGTGTCAATTATCTACTGGTGCATGTGATTGGTTACGCCGTTATGAACTCGCCACTGCTTTTGACTAATCTTGGTAAGTATAACTTATTATTTCTTTCTACCTGCCCTTATCGCACTAATGTGGGGTCGGCGCAACATTTTTTCAAGCATGTCACAGAAAGGATTTGGCTTAGTTTTTACGACCGGCCTGGCGTCAACCTCCTTTGGGGATCCAGTCCCGGGTCCAAATTAGAAAATTCACATTGCCCGACCTGGAAACGAACCCGCTACCTCCCGATCCACAGCACATATATGCTGCCAGTAGACCAAGGCGGCGAAAAGTAACATTACTTTTTGTAAATGTAAAAGTCAATGCCCAATGACCTCATAAATGTTTCACACTCCGTCATTTATCCGACGTGACCAAATTTTTATGGGACGACCCTTGGAATAGGCTCTATTGAACAAAAAAATAATCTTATAAACCGGTCCACTTTTAGCGGAGATATCGAACATACATAAAAAATACAAAAGAATTGAGAACTTTCTCCTTTTTTGAAGTCGGTCGAAAAATGTTGGTTTAGAAATTTATTTATTTATAGGGTGTGTACTTCATATCGACCGTATGCTGCCAATACCTCCTAACATTTTACCAAAATATTGTTTTTTGCGCTATCTGTTAGTCCTAATGGAACTTAATGTATATTAGCAATACTAAACTATTGTAAAATTAATAAACTCTGCCTGGGAAATTTGATGGAAATGGGAAATGGAAAATTAATAAATCACATCTGGGACGAAACTAAGCTCGGCGAAATGTGGGTGTTCTAGTTCGCTAGTGCACCTCTACCTACCCCTTCGGGAATACAGGCGTGAGCTTATGTATGTGTGTTAAAATTAATAAACTTGGATTTTGGGTGCATAAATATCATCTATATTTTTTAATATATTTAGTTTTTATTGACTTTATAAACTTGCTCTCAAAGCACTTAGGAGGTATTGGCAGCTTACGGTCGATATACAATGTATATAGGCGGAATTAATGCCGAGGCATTCTCTACCACTCAACATTAGGGTGATGCAGAGTAAAGAAATAAAACTATTTTTACGGATTTTATCACGATTTGGTTTTTCATTTTTATTCCCGACGTTTCGACGAAGGCTTTGCAGTCTTCGTTGTCACGGGTCAGACTGAGGTGTCATTTGTCTAAAAAAGGTTAGTGTTACAATATATCTACCTTCATTTTTAAATTATACAAAATTAAAAAATAACACAAATAATTAACCTTTTTTAATTTTGTATATTTATAAAATCCGTAAAAATAGTTTTATTTCAATGTAACGATTATTTTAACATTTTAGAATCTTTTAATGGGATTTTGACGGGAAGTCTGACAGGATGGGCGTCGCTTGTTAAAATTAATTCATATTATTCTCTAGAGCTGTGTTTGTTGGTTTTAAGTGTTGTGGTTTAATGCATCAAACTTTATTGAAGATGGACAGTATAATGTGGAAAATTTTTAACCGGTGATCTTCGATGAGTTTTGCTTGGTGCATTGGCTGGCTTTGTTCGGTCGATTCGCCGAGTGAAGGTCATCTGAAAGGCACTGGACTGGAAGGAATTACCGCCATAATCCCAGCAGGGCCTTGAGACCATCCACATTTGGGTCTCATGGTCATTGTGAAAACATATTTGCTCTATTTACCTTGACATTGGCTAAATCACCGCATATGCGTGGAGGCCATTATTTTTAAAAGAAGAATAAGAATGATTCGGCAGTTTAACAATTGGGTACTTTACTATGTTTCATTTTGTACAAATGTTTATATGTAATAGCAAATAAAACAAAAAATAAATCCTTCTTTAAAACTGGACCGAAATTGGTTGAAAAAGAGGCAGTAATTCATATTTTAAATTCTGGAGTGGGGGCATATTGGAGATATCTTGCTATCCCTTTCCAACGCACGTACCGTTATGGCGTGACGTGATGAAACTGATACTTCTCTTTCCCGCTGTTTGAAGGTTAGACCAAACTACAAAGGCTTATAACTTTTTTTATTTTTGGGAGTATTTCAATATTTCTTTCTATATTATGTTATAGATTACGTTAATTTCGTATAAAATCAATTAAAAAAAATTGTCAAGTACCCAATTGTGAAATAAATGAATATTGTGAAATAGCACGGGCATTTTAAATAAGCTCGTGATTTTGCGCCATATATATAAGTTCATATCAAATTCGCTACCCCGTTTTTAGCTAGCTCCTCGCTCGCGCAACAGTCACAGTGATTACTATTTTCCAGGTGCCAAATACTTCAACCTACCATCAGAAGTGTCGGTATACTATGGTCTACTAGCAATATCAGTGTTATTGATCATAATAACCCCATACTTCCCGCGGCTACTGCACCTGGAACCCATAAACTATGAGGAGATGGCTCTTGTGAACATTCTGCTGCTGACGGAGCTGGCGACCCTGTGCCTCACTGTGGGGATGCTTAACTTCGCACTGGGGCTGGCTATCGGTGTCGTTTATACTCCTCTCGCCCTGGTCACTGAAGTCGTTACTAAAGGGGGCGGGAAGAGGGGGTAAGTTGTGTTGTCTTTTTGGTGTTAACAATTAAAATATATTGAAATAAAACTATTCTTACGGATTCTATCACGATTAGGTTTTATTCCCGACGTTTCGAAGGCTTAAATATATTATTGCTTATATTCCCGTAAACTTAAGAAATCAGTAAATAAAAAGATAGTTGTTTTCGGCCTTTATAGGCTATTTTAAGAGACTAAATTGAAAGGGAAGGCTAAAGAGAGTAAATTGAAAGGGGAGGCTAAAAAGATGTAAAAATACCCTCGTATAAGTGTTAGGGAAGAATTTTATTACGTGTGTTCATCTGTGGTCTATGTATTCAGACAGAACGGTTCACGACATTGGTCCACAATGGCCTAAGACCAAGGTCCAAAGTCATAATCTCAGGTTATCTACTATATAAAAATAAGTCGGGTTTTCCCTTCTGCCGCTATAACTCCAGAACGCACGAACCGATTTCCACGGTTTTGCATTCGTTGGAAAGGTCTCGGGCTCCGTGAGGTTTATAGCAAAGAAAATTCAGGAAAAAATTCAACAGAAAAGCGGGAAAATCTTTTTTCACATACAGCGCCATCTCTGATACATAGCATGTACTACAAACCAATATTTTAAGTAGATGGCGCCGGTGCGTGATACATTGTTTGACAGCTACTCATTGTTCTCTGCTCAGTTAATTTCATGTGACAAACCGGTATTGTGTTCACTATGAAATTGTGAAAAAAAAGTAAAAAAAATTAGTTATTCGTTTCCTAACATTTACCATCAAATCAATCACGTGTATTGTGCAAATTATATGTTTACATCGTTTAAAATATAGAACAGAAAGAAATATTGAAATATTGTCAAAAATAATAAGTAATAACTGACAGGCTGACTCATGGGGTGGCGGACGGGGTGACTGACGAGGTGACTGACGGGATGACAGATGGGGTGACCGACTGGGTGTCAGACGGGGTGACAGACGGGTGACAGAAGAGTGACAGACGGGGTGACGGAATGGGTGACCGACTGGGTGACAGACGGTGTGACTGACGGGGTGAGAGACGGGGGACTGACGGCCGAAGTAGATCATCCCATTACCTCCTTTAGAATTATTGGATTATAGGTGCCTACGACTCACTCTTTCAACCCTCTCTCTCATACGCAGACGAAGTTGCGCGGGTCAGCTAGTTTGGTATATTTTTGTTTAAAACTCAACCTAATTTCAACGTGGATATGATCGACAATCAATATCTGATCGACGAAATATTTGACCTGTCTTTTTTAAATCATACATGTTATTTCCGCAATATTTTTTTAATGACCTATTTTGTATCTATGGTAAGGAAAGATTACGTCACCCGTTCTGTCTATCTACAGTTAACAGATAGCGTTTTGGCGGCAAATTAAATCATACATGATAATTTTTGCTTTTTTAAAGACCGGGAGGTCCTGGGTGCGATTCCTAGGTTGGGCAAAGCAAATTTTCTAATTTAATTTGAAAAATGCTCCAAAAAATGCTCGTATAAAAAAATCTTTATTGATCACGTAGGCATGTAAAAAAGCACTTATGACAAGTCAACACAAGTAAATTTTAAATTAAGATTAATATAATTTACATTATTTGAATTTGAAGACAGGCAGGCAAGTATGGACATAATAACGATGGGATGGGTAAGATAGGGTGATAAGGGGAGATAGGAATAGAGTGTAAGGGAATGGGTTGTATGGGAATGGCATATGGCAGGAATGGTGGCAGGGGATTGACTGGAAATACTGGAAGCAGTTGGGATTGGTGCATGAGGCCCTATCCTAGCTAACCTACCAGCCTTTCTCTAGCTACCTACGGATGACGACCCGTAGAAGAAAGGCAGAAAAAAACTCCGGGCTTATTTTTAAAGTACAGAACTAACTAAAGATGTTTTTACTTCAAAAACATTCAGCGTAATTCCGCTCTTTCTGGGCAATATTTTAATGACGTTATTTCTTCTAGCGCCATCGTGGTATTCCTGAAGCGCGTCCTGTGCATACTAACTCAGCCGTTGTTCGTGGTGACGCTCGCCATGATGCTGTACTCGCGGGTTCTGTTCCCGGAGGAGGGCCTGTTGTCTATGGTGGGGAGGGGGAGGGACGCCGCCATGCAGGCCACCATGTTCTCCATCGTCGACTGTCTGGTGAGTACCATGGTGGTGAAGATTAACAGATTATAGCTTGAAATAAAATTATTTTTACGGATTTTATCACGATTTGGTTTTAATTTTTATTCCCGACGTTTTTAAATCTGTATAATTCTTAAATGAAGGTAGATTTTGTAATACTAACATTCTTGGACAAATGACATCTCAGTCCAACCCGTGACCACGAAGACTGCAAAGCCTTCGAAACGTCGGGAATAAAAATTAAAACCAAATCGTGATAAAATCCGTAAAAATAATTATATTTCAATGAATAGCATTCGCGTAAACTTAAGAAATCAGTAGATTATAGCTTCTTGGTTAGACCCTTCAGAGGGGTGGACGTCAGACAGGCAGCTGGTCGGAAAAACTAAGCCGAAGCATTCCTGCAACATGTTTGAAAAAGTGTGTTGCGCCGACCCCAGATTAAGATGGGATAAGGGCAGGTAGAATGAAAGGAAACGGAGTTCGTTTTGTCTCGTGCCTGCCGGCCCCAAGTTCACAAGTCGTAAAGATAGCCGCCAAAACATTATAATCATTGTCGTAACAGCGTAAAAACCGAAAAATCTTGATATCATATCAAATGAGTAAACGGACGACTGTCTAGATGATCTAATGAGACTATTATGAAAGCAGAGTGGCATGTTTATATGTATTGTAAATTTATTTAAATACCTGTATAGCAGACTGACAAACGCGCAACTCGGTCACCTGATGGCATGTGATCTCCACCGAACAACAGTACTCAAAAAATAATAAATCAAATCAAATCAAAATATTTATTGAATCCATGAAATGTTACTATAGTAGGATTGCTAATTAAACGGAGAAACTGACATTTCGAATGTTGCCACTTTTTCATGGAATTTAAATAGTGCTGCGGTAAAACGATCAAGATTATTTAAACATTTCAATTCAGTGAACCATTTCTTTCTTTCATTTTCTAAAGTCCGACTCAAAGTCGTAATTCCTTGCTAATGTGTGATTAGTACTGCATGTCTATTGAATTATAGTCATAGTAAATTACTGCATCCTAAATTATGGCATGTCTACTGGAATTACAATCATGGTTATGGTTCATTATAAACAAAACTTAAAAAAGCTATGAATGTGCGGTACGTAATTTTTTACAAATAATAAAAGTGATATTTATAATTTTCATACTTATCATTTCGCGTATCTGTTGTGATTATTTACGCAAAATGATTTACACAGAGATTTAGTCGACGGGTTAAGCTCAAATTTCTAAAAATACGCAATAAAATTCTAATTTTGCAAGCCAGTGTTGAGTTATTGTTTCTTTGAATGATAAAAATTGAACTAGATCAATCAATCACTATGTTTTGAAAGTAAGCAACATTATTTTGGAAAGTGACATTTCGATCTGTCAGTTTACTCCGTTTAATAAGCAATCGTACTATAGATTATTTAGATTCCGTCAAAGTTCCTCTACCGCCTGTTCGGAAGGCCGTTTCGCCAGAGAAGAAAGGGCAAGAAACTCTGACGTTGCTCTTTTAAATGCCAGTTGACAATAATTGCTTATAACTTATTGTGCTTGCCTGCCTGCCAGTAGTATGTCTGTCCCGGTGGCGTAGTTGTATTATAGCTACGACTACCGTCCTGAGTTCTTCGATCTCTCTCACTTACCGAACGAAACGCGACAGCAAGCTGCCACTTTACGTCGGTTTCCTGTGAAACCATGGTATCCAACCGGTCGAGCCGGCCCATTCCTGCTGTAGATGTTACTGTCTACAGCGTGGCTACCACACAAGAAAGAAAGTAAGGCCCCATATCAACAGTACCGAATTTTGTTTACAGATTTACGGGAATTGGATGTTCAACACAATCTCATTGGTTCTGCTGCCCGTGTGGATCATATTCTGGCAGATCTTGTGCAACAAAGTTAACGCCATGTCGTAAAATACATTCCAGTGTTTATGCTCTCCTAGTATTTATTACAAGTATTCTTGCTAAAAAGTTTGTTTTCCCACAAAAAAAGGGGTGTTCCAATAGTTTTTCATGTACATGTTTTTTTTTATACAACTGCAGGGTTACCACGACCTCTTATAGCAGTATTATTATAATCGTTCTTCGTTTGTATGGGAATATTGACAAGTAAAATTATAATAATACTGCTGTAAGAGGTTGTGGTAACCCCCCTGTCCCGTAAACGGTACGAACAAATTTAGTGAGTGATACTAAAGCCAAAAGGTTAACGATGAAGTCAATTGAAAAATAAAGAATATTCAATATCTCTAAAATGCCGATTATTTATAAATAGGACTGCCTCCGTGGCGTGGTGGTATCTCGGTACGATTACGGTTCTGAGGTCTCGGGTTTCGATCCCCGGGTCGGGCAAAGTGATATTGGATTTTTCCATATCAGCCCGGAGTCTGGAATTTGTGTCCGATATGGCGATAGGCTCGCCCCCTATCACATCTGGGACGGAACTAAGCTCGGCGAAATCTGTGTAGTTCGCTAGTGCACCTCTGCCTACCCCTTCGGGGATACAGGCGTGAGCTTATGTGTATGTGTATGTGTTATAAATAGGCCGGCATGATTCTAACGACCACTGATAAACACAGTGTTTGTCAGTGGTCGCTAGTTTTTTTGGACTGCACTACGCTTACCATCAGGTGCAGTGTAGTCAATTTGTCGTGCTCGGATAAAAAAAATGTTTTAGTAATATTGTATAGACTCATAACATATACATGTCCCGTAAATAATGTATCAAAAAGCAGGGTGAAGATAGGTTGAGGGTGATCAAACAAAAAAAAACACCTATAGATTTTTTTTCTTTTTTTTTATCCGGTCACGGCAAAGTGACTACACTGCACCTGATGGTAAGCGTAGTGCAGTCCAAAAAACTAGCGACCACTGACAAACACTGTGTTTATCAGTGGTCAGGATCATGCCGGCCTATTTATAAATTATCGGCATTTTAGAGATATTGAGGATTCTTTATTTTTTTTTAAATTGACTACATCGTTTACCTTTTGGCTTTAGTGTATCATTCACTAGGTATAATATATTGATGTTCACTAAAGTTGTTCGTACCGTTTACGGGACAGTTCTATAACCAAATGCCATACTTTAGAGGGCAAACTTTCTCTATTAGGTAGGTGTGAAATAATTTTTTTATAGATAAATGATAAAATATTTATCAACATTAAATTAATCAAACAAGATTTTTAACAATTGGGTACTTGACTATTTTTTTTAATGATTTTACATAAAATTTACGTTGTCGAAAATATAGAACGGAAAGAAATATTGAAATATTCTCAAAAATAAAAAAGTTATAAGCCTTTGAAGTTTGGTGGAATCTTCAAACTGCGGGAAAGCGAAGTATCAGTATAATTACGTCACGCCTTAATGGTACGGGTGTTGGAAAGGGATAGCAAGATATATCCAATATGCCCCCACTCCAGAATTTAAAATATGAATTACTGCCTCATTTTTCAACCAATTTCGATGCAGTTTTTTTTATAGCAGAGCAAACGAGCAGATGGGTCACCTGATGGTAAGTGATCTCCACCGCCCATAGACACCCAAGACAAAAAGAATAATGGGTGCGTTGCCAGCCTAGAAGGAGGAAATGGAAGGGGAGGGGAAAGGGAGGGGGAAATGGGCTTTTTACAGAAGGGTTTCTTTTTTGTTTTGTTTGCTATTTCCATCGATATAATAATATACCTAGATGCACAGTTCCATACAAATATCATTGTAAACAGTGTCCTCGACAGACAAAACAAATAAACATCACAAATTTAATTATATTAACACAAATATGACCTTATAGACGCGGCATAAAGTAGCTTTTTAAATTGAATGTTCAAACGTTCCTATATTCGAAATTTTTGAATTTGACAATAATTTGACATTATTAAAAGAAACATTCTAGTCACTTGGACAAAGATTGAATGGAGTCGAATAGTTCTTGTATTTATCTGTGAGAAATTTTGACCACGTGGCGTACAATGTAGATGAGAATGGCGATATCTGTATAATAATTTTACTTACATTAAGAGATAGATAGAGTATAAATGTTTAGAAGATAACAAGGCTTATGAGTTATGAATATGAAATAAGCACTGTTTTGCCTTAGCGTGATTCATAAATAAATAAATAACACCCAACAGTCACATACATAGTCCTGGCCCCACACTAAGATCGTCCTTTGCTCTTTAGATTCTTAATAATTTCTTTTAGACTATCATTTCGTTTTCTTAATCTTTTGTTCTGCCTTTTTAAGTTTCGCACTAAATTAGATTTAAGTTTAAATTTTTGGTTGCGTTCTTTCAAATTATCTTTCAAAAATAACGTCTTAGGTGTGTTAAAGATTGATGAAAATTCTGATGGTATTGGTGATCCTTGATTATTTATTGGTTCAATTGCTGGTTCCTGGAAATGAATATGTTTCCAATAAATGATGACGCCACAATTACTGTTGTAGTAATTATGCCTAACGACCGGTTCCAATAAATGATCTCAATCCGAGAATCCAAGATAAAAATTAAAAATTAAAAATTAAAAAATGAAAAATCGCGAGAATGAACCATTAAAATTATTATTTATCAGCGGAATGTTCAACTTTGTTCATGTTGGCAATTTTTTATGATCTGCACACTTTGATTGAAAATATTTATTAGAATTAGCCGCAAATTATTAAATAGTCATTTTACATGGCAGTATGTACCTAGTACGATTCTGAGGTCTCGGGTTCGATCCCCGGGTCGGGCAAAGTGATATTGGATTTTTCCATATCAGCCCGGAGTCTGGAATTTGTGCCCGATATGGCGATAGGCTCGCCCCCTATCACATCTGGGACGGAACTAAGCTCGGCGAAATGTGGGTGTTCTAGTTCACTAGTGCGCCTCTGCCTACCTCTTCGGGGATACAGGCGTGAGCTTATGTTATGTTTATGTTATGTACCTAGTATATGCTTGCTATTGATGAATTCTGTATCAAATATTTTTCAACTATTACACTTGTACTGCACCCTGCCTCATTTAAACTTGTAGTTACGACAATCTAAAATAAAGTCAATAAATGTGGCAATATTTATTTATTTATTTATTTATAGGTACACCAACAGCATACATATTGTTAAATTAAATAGTAAACATTAGTTAAGGACAATGTAGCTGATGACAATTTATCACCTTTATTTTTGGTACAGCATTCTTTTTAATTTTCCTAATCCCTTTTTCTGTATAATATCCATCGGAATCGGCAAAATGGTCTGAACAAACCACACTTGAGTAATTGGGTTTAAAATTTTCTTCTCTCCTTTCTTCGGAAATAATTTTACCCCATTTATCTCTTACTATTTCATTTCATGGAAATCTGTAATTAATAAATAAAATTAATAAAAAAAAATCATAAATTTAAAATAAATATAATATATTTAAAAAAAAAACGACTCCATATATTTCATTGTTCCAAATCATGATTTCAAAAGGGACAAAATATTTTATTAACTGAATTTGTTAAATTAATTTATTTATACACGTTTAATACTTAATTTAACATGATTAAGGTTTTAAGAATCAAGTAAGGGAATTATACTTACTTAAAATATGAAATCCCATGTGATTTGCGCTTTGTAAGAGTGTTATTTTTGCACTCTTTCACAGAGCATATAAGCATCTTCACAGACGAACGGTCGGCGCCCGACTGTCAGCCAACAAGTGCTTACTTACATTTTAAGCACTCGTTGGCTGTCCCACTTTCTGAGCGTCAACTGTGCATCTAGGTATATTATTATATCGATGGCTATTTCAGTAAAATATGCGTATAAAATCAAACAGTCAAATACCCAATTATATATAAAGTAAGATGAATGGTGAAACTTTATATTCAAGGTCTACATATTTGCCATATACTCTTTTCACTCATGCATAAAGACGTAGTTTTTTCGGAAATTTAGGGCGAAAACCGTGACAGTTCCCCGAAAACACACTATACTTAATAATAAGCCAATGGGCCGTACTTATAGCCCCTTACTTATAAAAATATTTGAGCGCTGCTTATCTTTATACTATGGGTTGTCCCTTTCATTTTTAAACAATGTAACGCAAGGAAAAATGTGATAGGTTATTCTTAACCATTTGCTCAACTAAAAATGCTGTTTTAAGTAAGGCCCATAACATTTCTGCTTATCTTATCTTTAAGAATAGTTTGTCACTGAAATGAAATTAGTTTTTACGGATTTTATTGCGATTTGTTTGGTATTTATTTTATTTTTAGTCCCGACGTTTAAAGCTTTACAACCTTCGTGGTCACGGGTCGGATAGTTTGTCAGTTTTTCCTTGCATCACAATTTTTTACAAGCTATTAAAGATAAAACACGTAAATATTTTCATAAGTAATGGGCAATGAGCCAGTAGATCCTTTAATAAATTAGCACAAGATTTGGATCTAGACTTATTTAACACTAGTATTTCCAAACTTAAAAAGAAAATGAGTGATACATTTTTTAATCCTTAATTTTTAAGATATTGTTGCATGCGAGTGTTTCAAATTTTTAGTCAAAACTCATAAACTTTCTTTTTTAGTTTTTCCCCTACAATTTGTATCTACACGTTATTTATATTTGTGAAAACTTGTTATTGGCCATCTGTAATTATTTTCTTAAGATCAAAAAGTGTAAGTTTTCCTCAAGTAATAAATAAAATAAAATAAAATGATACCGTTGTAATGAAGTGACTTAGGGCCTTACTTAAAACAGCATTTTTAGCTGAGCAAATGGTTAATAATAACCTGTCACTTATTTCCTTGCGTTACATTGTTTAAAAATGAAAGGGACAACCTATGGTATAAAGATAAGCAGCGCTCAAATATTTTTATAAGTAAGGGGCTTAATTTTTAGATTCATATTCTAGTTTCAACGATTACTCTCAAATTGCATTTTACAAACTGTGAAACTTTTTAATAATATGGATGTCGTAGAGAAACCAATAGTAATGAAATCTTAATGTGTCTGTTAAATGTTTGTCATTCCAAAGATAATAAATAAATAATTAAAAGTCTCATTTTTTTACTTTACCAGAATAAATAAGTCTAAATATCCCTAGCCCTACCTTTCCCCCCTTGGTCTAGTGGCAGCATGAGCTCTGGACAGGAAGGTCATGGATTCTATTCTGAGGTCGGGCAAAGCTAATTTTCTAATTTAATTTTCCCGGGACTGGATCCCTCGGAGGGTTTGACGCCAGTCAGGCAGCCGGTCGTTAAAATTTAGCCAAATCCTTTTTGCAATATGCTGTATTATATATGTATTATATACCCGAAAGGGTAGGCAGAGGCCAGTGGCGTAACTATACCATCTGAGGCCCGTGGCAAATTTATTGGATGAGGCCCCTGAAAAAATCGTCACGTAATTGAATTTTGACTGCCTCGGTGACGTAGCTGTATTTCGGTATGACTACCGAGACCTGACGTCTCGGGTTCGATCCCCGGGTCGGGCAAAGTGATATTGGATTTTTCCATATCAGCCCGGAGTCTGGAATTTGTGCCCGGTAAGGCGATAGGCTCGCCCCTATCACATCTAGGACGGAACTAAGCTCGGCGAAATGTGGGTGGTCTAGTTCGCTAGTGCACCTCTGCCTACCCTTTCGAGGATACAGGTATGTTTTAATTGAATTTTAATAAATCACTGAAATAATCAAAAATATAACATAAGTTCGCGGCACCTCAAGCTAGGGGCCCTCTCCGGCCAGGGGCCCGTGGCATTTTGCCACGCTATAGTTTCGCCACTGGCAGAGGCGCAAACTACGTTCCGCCAGTTCCACTTAGATTACTTCCGTGATCAGTCGTTTTACTAAGGTGGTAAGTCTATAATTGGGATTTTAACGGTAAGTCTGACAGAGTGGGCGTCGCTTGTTAAAATTATTATTTCATAATATTATTGTCTGGAGTTGTGTTTGTTGTTTAATGTGATATGGTTTTGTGCACCACAATTCAGCGAAGATGGACAGTATAATGTGGAATCTTTTTAATTGGTGTCCGGCGATTCGCTGAGTGAAGGTCATCTGAGGGGAACTGCGCTGTAAGGACAATCCCCCATAATCCCAGCAGGGCCTTGAGATCATCCACATCTGGGTCTCATGGTCATTGTGAAAACTTGATAATTGCTATACTTACCTTGACATTGGCTAAATCGTCGCAAACGCTGTTTTTAATAAGCAGAAATCTATAATTTTTGCCATAGGTACCGGGCACAAATTGCAATAGGAGCCTTTTTCGGACGGTTAAATATCACATGATACGACAAAATTGTTATCACAAACATAATTTGAGAATTTTAATTGGCAGTTGTAAAACGAAATCTTTTTTGTTAGCCCACGGAATTACCCATACCTACGTAATTTTCTATGATACGCATTCGGCGATTTTATATATCATGCTTCTTTTCTTTCTACCTGCCCTTTTCCCACCTTAATGTGGGTTCAGCACACACTTTTTCAAGCATGTTGCAGAAAGGATTTGTCTTAGTTTTTACGACCGGCTGCCTGCCTGATGTCAATCCCCTCTGAGGGATCCAGTCTCGGGCAGATTAAATTAGAAAATTTGTTTTATCGGACCTGGGAATTTAACCCAGGAGCTCCTGCTCCACAACCCACATATGCTGCCACTAAATCAAGGAGGTGACTATACATTTTTTTATAGCAGATGGACCATATTACCATGTAGGTAAGTGTAATTGGTGGTAAGTGATCTCCACCGCCCATAGATACCCAAGACAAAAAAAATCATGGGTGCATTGCCGACCTAAAGGAGAGCATATAAGGGGAGGGAAAATGGATTGGGAAAGGGAGGGGGGAAATGGGCCACCGGAAATCTCACTCACCGAACGAAACACGACAGCAAGCTGCCCCTTTACGTCGGTTTTCTGTGAGACAGTGGTATCAAATCGGTCGAGCCGGCCCATTCGTGCTGCACACGTTACTGTCTACAACGTGGCTCTACCACTCAAAACATAGCTATCGCGTAATATACATAAAAAATACAGACCAACCTCATCTACTAATAAGCTTACCACGCTGGCCTAATGCGGGTTGGTAGACTTCACATACCTTTGAAATTCTTGTGGAGAAATTCTTGAGTATGCAGGTTTTCTCACGATGTTTCCTTTCACCGTTATAGCAAGCTATATTTCACAATGAAAATACACCTAACATAGAAAAGTCAGAGGTGTATGCTTCTTTTGGGGTTGGTCTCGAACCTCCGACACGTCTCGGCAGTCCGTACCATTCCCAACTAAGCTATCGCTGCGTCTGAGCTATCGCTGCCTAATCCATAGGTAATACCTAGCTTTCTAGTACTAATAATCTTGGAAGTAACCCGCGTTCACAGACAAACGGACATGCGAAACTATAAGGGTTCCTTTGTAGCGAGTGATCGCATCGTCAGATTCCCCGACTACTACCGACCGTAGGTACGATCACTGGTGACCCCGACGTGATTGCTGTTTTGGGTTCTTCATCAACATCTCAGTAGGTTCACATGCACAGTTCTCTGCATAAATCCTCCTACAAAGTGGTCTCAGGAATACAACAAAGAAAAATATTACAAGTTCTAATTAAATCAACACAAATCAAACCCTATGCACATGTAATTAGCTTTTTAAACGAAATGATCAAGCGTTCTTAAATTAGAATTTCGAAATTTAGAATTCCATCGGCGTCTAACTGTAGGCAAAGGGAGTGCTTAAGCACTATGCACGTGTTATAAAGTAGTTTTTTAACGAAATGATCAAGCATTCTTAAATTTGAATTTTGAAATTTAGAATTCCACCGGCGTCTAGCTGTAGGCAAAAGGAGTGCTTAAGCACTCCTTTACTGTCCCATTTCCCGAGCGTCAACTGTGCATCTAGGTAAATAATATATCGATGCATATTTGCCTTACCAAAGGTTTTTAAAGGGCAGCCTCCCTCAGTACATGCTTTTTCTATGCTTTGTATTCTCTGGCAACTCACTGAGGAGTAGCTTTTTCTATCACCTTCTAATCCATCCATATGCCTTATACCATATAAATACTTTTCATTCCCCGACTACTACCGACCGTAGTTACGATCACTCGCTACACCTTTTTTGCCATTTCGCAACGGAACCCTAAAAAGTCAGTTATACACTTCAGAAAAGATAACTGGCATTATGCGAACTACCTTCGCTAACTAGATTATACTGGTGCTTTGATTACGGAGTTTTACACTAGATATTGCTTTATGAATTACGCAATATGTAATTTTAACTGATTTAAAAAAAAGAGGAGGATCTTTTTTAAAAACTAAATATCAGGTTTGTAGGTAATATTAAAGCCGCGTCACCTGCGCTAAAATATTAAACAAAACATCTAATTTCTTAAGTTTACGCGAACGCTATTCAATGAAATAAAACTATTTTTACGGATTTGTCACGGGTTGGACAAGTTACTGTTACTTGTTTCAGTCCAACCCGTGAGAACGAAGACTGCAAAGCCTTCGAAACGTCGGGAATAAAAATTAAAACCAAATCGTAATAGAATCCGTAAAAATAGTTTTATTTCAACAAAACATCTACACAAAACATGGTATTTCTACAATTTTTTTATCCTGATACCCACGATACAGGTTACACCTATTGTGGTCAGGATTATGTATGTAACTGTTGGGTGTATTTATTAGTTTCTTTATAAGCGACGCAACACGCCACAGGTTTATGCTGTACTGTAGACTGTCTACAGAGTGGCTTTACATAGTGTGTAATACGGTTTAAATACTCTATGACAGTAATAACACCCACGGAATTCGACACATTTTCGATTTAAATATTTATTTATATGCCTCGGTGGCGTGGTTGTATTTCGGTATGACTACCGTCCTGAGGTCTCGGGTTCGATCCCAGGGTCGGGCAAAGTGATATTGGATTTCCATATCAGCTCGGAATCTAGAATTTGTGCCCGATATGGCGATAGGCTCCCTATCACATCTGGGACGGAACTAAGCTCGGCGAAATGTGGGTGTTCTAGTTCGCTAGTGCACCTGTGCCTACCCCTTCGGGGATACAGGCGTAAACTTATGTTAAAATACCTACATATGTGAAGTTTTGAAGATGAGTCGTGAGTAGGTAGCTATAGGTTAACAGGAAACTTCGAATGATATTTGATCTCACAACATCCATACTTGAGACAAATGTTTGAGGCTTGCTGTTGGAAATACCCAAAAATATTAAAGAAAGAAATTTGACACCACATCTGTCGTAAATCGTAATACAGTGCCTAATCCAGAACAAATCCCCCTCAATATTCATGTTTGCCTAGTATTTCATTTATCATTATTACCCATGATAAGCGTGATTCAAAATTTTAAATCTTCATTCAGTGCTGGTACTGCTGGTAGTAAGTTATAAGGAATACATTTGATACAGCTGACTATTTTCAAAAATGTCCAAGTTAGTACAAGTTGGTTGTACGGGACTGAGTAAGTAAATATTTTGAATGTTTTTTTTTATGTAGTTCAATAGTGCGTACTGCGTATGACCACAATTCATATAAGGCTTTACTTATAAAAACAGTTTTCGTTTAACTTGTTGCTAAGAATAGCCTGCCACTTTTTTCCTTGCGTTATATTGTTTAAAAATGAAAGGGACAACGAATGGTTAAATATAAGCAGCGCTTAAATATTTTTATAAGGGGCATAAACGTAACATACAAATACAGTAATCAAAGTAAACTTAACCAAATAATTATCTGGGGTTGAGGAAAGGTTTAACGGCCGGTCTCAATAAACGATCTCAGTTTAGAGTGCAGATAGATCGCGTTTATGAACCAATCAGATCAAGTCATTTGACGGAGTCATGTTCAAACTGTGTTCTTATTGGCTAATTTTTCGGCCGACTTCCACAAAAGGAGGAGGTCCTCAATTTGTCTTTTTTTTTGTTTTTTTTCTTGTATGTTACTCGATATAGATTTTCAAAGTTCTTTTTGTGTTCGATAGAGCTTATTTCAAGGGTGGTCCCATATAAATTTGGTCACCATCGGTAAATTGGAATTCGGTCGGTCAGTTAAGTTTTTAAACTTGTGATTAATTATTAAGGGCGACTTGCAGCGCTGTCATTATCTAGAGTTACACTTTATCTCGTTTTATCCTTCAGCTCACTCCTATCTTTAAACCAAGATTTGGGATAAATAGGGATTTATTGCGGAGCTGCAAGTGACCCTAAATAATAAATTCATAGTCAATAATGTAACAAAACCATGTACCTTCAGGGGGGTTACCACCACCTCTTATAGCAGTATTATTATAATCTTACTTGTACCGATTCCCATACAGAACAAACGAAGAACGATTATAATAATACTGCTATAAGAGGTGGTGGTAACCCTGCAGATGATCTCGCTGCATTTCTGTCTTTTTTTTAACAGAGACTGGCAAACGAGAAGATGGGTCACCTGTAAGTTATCTGCACCGCCCATAGACACCCAAGACACAAAAATAATGATGGATGCGTTGCCAACCTAAAAGAACGCAATGGAAGGGGAGGGAAGAGGGATTGGGAAAGGGAGGGAGGAAGTCGGCCACCGAAAATCTCACTCACCGAACGAAAGGCGACAGCAAGCTGCCACTTTACGTCGGTTTTCTGTGAGAGAGTGGTATCAAACCGTCCTACTCCACTCAAGCCTTTGTTATTTTATTTCTACCTGCCCTGATCCCACCTTAATGAGTATTTGGCTTAGTTTTCACGACCGGCTGCCTGCCTGACCGTCAACCTCCTCTAAGGGATCCAGTCCCGGGCAAGTTAAATTAGAAGATTTGCTTTTCCCGACCTGGGAATTGAGCTCAGGACCTCCCAGGACAACAGCCCATACATTCTGTCACTAGATCAAGGAGGCGACTTCAAGCCTTCGTTATTAATAAAAAGGTTTGTCCGTCCACAGTATGTTGTCTATGCTTAACCATGAGCGTGACGTTCGCGTGGCCCTCCTCCACGCTGCGTCTCTTCGAGTCTGCCAACACGACGCTCCACCGGCCCATGACGGAGACTGAGCTGGCTCTCTTCGGTAGCTTATCGTCCATCGGTGCCCTGATCAGCACGCCCCTCGCTGGCATATACCTCGACAAGCTGGGACGGAAATATTGCTCTATTATATGTTCGTTGCTGGGAGTGGTAAGTCTAAAACTAATGAATCTAACAAGTAACACAGTATGATTTCTTAGGTTTACGCGAATTTTATTCATTGGAATAAAACTATTTTTACGGATTCTATCACGATTTGGTTTTAATTTTTATGCCCAAATGAATACAAATGTTAAGTAACACAGTGTTTTTCTGGCCTAAGGGGGCGTCCATAAATTACGTGAGGTGTTTTTTTAAATTTTCTGCCCCTCCCTCCCCCCCTGGTGAGATGTCGTGAGATTTTATTCAACCCCCTCCCCCATCCCCCAATCTCACGTGAGATTTTTCAAAATGTGAGTTTCTTACGTAAACGCGTTGGATTGTTATTGTAAAAAGAAAAAAACAAATTTGCTTCGTGCTTTTATTTATGACTATAAGACTAGTAATCAATATTGCTGAGAGTTTAATTATAAGTGTAATAAAAATTTAACAATAAACAGAAAACAAAGGACGGGCTACACTGTACCGTAAATTCAGATTAAATTGAGCTATTTGGTATAAAACAAATATGGTTGGTTAACCATATTTGTTGAAGTATGAATGAAATTATTTTCTTTCGAAAAAATTAGTAAATGATCTTAATCGTATTACGATTACGCTTAAGATTAAGATTAAATGGATCAAAATAGTATGATTTTTTTTTTGCTTCAATCAGAAAAAAATTGCGTGATATTTGCCGAGACCCCCCCTCTCTCCAACGTAAGATTAGATGAGATTTGACTCGACCCCCTCCCCCCCTTAAACACCTCACGTAATTTATGGACGCCCCCTAACATATTATCACTATTCACTACATAGTATAAAACAAAGTCGCTTCCTATCTGTCTGTCTGTATGCTAAGATCTTTAAAACCTCGCAACGGATTTTGATGCGTTTTTTAAGAGATAGAGCGATTCAAGAGGAAGGTTTATATGTATAAAACATGCATAAATTCATCTCCTAAAGAGATGTAAAGAGAGATGAATGTTTATGAAGACTCTCACGCGGGCGTAGCCGCGGGAAAAAACTAGTCTGTACTAGAATAATCGAAAGTCTAAAGAGACTGCGTCCCTCGATGGTTTCCAGAAGTTGATTATACTGGCTTCAAGTTATTAGAAATACAATGCTATTGATATCACGACTGCACTGGTTGACCATTGCAGGATCTTAACAATGTTTTATTTTATCATCAGTATGTACATATATCGATATAAAAAGGTTCTACGTATCTACTAGTACCCTCCTCTATTACCAGTCGTTCTCACTTCCCTTTTTTATTTTCCATGCTAGGCAGCGGCTAGGTTCACTCTCGACTTAACTCTCGACGAACTTATCATCAGTGTGTGTGTGATTATTGAGTATAGTTATCTTTTCATTCCAGTTATCCTGGGCAATGATAATCTCTTGCAACAGAGTGGAAGTACTTCTAACAGCTATCTTCGTGTCAGGCCTTAGTGGTGCTGTGTTCCTGGTAGTGCCAGTTTTCATTAGCGAGATCTGTGAAAATTCCATCCGAGGCGCCATGACTTCAGGGTCCATGATCTTTTACGGTTTGGGGATGTTGGTCTCATACCTGCTAGGAGGGTTGCTGAACTATCATTCCATGACGTACATCTGCCTGACCATGTCTGTGGTTGTAACAGTAATGTTAACCGTAATGAAGGAGTCACCAACTTGCTTGATGGCGAAAGGATTAGAAGAGGTAAATTATATTTTACAATATCATCATCATCATCATCATCATCATCATCAGCCATAGGACGGCCACTGCTGAACATAGGCCTCCCCCAAAAGATTTCCAGATCGACCTGTTGGAAGCGACCTGCATCCAGCGACTACCTGCGACCTTATCAGGCATAGATCCACCTTTTTTTTTGGTGCACGTCCTACGCTGCGCTTGCTGGTACGTGGTCTCCACTCGAGAACTTTTCTGCCCCATCGGCTATAAGTTCTACGAGCTATGTGCCCTGCCCACTGCCACTTCAACTTGCTAACCCACTGAGCTATGTCGGTGACTTTCGTTCTTCTACGGATCTCCACATTCCTGATTTGATCACGTAGATATTAGATATAGATTTAACAATATATGTGTCCTTATTGAGTCGTCTCCTTGCTCTAGTGGTGGCATATATGGGCTGTGGACCGGTAGGTCCTGAGTTCGATTCCCAGGATCGACTGTGGATCGGGGGTCGAAGGTTCTATTCCTAAGTCAGACAACGCGTCTTGTCTGGCACAATTTCTCCGGCCAGACGGCTCTCGTAAAAAATGGGCTAAAAAAGCAGTTGCAGGCTGAAAAAAGTGTTTTCAGACAAAGTTTTACGACTTACGAGTCCGTAATATTGATCATAATTTCGATCATATTGGAATATAAGAATGCTTTTATAGGAAAGTCATTAATTTCAATAAAATCAAATTTATAATAAATAACCGCGCAAACTTACAAACCGACAGAGAATAGTAGGAAGACAATACAACGACAAGCCATTTTGGCATTAGTCGCCTTCGATAAATTAAGAAGCATTATTCCATGTTTATCTTTACATAGTATAAAATAAAGTCACTTCCCGCTGTCTGTCTGTCCATTTGTCCCTATGTATGCTTAGATCTTTAAAACTACGCAATGGAGGTTTATACGTATAATACATGCATAAATTCATTTTTTGAGGAAACCACAGGAGTACGTCGGTCGCATGTGTCTGGCCCAAATCATACCAGAGGTGCGTTCCCGTGGACGGCCCAAAAAGCGCAGGTTAGACGTTGTGGAGGAAGATATGAGAGCCAATGGCCTCACTGTGGAGGATGCTCAACCAGGCGAAGTGGAAGCGTTTAAGTAGGAAGGCGGACCCTGGCAGAAAGCCGGGATAACACCAGACAGAAAGAAAATAAAAGGATGTAATGGGAGATGAATGTATGTCAAGACTGTCACGCGGGCGTAGCTCTATAATTATATTATTTTGCTAAGAAAGTGTTTCTTTCGTAGGAAGCAGCAAAATCAATTGCCTTCTACAGAAATGTGAAAATAGACTCGAAGATTGTGACGGAAGAGTTGAATGTGATACGACGAGCTCTCCAATCGGAGATGGATACTCCAGGTATTTCTTATATCGTTTCGAAGTTAATGTATAACAGCCCCCCTGCTCTATACGAGCCTCGCCTTCTAATTAAAGGACTTAGACTTCGGTCCACCACCCTGGCCCATGTTTTTTTTTATAGCACAGACAGGCAAATGAGCAGATGGATCCCCTGATTTTAGGTGATCTCCATCGCCCATAGAAACCCAAGACTCAAAAAGAATCATGGGTGCGTTGCCAACCTAAAAGGAGGGAAAGGGAGGGGGAAATTGGGCCACCGGAAATCTCTCCCACCGAACGAAACGCGACAGCGAACTGTCATTTTACCACGGTTGTCTGTGAGACAGTGGTATTAAATCGGTCGAGCCGGCCCATTCGTGCGGTATACGTAACTGTGGTACACTTCTCATACTTCAGAAATTATTAAAAAGTGTCAGTTATTTAGGTTTCCTCACAATGTTTGCCTTCACCATTAAATCTAGCGATAATTCACTAGCGATTTTAACCAATACTTATGACCAGCAGTAAAGAAGAAGGAATCAGTCAAATACACACTTATAATAATATAATATAATAATATAATATAACGACAGCCTCCGTGGCGCAGCGGACGAGTAGCCGGCTGTGAAACGAGAGGCCGCGGGTTCGATCCCCGCACCGAGACAAATGTTTGTATGGCCTACAGATATTTGTTTCGGGTCTGGGTGTTGTGAGACCGAAAGTCTCTCGTAGCTCCTGATACCCACGACACAAGACTTGATCTTAGTGTGGGGTTGGGACTATGTATGTGACTGTTGGGTGTTATTTATTATTTATTTATTTAATAATATTAGCCCTGTAATATTACTGTCCCACTGCTGGGCACGGGCCTCCTCTACTAATGAGAAGGGTTAGGCCTTAGTCTACCACGCTGGCCTAATGCTGGTTGGTAGACTTCACATACCTTCGAATTTCTTGTAGAGAAATTCTCGGGTGTGCAGGTTTCCTCACGATGTTTTCCTTCACCGTTATAGCAAGCGATATTTCACAATGAAAACACACTTAACATAGAAAATAGAGACTGTCCCGCCCACACACCCGCCACTGTAACTCCTGTAAGCCAGGATCAACAGTGGCACGCATTTTACGACACCGAGCAATGAAGCTCGGTGAGTCTCAGAGAATGCAAAATTGTCTTCATCCTGCAACGAAATTAATCACACAGAAAGATAGGGAGGAGTTGGAATTATAGGGTTTCCACTTCCCTCCGTAAAAATGCAGGAGACAATGTAATGAACTAAGGAGGCATCAGCCTCATACATAGGGATATTTACAACTGGAGAGGCCAGATGTAAAGCACCACGGAAATAATTTTAATTTTAGTGGGTCCTATCATGCGAGCTGTTAAACTTGATTCCAATAATAAGTATGGCAAAAACGCCGGAATGCACGGAAATTCGTCCTAGTTTCCACAAGGTCCATATAGTATACAACTCATCTCAACTCTCAACTTAACATAGAAAAGTCAGAGGTGTATGTTTTTTTTCATAAGCGGTAGAGTCGCCTCCACGGTCTAGTGGCAGTGTACATGGGCGGTGAACCGGGAGGTCCTGGGTTCGTTTTCCAAGTCGGGTGTGGTGTTTTTCTAACACTATTTTCCCGGGACTGGATCCCCTAGATGGTTTGACGTCAGGCAGGCAACCGGTCGCAAACTAAGCCAAATCCTTACTGCAATATGCTTGAAAAGTGTGTTGCGCCGACCCCACATTAAGGTGGGATAAGGGCAGATAGAAAGAAAGGTAGTAGTCATAGTAAGCAATGGAAGTCTTATCATTTGCGTAGCGTGATATAAGTTAATTTTATTCTTTCCAGACGCAACTCCTGAAGAAGAGAAGTTAAAACCATCTGATGAGCCGAGGGAAAAGCTCTCGACGTTGCAGTTTATTAGTAAGTAATATTTAGTACCTTCCTTGGTCGAGCTAGTGGCAACGTATATAGAGGTAAATAAATGAATACACCCAACTGTCACACACAAATCTAATCAAATCATATATTGAATCCATAAAATGTCATACATTATTTAGATTCCGTCAACAATTTTACTCTACCACCAGTTCGGAAGGCTGGTTCGCCAGAGAATAACTGGCAACAAATAAACTCTTACGCTCAAAGTAACCAGTTTACAATCAGATATTAATAATCACAAACTCTCCAAGTGGTAGAGCCACGCTGTAGACAGTAACGTCTATAGCACGAATGGGCCGGCCCGACTGGTAAGATACCACTGTCTCACAGAAAACCGACGTAAAGTGGCAGCTTGCTGTCGCGTTTCGTTCGGTGACTGAGATTTCCGGCGGCCCATTTCCCCACTCCCTTTCCCAATCCTCTTCCCTTCCCTTCCCTTCCATTCCCTCCTTTTAGGTTGGTAACGCACCCATGACTCTTTTTGTGTCTTGGGTGTCTATGGGCGGTGGAGATCACTTACCATCAGGTGACCCATTTGCTCGTTTGCCAATCTCTGCTATAAAAAAAAACAAGTTTAAACACTTAACTGACTGACTTCCAACTTGATCCGATCGTAACCTTTATATGGGACCACCCTTGAAATGAGCTCTATCTAACACAAAGAATTTTGAAAATCAATCCACGTTTGACAAAAAAATACAGACGAATTGAGGACCTCCTTTTTGGAAGTTGGTCGATAAAGAAACAATCAATCATAAAAAATATTTCATTAGATTAGAGCAGCTAATCTACAACAAGGTTGCGACTTGCGTCAATGTAAAATAAAACCAATAAAACATACTATTTCGATTGCTGAGCGACTCAAACAGGCACGGCAAAAAAACAGCAAATTAAACAGTTGGATATAAAGACATTCAACAGTGTATAGACTAAGTCAAAATTCGATTTAAAAAATCCAAATCCTCACCGAGTTCCTTTGTTTGACTCAGACTTAGTCGAAGTTCGCTCTATACCTCTAGATCTCAGCCTAAATATTGTGCCAGGTTTTAAGCATAATCAGACTCACACGCTGATATGAAAGCACCAGAGACACATAAATGCAAAGATATTTGTACATTTCAGAAAAATCTCATGCAACACGCAAAGCTCTCTTCTTATGCATGGTGCTCATAACAACATCCATCTTCCAAGGTCTAGTAGTGATCCAAGTGTACGCAGAGCCGATGTTTGAAGAGGCAACGCCAAATATGTCAGCCACACTGGGCAGTGTTCTGATGGGTACAGTGACCGTCGTCGGTGGTTTCTTTGCCGCCTACCTCACCGAACTAGCTGGGAGACGGGTAAGACTCTTTAGTTTTATGGAAACCTATTACAAATTCTTTGGTTTTCTGTAGTAGCAAATGATGAAAGTAAGTAAATTTTATTAATTGTGAATGAAGGAGCACCATTGCTATTTTTATTGCACCACCAGCATTGCTAATGTATTTTACACATTGGATAGAACGAGCGATAGCAAAAATGTGTGAGAGAAGAAAAATAATAATAATATCCTCCTCATCGTTTTCGATTGTGGCCATCATATTATGGCGAACCCTTCAGCTATTATTATTCCCTTTCTTGAGCTCTGGAGGGTTCTTACTTTACTTCTTCTTTACTTTACTTACTTTGCTTTTCTTGTACGGGAAATTAAAATAGTACTGCTATAAGACGTTGTGGTAACCCCCCTGATGTCACTAGCTGACACAGTAGGCGCTTCTCGTTTTGGGAAACTCGGGGCCGTCCCTAATGCGTCGAAGAGGGCCACCGCGGAGTTTTAGTTGGTATTTCCAGTGTAGGGTGTAAATAGTGTTAGGGACTCGGCCCGGCAGCCATCTGGATGTTTACCATCTCTCCCGGGCGGCTGAATGCTATGTCGTAAGACTGGCGAGTCCAGCATAACATAGCATAACAGCATTCCCCCCGGGGTGGAGTGGCAGCGATAAATCGTTTTCCCCGAAAACAAAAAAAGAAGACACAGTTTAGTTGTGAAAACTCCATCAGAAACAGAGCAATAGTGTTGACCAGCATTATTTTAGGTGTAATTATAGAGAGAGAGATGAAATATAATGAAACTGAATGAGGCGAAGGAGGTATGTAAGGTAAGGATCGTAGCAAGTGGAAATCCGTTGTCTTTGCTTACCCCTATATGGGAAAAAGGTGAGAGTCTATGTATGTATGTAAGAAATAGAACATTAAAGAGCGAATATGGAGATATCCACCCGTTTGATTCTTCGCACTGTACATTTTTCTTTTTATTATGTACAGCCTCTGATGATCTATGGGTCCGTAGCCACCGGTATCAGTTGCGTTCTACTAGGAACTCAGATCCACTTCCACTGGGGTCCACACTGGTTGACTGCGGTCTTCATGTTCCTGTTCAATATAGTGTATACGCTTGGCGCTGGTACGGTACCGTATGTCATCGTACCTGAAGTGTTCTTGCCTGAGGTGAGTGCTCTTGTCAGGTTATGTTATCCTGGTAGAATTATACTAATTAAATTGATAATATATTGTTTGTCTTGTTTGTTTGTTGTTCCTCAGACACTTACCCCAGAACTCGTTGGATTACAAGTATCTCTTGCATGGTACTGGGCTTTGCACATGATTAATTTAATTAGCTTCGTGTTTGTTATTCAGTAGTTTAAAATTGTTAATGAATTCTGATTTCATCATTCATTTCATTTCTTCCTTCAGGGCGTCCTTTGCTGTACATAGACCTCCCCTAAAGATTTCCAGACTGACCTGTTGGAAGCGACCTGCATCCAGCGACCATAAATGGAATGTTTACTTTCTTATTTTCCAGGTGAAGAGTTTCGTCTCCATGCTGGTAATTGAACTGGCATGGCTCTGCAACTCTGTGATACTGTTCATTTTCACCCCCCTGCTCCACGCGATCGGTCTGGGGCCGATCTTCTACATTTTCGCTGCAGTTTGTTTCTTTACAGTAGTATTTTCAATTATTTATATGCCTGAAACTAAAGGCATTACCATCGACTCTATACAGACCTTATTCGTCAAAAGAAGAAGAGAGAGTAGTATTTAATTTATTTAGGCTTAAGATTACCTTTATAATTGCTTACCTTTATAATTAGTTTAAACATTTTGGGCCTTACTTATAAAAAAAAACATTTTCGCTTATCTTTTCGCTAAGAATAGCCTGTCACTTTTTTCCTTGCGTTACATTGTTTAAAAATGAAAGGGACAACCTATGGTTAAAGATAAGCAGCGCTTAAATATTTTTATAAGGGGCTTTGTGTTGACAGCTAGAGGTATATCGCATAATATTAAAAATATTTTTCACGGACATCATTTTTGATTTTCTGATAATATTATGCTGGCTTCTTATAAATAAAGCAGCGATAGCTCAGTTGGGAATGGTATGGACTGCCGAGACAAGTGTCGGAGGTTCGAAACCAACCCCAAAATGGAGCATACACCTCTGATTTTCTATGTTAAGTGTATTTTCATTGTGAAATATCGCTTGCTATAACGGTGAAGGAAAACATCGTGAGGAAACCTGCATACCCGAGAATTTCTTCACAGGAATTTCGAAGGTATGTGAAGTTTGCCAACCCGCATTAGGCCAGCGTGGTAGACTAAGGCCTAACCCCTCTCATTAGTAGAGGAGGCCCGTGCCCAGCAGTGGGACAGTAATATTACAGGGCTAATATTATTTTTTATTATATTTTTTTCTTATAAATAAATCCAATAGTTTTGTGTTATAATAAGTTGGGTCTGAGGCCCGAGATCAACCCTAGAATGAGTTTTACCAGTCTTCGCTTCTCGAAAACAATGATAAATTTTATTTTTTAGCGATAATAATCGAGCTCAAATCCAATTGGATTGTCAAAATTGTACTTAGGCCTTACAATAGAGGAATTAGATGTATAATTGTATGTAGAATGACGACTGCCTCGGTGGCGTGGTGGTATTTCGGTACGACTACGGTTCTGAGGTCTCGGGTTCGATCCCCGGGTCGGGCAAAGTGGTATTGCATTTTTCTATATCAGCCCGGAGTCTGGAATTTGTGCCCGATATGGCGATAGGCTCGCCCCCTATCACATCTGGGACGTAACTAAGCTCGGCGAAATGTGGGTGTTCTAGTTCGCTAGTGCGCCTCTGCCTACCCCTTCGGGGATACAGGCGTGAGCTTATGTAGAATATTATAACGTGTTATCGTAAAAGATCTTTACTATTTTTAAACAACGTAATTTTTTTAACAACATGTAATCTAGATAACAAGAAAGTACTTACATAAGATGTTTAAAATGTAAATAAACTATTTAAGTATTAAGATATAATTTATAAATATATGTAAATCAAATGTATAGAACAAAAGTATTATGAAATGTTTTTAATAAAATATAATATCACTCTTTTTCTTTTTGTCTGGCGTAGTGCCAGGGTCTGCATTCTTCTTGAATACTTCCACTTCGCCCGGTCTAGAGCATCCTCCATAATGAGACCATTGGCTCTCATATCATCTTCTAAAACATCCAGCTAGTGCTTTTTGGGCCGTCAATGGAGAAGCACCCCTAGTACAATTTGGTCCAGATACATGCGACCGACGTACTCTCCTATGATCCATTTTTATAACTTAGAATATACATCTACTGCAGCATCTTCATTTCCGCGACATGGATTTTCTTAACACGACGTTTAAGGATCTTGTGAATTTTGTAAATTTGATTCTAGCAGTTAGTAGTTAATAACATCTGTGGGTTACACAAACATTTGTCTCAGTGCGAGAATCGAATCCGCAGTCTCTCGCTTCACAGCTGGCTTCCATGGACTTGATCTAGGTACTGGAGACCGACGCGTCACGACGTATTCCTTTGGTTTCCGTAAAAAGTGGCCAATGGCCGTACTATCCCAAGCGATATTCCTGTAGTATAATGTAACATACATCATAACATCTTCATCTCTGTGACGAGGATCTTCTTAACGGTAAACTACCCATTGGAATTTTCGGTCCCAAGTAACGCCCGGTACCTTCTGTCACCTGACTCAAGCAGCGCCAATGGTGATAGCGAAAGTCGCGTCTCTGGTGCCATAACCGGATTTGAAACCGTATTGATACTCTGTATAGTACACTCTTGGCGGAGCCCTGATTCAAGAACGCGCTCGAAGAGTTTTATGGTGTTGTACATAAGTTTAATACTGCAGTAGTCAGTGGCGTGCAATTCATATAGACAAAGAGACACATAAACAATTATCAAAATATCAGTACTCGGATTGTATATTAGGTAATCCACATGAAATGATAATGATAGTAAAGGTTATGTAAGAGTTGAAGAAAATCATTTTACAAGATCTTTGTCTACCCTGATCAGAATGTCTGTGCACGTCAATGGCGGTAGTTCCCATAATCCTGGACATCACCTATACCCTCGTCCACTCGAGGTTATAAAACTAGACCGCTACGGGTCGGGCATTTCTTTGTATTCAGAATCAGAACTCATACATAGTACGTTAACACGACCATCATCGCTCTTGTACAGTGTAGCAAATGGTAGTTCTACACAAATATCTTTGTTTTGCACATATTTTAATTTATTTAACTTTTTACATAATAATAATATGATGATGTAAAGTCGGACTTGTCTAAGTTTCACAGTGAATTTAGCATGGTGCAGAGTATTTTAATATGACATTTCTGGGTCTGGGTGTTGTGAGACCGAAAGTCTCTCATAGTCTCTGACACCCACGATACAGGTCATACCTAGTGTGGGGTCACGACTAAGTGTGTGACTGTTGGGTGTATTTATTTATTTTGAAGCAGAAAAAAGTGGACAGTATGGAATACGCAATTACTTATTGGAGCTCCTTTCAACTCACTGGACAACCGCAAAAGATACAACACAATCAAGGAAATAACATGAACATAGAAAGCAAATAATTTGACATCTTATTATCTTATTCTGTCTTATTCGTAATCGTGAAACAGCAAGCGAAAACAAATCCCTCTCAATATTCATGTTTGCTTAGTTATTTCAATTATCATTATTGCCCATGATAAGCGTACAGATTCCAAAATCCTGAATTCACTGGAAATCTGTGAATCGTTTATTCAGTTGCTGGTGAGCATAGTAAGTTATAAGGACAAGATTTGGAGATAACTAATTTTATTTACAAGAATGTCGAAATTCATACAAGTTGTTTGTACGGGACTTAGTAAGTAATCGATTAGTTTTGTACATTATAGAGGATAGATCATGATGGATCTTTGTGTTTGGACTGCAAAATGATCGAGTTAGTGTTTACATTTCTGTATAGCCAGGGGTTCGGGGCTTGACATCAAAACCCGGTTTCTGAAAGCGATTAACTTAACATCGGGGTCGGGCAAAGTGATATTAGATTTTCCATAACAGCTCGGAGTCTGGAAATTGTGCCCGATATGGCGACAGGCTCGCCCCCTATCACATCTGGGACGGAACTGAGCTCGGCGAAATGTGGGTGTACAAGTTCGCTAGTGCGCCTCTACCTACCCCGACGGGGATACAGGCGTGAGCTTATGTTATGTTATGTTATGACTAGAGTGAGACATGTCGCCTAGTAGAGGTAGTCTTTCTCCGTTATAATATAGGGTTGGACAGTGGATCTAACTCTGGTGGTACTGTTGATGGCTGGAATTTGTCTAATATAGCTCATTGGATAAGTGATGCAGTGTACTGTTGATCTATTATTGGTAGGAAGTTAAAATGAGTGAAATTACTCGGAATAACGAGGCAGTGAGCGTAGATATTGTAATTCGAAGAAATTAGTAATTGCTTAATGTTTATAGGCAGGCGCTTACTGTCGAAAGCAATATTTTCTCGTTATTATTTGATGATTTTATATTCGTTTACGAAGGCAAACGGCAGATAATCAATCCGGTGGTAACTACTTACTGTGGCTCATGTACATCGGCAATTCGGATGTTGTCTATAAAAAAAACCTCAAGAGATTTTGGACTTCTCATTTTTATTCAAATTGTTCAACAATAAAATTGATTGTGCCCCATTGCTACAGAAATTCAACATTAGAGTACCTAATAGAATTCCAAGATTCCCAATGACTCCTTTATTGCCTCCATTGCGTAGATCTGTGCTTGGATGTAATTCCCCGGTACCCAGACTATGTAAGCTATTGAACAGTCACAGTACAGCTGTCGACATCCATGCGAACTCATCTTATAGTTTCCGAACATTTTTACGCTACTCTGATTTTATGTAAGCTTTGCGGACGTGTTAGGCACTTGATTGCTTGATTGTAGTTGTTATTTTTATGTTTTGTATATTTAGATTGTTATACTTTGATGTTATAATGTTTATTTACTCTTACGTGATTAACCAGTTGTAATCAACTTAGTGAATGTTGTCTCTGCTTTAGAACAATCATGTACTTAGATATAGTTTACACATGTTCTTTTTTCCTATGTAATGGTGTATGGTTCATAGTAGACCTAATAAATAAATAAATAAATAAATTCTAGAGGCACAGCCCAGCCGCGAAAAGCAAAATATTGGGAAACGAGTATTTGATGGGACGGCATTTCATATATTTGTGTGCGATATTGTTCCTATTTTCATCGAGCCAACTCCAAAAAGTGTTTTTTTTTAAAATGATTTACCAAGATCTTATGTCCATCCACAGTATGTTGCTTATGCTTAAGCATAGGTGTGACATTCGCGTGGCCCTCCTCCACGCTACGTCTCTTCGAGTCGACGAACACTACGCTCCACCGGCCTATGACAGAAACTGAATTGGCTCTCTTTGGCAGCTTAACATCAATTGGTGCCCTGGTCGGGACACCTATAGCTGGCATGTACCTTGACAAATTGGGACGGAAATACTGCTCTCTTATATGTTCGCTGTTGGGAGTGGTAGGTCTACTATTTTTACGGATTATATCACGATTTGGTTTTAATTTTTATGCCCGACGTTTCGAAAGCTTTGCAGCCTTCGTGGTCACGGGTCAGAATAAGGTGTCATTTGTCCAAAAATGTTAATATAACATTATCTACCTTCATTTTAAAATTATACAATTTTAAATTTAAAAAGTTAGTTATTTGCGATCCGATTTACGCATACTGCGTAATCCGTAAAAATAGTTTAATTTCAATGAATAACATTCACGTAAACCTAAGATAAAATTATAGCGTTTTTTTATCTTAATATAGCCACCATACTATGGCGGATTGATATAGACCTGATGGTAGACTACATGGTAGTCCAAACATAAAGCAGACACACATTGCGTCCCTCGATACTTTCTAGAATTATACTGGAGTGAAGGTATTACTCAGTTGGCTATCCTTGGGGAAGACCTATGTTCAGCAATGGACGTCCTTTGGCTAATGATGATGAAGTTATTGGATATTTTTTATTCCATATCATGATAGAATCCGTGATGCAGTCAGTGACCAAGTAACTATGAATGACAGATCACGATGTGGATCGTCGCATCCAGATGAATGTTTATCATGATATTTGTTTCGAGTCTGTTCACCATAGTTCCTGAAGACCTCAACTAAAGACAAGCTAAACCGTAGCAGGGGATCAGGAGTATGTGTGTTATAAAATATTTTTATCTATCCATTCTTTCCAGCTATCGTGGACCATGATAGTTTCTTGCAACAGAGTAGAAGTACTCCTATCAGCGATCTTCGTGTCAGGCCTTAGCGGCGCGATGTTTTTGATACTACCAATGTTCATTAGCGAGATCTGTGAAGAGTCCATCCGAGGCGTCATGATCTCAGGGTCCATCGTCTTCTACGGATTGGGGATGTTGCTCTCTTATATACTGGGGGGGTTGCTGGACTATCATCCGATGACGTACATCTGCTTGACCATGTCTGTGGTGGTAACTGTGATGTTAGCCGTGGTAAAGGAGTCACCAACTTGCTTGTTGGCCAAAGGATTCCCAGAGGTAAGAAGAGATTTAACAGATTTATTTTATTTACTGGTTGCCAGAGTTCTGCTATCTTAAAGTTGTAAATGGTAGTTAATTTAGGTCTCGTAAGCTACGTATACCAAATGAAGTCAATCAGATGAGATCTAAAAGTCAATCAGATGAGATCTAAAAGTCAATTCCGGATCAGACAGTCATATTGCTACGAGTATATTGGCAAAGTGATATTGGATCTTTCCATATCAGTCCGGAGTCTGGAATTTGTGCCCGATATGGCGACAGGCTCGGCTCTTATCACATCTGGGATGGAATTAGGCTCGGTGAAATGCGGGTGTTTTAGTTCGCTAATGCGCCTCTGCCTACCCCTTCGGGGATACAGGCGTGAGCTTATGTTATGTGTGTGTGCAGTCGGATTATTTAATGTAATTTTTTAATACAAAATTGAGAGTCACAATTCCTCTAACATTCTGGGTTTCTTTATAGCAAAGACTGTTAAATGAGAAAGTAGGTCTCGTGATGGTTATAATTCTTCATATCGGCGACGAAAGCCATTGGCAGTCGAACGATAATATGGAATGAAATCGGGTGTTTAATTAATTTTAGCTTTGATGATTTGATTTGATTCAGAAACTGATTGTTAATCTTAAATACTTTTCCTATTATTATGTTTATCTACTACCATTATGTTCCTTATGTTTCTTCGCAGGAAGCGGCAAGATCAATTGCCTTCTACAGGAGCGTGAAAATAGACTCGATTGTGGTTATGGAGGAGATGAATGTCATACGACGCACTCTTCAGCCTGATATAGATAGTCCAGGTAAATTGTTTATTAAAAGTTTAAAATATGTGATTGTTCAAGGACATAAGTCACCTCACTGTAAGTGATTTAACCGTAGTGTGAGTTAGTTCTTTGAAATGGAGATGGGCGGGTCATTTGGTACGCCGAAAAGACTACAGATGTACGAAGGCGGTTACGGAGTAGTGGCCCAGAGAGGCCAAAGGTAGGTAGACCACCAGTAAGATGGGAGGATGACATCGTTAAAGTTCAAGGCAGAACGTGGACGAGACTAGCGCAGTAGAAGAAATGTTGGTGTGACAGGGAAGAGGCCTATGTCCAGCAGTGGATAATATAGGGCTGATATGATGATGATGATGATGAGTTAGTTTTGTTTCTGAGAGAGTTTTTCCAAAAACAATGCTAGGTTTTGTTTTCTCCATACGTTTATTTTAGTTCGTTGTAGTTTTCGCTAGTGGCGCTGACAGTAAAATGCGTGGAGACAACGAAAATCACAACTTTAAAAACTTAACAGACTGACTTCAAAACTTTGGGACCACCTTTGAAATAATCTTTATCGAATACAAAAATAATTTTGAAAATAGCTTCACATTTCGCGTAGATATCGCGTAACATACATAAAAAAATACGGACGAATTGAGGTCCTTCTCCTTTTTGGAAGTCGGCCGAAAAACTATCATCAGTTTTGCAAACTATCATTTGCAACTACTGGGGCATTTCCTCATACAAATAGATATAGATAGATAGATAAGTTATTTATCTCCGTACCACCCTGGGTTGACTGGTAGAGAATGCCTTTGGCATTAAGTCCGCCTTTACAACGTTTGTAAAAAGTTAAATAAATAAATAAATAAATAAGTGAACTACCTCTAAGTATACAAAAGTAATTTGTAATTTAAATATTTGACTTAAGTAGGCACTAATTATCATTTTGTATGCCTTTTAGTTAAATACAGTTTTGCTAAAATTTATTATTACCAGTCATATCCATATGTAAAATAAATATATCTTTATCTTTAATGTACAAATACGACATGTTTAAACGCTGATGTAAGCAAAAAGTTGTAAATTCTAATAACTCTTTAATAAACATAATGAATGTTCGCTAATCACGCAAAAGCTTGTCAATAGGAATATTTTTTTAAATTTTTATTAAAAATATTAGAGGTACTTGATTGAAAACGTTGTCTAAATCCTATAAGAACTTCGAAGGTGATAAAATATCCCAACTCTAAAATACATCTAGCGCATGCGAAGTTGTGAACAGATTAATAGAGATATTCATGTCATGTTCATGTAAATGTGGTATATAGGGATGATATTTTGCTTGTTATGATGGTCTTACTTTCTACCTGCCCTTATCCCACCTTTATGTGGGGTCGGCGCAACACACTTTTTCAAAGCATGTTGCACAGAGGATTTGGCTTAATTTTTACGACCGGCCGCCTGCCTGACGTCAACCCCTACGAGGGATCCCGTCCCGGGCAAATTAAATTAGAAAATTTGCTTTGCCCGACCTGGGAATCGAACCCAGGACCTCCCGGTCCACAGCCCATACATGCTGCCACTAGACCAAAGAGGCGACGTTGTTATGACGGCTTGTTATGATAGTCGATTTCTATATAGGTACAATCATGGCGGTGTTGGCTTGGCCATTGCACGTCATGCTTCTGACATGGACAGACGACCTGACAAAGGTCGCAGGAAGTAGCTGGATGCCTGTATCCAGCTACTTCCAAAAGCTCGGTCTATAAATCTTTCGGGGAAGACTATATCCTTTGTGACTGAACTTCCTGTGACTGATGAAAAACAATCGAAGTTACGAGTATATTTGTTTCTCTTTCCAGTTGCAAATCCCGAAGAGGAGATGTTAAAGCCAGTTGATCGTCCAAAGGAGAAACTTTCGACTTTTCATTTTATTAGTAAGTTAAATACTAGAGAATATTACGTTCACACACATACACCACTGTAACTTTTGTAAGTCAGAATCAATGTACTATGGGGGAGGTCTATATTGAGCAGTGGACGTCCTATGGCTGATGATGATAACGATGAATCAATGCAAACATTTATTAACACCAGGCAGTGGAACTAAACAAGTCTCTGGGAATTAAATGCTGTCTTTTTTTCCTGTCACGAAACGAAGATGGTGAAAGTCGGAAAAAAATCTACTTCGCTCCTTAGCAAAGCCAGAGCAAAATCATGAACTAAGGACATACCATGGACGTAAAAAGGAAGATGGACGGAGCGCTAGGAACATTGAAAGTGAAGCAGGGTTTTCGGGTAAATCTATCAGTCGCCGCCATTACGTATTGATAAATCGAATGAGCCGAAAACCCTGGTTCGCTTTCAATGTTAATGGCGCTCCGTCCATCATTTTTTACGTCCGTGGGACATACCTACCTTTGTATAAAGACATTACACAGCTGGAGAAGCTAGAAGTAAAGCATAACGAATGTTATTGAATGAATCATTCAATCATATTATTTGAGGCTTGAATTGTTAAAATTAATTGCAATTAAATTAATTATAGTGAAAAACGTGAATTCCGCCTGGATTTCGCAATGACCAAAGAATCCATTCAATATACTCCACATATATATATTTTATTTTTGTCACTGGGTTTTCACAGTATTTTTGACATTTTTACTTGCAACAGCTAATTAGGCAGATAATAATGTGGTTACTGACTATGTAACCTTACCATACATACAAATGGTAGTTAGCAACAACTACTTTACATACTGATTTCTTAAGTTTACGCGAATGCTATTTATTGAAATAAAATTATTTTTACGGATTTTATCACGATTTGGTTTTAATTTTTATTCCCGACGTTTCGACGTTTAACTACTTTACAGTTATAATGGGAAAACCAACATTTGATTTACAAACAAGTAAGTTTTATCGATGGTTAAGTTAGTTAACCGCAAACAAAATGTACCAGGATGGTATAAAGTCAAACATGAAACTGTACCAGGAATACATAACCACAAGTTATGTCACTTTAACTATCTCTCAAACTGGTGGTATTTATTGTTTTGTTTACCACTATTTTACTATCTGTATATTCACAACTTTATTTATTATGAACTTTATTTATGTCCCAAACTGTATTAGGTTAAAATAGTCAAATTAGTCAATTGCGTCATAATACTTTTATGCAATCCTTTTATGTATTTCAACAGTTTCTTAATCCAGTCAAGTCAATAGGTTGTGATGTTATGAACCATGGACGCATAAATCGAAGGACATTTGTGCATTTTAGAAAAATCCCGCACAACACGGCAAGCTCTCTTCTTATGCCTGGTGCTCATAACAGCAGGCATATTCCAAGGTTTGGTAGTGATCCAAGTGTATGCAGAGCCGATGCTTGAAGAGGCAGTGCCCACCATGTCGGCCACTCTTGGCAGTGTGGTGATGGGAGCGGTTACCGTTGTCACTGGGTTAGTGGCCGGGTACCTCACAGAACTGGCTGGGAGACGAGTAAGCCTCTTTAGCTTTATGCAACTCTAGTAACTTAATTCGATTGTTCATTGAGTTTCGCCGATATTTTAAAATTTAAAAAACATGAAAATCAAAGCAAACTCCACTTATTCCGTCCCTTCTAGCAACATACCTCTGATAATTTTAGTATTGAGGGTAACTACTACTATGGCCGATAGAGTCAATTACCTTTACCAGTTTCTGATATAATAGACAATATTGTCCTATACTATATTCCAATTGCTTCGTTTTGTGCTGTTTGCTACATTTTTTTAATGGGGAACATGCACAAAAATTATAACGAGAAATTGTGTTGATAAATCAATAAACAAAACCACGAAATGTGCTATCATGAAATTAGTAGTATAAAATAATTGATATTTTACAAAATATCCTACTTATAAATTACGTATAATGGAACGTAATTGCAAAACCCAAGTGACGTCATTACATAAAGAATCCTAGAGCAATGTTGAGGAATTTATCCCAATTTTGCCGAAAATTGTTGTTGTATTTAGGATGGTGATTAGTGAATTAGATTTCGGAGGTCCTTCTCTTCCTTCTTCCAATTTTTACTTCATTATTTAAAGAAATAACTATGCAGTGACGTCACGTTATTTTTTATCGCGGGGTTTCGTAAGTCATATTTTGACTTGTGATAATTACATGATTTATGTATATTTTAATGTTTCTGGTGTGTTTATTTGAGACCTAGTTCTTTACAATAAACTAAAAAAAAAAATTACATGCAAGTTTCTTATTATACACAGCCCTTGATGATCTACGGGTCCATTGCCACGGGCATCACCTGCCTTCTGCTAGGAAGCCAGATCCACCTGCACTGGGGTCCACACTGGTTGACAGCAGTTTTCATGTACATGTTCAATATTGTTTACACGTTTGGCGCTGGTACGGTGCCGTACATCATCATACCTGAAGTGTTCCTGCCTGAGGTGAGTGTATTTGCCAAATTATAATATTATTCTGGTATTCGTATTTATTTGATCACGTAGAGAAACACCGAGCATAGCCCTCTCCATAGCTCGCTGAGTGACTGTGAGCTTTCTAATGCGGCCCATAGTTAGAGGCCACGTTTCAGTGCCATAAGTCATCACTGGTAACACACACTGGTCGAAGACTTTTGTCTTCAGGCACTGAGGTATATTGGACGAGAAGACCTTGCGTAGTTTCCCAAATGCTGCCCAGCCGAGCTGGATTCGACGAATGACCTCTCTCTCAAGGTCGCAGGAAGTCGCTGGATGCAGGCCGCTTCCAACAGGTCGATCTGGAAATCTTTGGGGGAGGCATATGTTCAGCAGTGGACGTCCTATGGCTGATGATGATGATGATTCGTATTTATGTCATTAGGTTCATGTAGTCACTGATACATCCCTAGCCGAAGATCCAGACCAAAGACAAGGTGGAGGAATGTAGTCATAAGAGAAATGAGAGAGTGAGGTATCCGAAGACGACATTATGGATAGAGCGAAGTGGAAAAGTAAAACAAGAAATCAGCTTTCTTTGTCTTTCTTTACCTTGTTAGCTTCCCTTCCTTATCATCATGCGGGATGATTAGCTTGAGAAAAATAGAGAGAGAGTAGTTTATCTAGTTGACCTACAAGGATTAAAACAAAACGTATTTATAAGTTTGACAAATTAGATGTTTCTTAAAAATTAAAAAAAAAACTGATCTGTATTAGGACTTGCCACTTTTTATTATAAAAGATTTCACGATTCTCAGTCATGCTTAAAAGCTAGTGAGTTGTTTACAATGTATTGCTTTCTTTTTTTCCAGGTGAAAAGTTTTGTCTCCATGCTGGTAGTTGAATGGGAATGGCTCTGCAACTCTGTAATCCTGTTCGTCTTCAACCCTCTGCTCCGTGCCATCGGGCTAGGTCCGATCTTCTATATCTTCGCTGCAGTTTGCTTCCTTACATCTGTCTTTGCATTCATTTATTTGCCTGAAACTAAAGGCATAACTATGGATGCTATACAAACCTTATTCGTCAAGCGAAAAAAAGGGTGTGGTGTCTAATTTTTTTAGATTATGTAGAGTTTTATCAGTTGGAAGTCTAAGTTAGAATTGGCTGCCGTTAAAATGGTACCACTGTATTCATGTGATGCCAATGTTCTACTAGCCAGTAAATGCGGCTTTATTTTGGACTTGAAAATATGTTGCATGGGAAAAGGGTATGAAACATAATAAAATTAATATGTATGGGCAGAAATGACTATCGGAACAATGATTGTTGAATCCACATCCCACATGCGAGTAACCTCATGTGCCAGGTCTAAATATTTGGACATTTTGTCTTTTTCGGCTTTCACAAGGTTCTCATCATGCGGAATCGTGACATCAACAAGCATCGCCCGGCGCGTCAATCGATCTACTACCACAATATCAGGCTTATTGGCCACAATAGTCCTCTCTGTGATAACAGATCGATCCTAATAGAGCGTTGCATGACTATTTTCGAGAACTGGTTGAGGGACATATTGATAATAAGGCACCTCAGAAGCCACAAGGTAATATCGAAGAGCAAGTTGCTGGTGTAGGATCTTGGCTACAAGGTTATGCTTATGCAAATACTCGCCGTTAGCAAGATATTCTTACTTACTTATTATTATTATATATTAACTCCAACTTGAACTTTCATGAGTTAAGTTTATTAGATAATACAATATAAGGTCATATATTAGATAACTTAAGTACATTGCCCCTTCACATATCAAATAATCATCAAGAAAATACATGAAATGTTGAATAGTCATTGAAATAGAACTGGGTTTTACGGAGTTTATCGCGTTTTGTAAACCTAGGAAATCAGTATGTGTTGAGAAGTTTTTGATAAAAAATAGCTTTTCAGTGATGTTCATCACTATTGTGAAACTCATCGCAGTTCAGACACGCATTTGGATCAGTTTTTAGTAATAAGTTTGTAATACGTTAGAAATAGGACGTCCACTGCTGGATATAGGCCTCCTCCAAAGATTTCCAGATTGACCTGTTGGAAGCGGCCTGCATCCAGCGACTTCCTGTGACCTAAAAGACGTGGACGTTTCCAGTTGACGTCCTATGGCTGACAATGATGATGATAAAGTTAGAAATATCGACAGCCTCTGTGGCGCAGCGGGCGAGTAGCCGGCTGTATAGCGAGAGGCCGCGGGTTCGATCCCCGCACCGAGACAAATGTTTGTATGGCCTTCAGATATTTGTTTCGGGTCTGGGTGTGGTGAGACCGAAAGTTTCTCGTAGTTCCTGATACCCACGACAAAAGACTCGATCTTAGTGTGAGGTCAGGACTATGTATGTGACTGATGGGAGTTATTTATTATATTGGATATGGTCGGAAAAAATAAAATTCTTGAAAGATGGTGTTAACTCTATACCGACCGTAATTAAACTGGGTAAGTATAAGTAAAAAAAAAACAAAGCAAACCCTTTTTGTAGAGTACAGCGGAGAGATGAGCAGGTATTGTATAAACACGCGTATTACTATGGTTATTATGGCTGGGGAAATTTTGACTGAGCTTAGCCCGCGGGAAATCACCATAACGCTGGTATAGAGCACATTTTTAGACTGATCTAACTTTGCTCAAACTTGCGGTACAAGCGACTATATCACAATCATTTTCGTGTAATGTGCCGAAAATATTCATTTTTAAGATCTACCTTTATCACGGTGTAATATAACGCCTTATGTCAAGAATTTTTACGCAATTGTACAGCTTAATTTAACTCATAAAAAAATTGAAACGGCGTAATATCGTCTTAATGAAATACGTCGTTACGTGACTTGCATTCTTCTTATACGATTACATTGGATTATCCTTTAAGACTTATGATTGCCTGATACCATATCAGCCATAGGCCTCCCCCAAAGATTTCAAGATCGACCTGTTGGAAGAGATATGCCATATACCTAATACCCATATGCCTCCCCATTTGTTTTGGTCGTGGCAATGCGCCCTCTGTTCCTCTGCTACCATGAGGTATATACAGAAATGTTGACTCATGTACTGTAGGCCAACAATGAGCTTTTTGATATTTCTCGCTAGTGATTCCGTAAAATATTTATATGAAAAACACCCGAACGCCTCTAGCAGTTTCGAGGGGAATTTGTGCTTTTCATACAAATTATGGTACTTAGGATGTACGTAGTTGTTAACCTAGCCTACCTTAGTCGCCTCTTTGGTCTAGTGGCAATGTATAGGAGCTGTTGACCGAACGGTTTGGGTTCGAATCCCAGGTGTTTTTCTAACACTATTTGCCCGGAACTGGATCCCCCAGATGGTAATTAACGTCAGGCAGGTAGCCGGTCGTAAAAACTAAGAAAATTCTCCTCTGAAACATGCTTGAAACGTGAATTACGGCGACCCGACATTAAGGTGGGATATGGGCAAGTAGAAACATAGATAAAATCAGAAATTAATTCTTGAAGTATAATAATTGAGGAAAAGATTCTTTGTAGACCTGTTTGAAGTCTCTTTGAAGAGAAAAATGTAATACCATCAAAGAAATAACGCAATAGAAGGCGATCATATATATCGTAATTCTCGTAATACAGTAATCCAGTATAAATCCCCTCAACATTTATGTTTGCCTAGTATTTCATTTATCATTATGACCCATCATAGAAGTAACTCAAAATGATTAGTCATTCAGTACTGCTTAATTAACTAAGTTATAAGAACATCATTTGGAGATAACTGATCATTTGCAAAAATGTCTAAGTACATACAAGTTGCCTGTACGGGGCTGAGTAAGTAAACGATTTGAGGTTATGTCAAGTATTTAATTAGAAGTTATTATAATCCAAAGCTCGGCGAAATGTGGGTGTTCTAGTTCGCTAGTGCGCCTCTGCCTACCCCTTCGGGGATACAGGCGTGAGCTTATGTATGTATGTATAATCCAAAAATATAGTGACGGTATCTTTGTTTTGGATTGCGAAGTGATCAAGCATTGTTAGTGTTTATACTCCTGTTCAGCTTGAGCCTTGGTTTTTGATAGTCTTCAGCTCCAATTTTCTCAACACAAGTGCTATTGGATAAGTGATTCAGTGTATTGTTGTATATTGAATTGAAGGACGATGGAATCAGAAATTTGTGAAGTATGAATCTATCTCATTTCTATTAGATGAAAAAGCTAAAGGTCGCTTAGAGCTGAAATAAAGTAAATAAATTAAGGTACTAACACTAGCGCTTAGGGCCAGACGCTTAGATCATATAAGTAACCTTTTCTCGTGATTTTTTATCACCATCTAATGTAATAACCTTTTTTTTTCATATTGATGCAGCAGTAGATAGTGGTTACTAATCTTGAGGAATTAATGCGGATTGAGAGAAGGGGGAGGAAGTGGATTTGTGTGTTTAGATAATTCATTTATTTAAAAAACGTGGCAGGAAACTGGTATTTCAATTAACGCATTTTACTTTTCTATGAGTTTTTCAGTAGCTACTAGGGCATGCAAAAACCGGATGGTTTTGGAAACCGATTTTTTCGGTTTTTGCGTTTAAAAAGAACCGGTTAACCGGTTTTTTCGGGTTATTCGGTTTTTGGGCTATATTTTCGTTTTTTTTAGTTTAAATCTTGATTAACGAGATGAAGTTGAATTTCTGCACGTAATTATTTTCAGTTCAGAGGCTCTAACGTGAGTTTTGACATTTCTTGCTAGCGACTACCTAAAATATATAATTTATATGATGAACGACATGACGACTGCCTCGGTGGCGCGGTTGTATTTCGGTACGACTACCGTCCTGAGGTCTCGGGTTCGATCCCCGGGTCAGGCAAAGTGATATTGGATTTTACCATATCAGCCCGGAGTCTGGAATTTGTGCCCGATATGACGATAGGCTTGCCCCCTATCATATCTGGGACGGAACTAAGCTCGGCGAAATGTGGGTGTTCTAGTTCGCTAGTGCACATCTGCCTACCCCTTCGGGGATACAGGCGTGTGCTTATATTATGTTATATGATAAACATTAATTCCAAACGTAATTGCTAGGGGTTTTCGGATGTTTGTCATACAAATAAGTAGTCGTAGTCGCTAGCGAGAAAGGTAAAAATAAACTCACGTTTTTTTTGTTTTCGCGGGGAAAAGTGTTTTACCGCTACCGCCACGCCTGGGGGAGACGTGATGATTATGTCGGATTCGCCTGTCCTACGACCCAACGTTAAGCCGCACCGGAGAGATGGACAGCATCTAGGCGACCTTTAGGTCGAGTCCCTAACACTATGTACCCTACACCGGTAATATCCACTAACGAAACGGAACGGCCCGGGGTTGCCCTACACTTAGAGCGTCCAGGCTCCAGCCGGAAGAACACTGATTCTTCTTCTTTTTCTACCTGCCCTCATCCTATTTCACTATATGCTCCGCCCAACACTTTTTCAGTCATGTTGCAGAAAAGATTCAGCTGTTATTTTGACAACCGGCTAGGCTATTTTTCTGATGTCAAGTGACAACCCTCTGGGGGCTCCAGCTTCGAGTAAATCGTATTACAGAGTAAACAGATATGCCCTTCATCTCTAAAGCCTATAAACGCTGCCACTAGACCAAGGCGCGACAGGTTAATCCACCATCATTCTCGTGCCCTTGTCCCAATTTTATTTGGGGTCGGCGCAACATGTATTCGACTTCCATAAACACGATCATCTCATCTTCACCCTCTTATCTTTCATGTTCTCCCTCACACACTCTGTCCACCTTTTCTTTGGGTTTCCTCTACCTCCCCATCCATTAACATTCACATTCATCACTTTCTTATCCACTTATTATGTCGCTTCTCTCCTCATAACATGCCTATACCAAGACAAACTGATTCCTTCTAATCTACCTACCACAGGTGTCACTTTCAAGCTTCCTCTGTGCTTAATCCTAACTCTGTCCATCCTTATCACTCCACCCATCAATCTCAACATTCTTATTTCTTCTGCATGCAATCATTTCTCATCCGACTTTTCAGTGACCCTAGTTAAGCTACAGTTTAATTCATAGTAATATTATAAATGCAAAATTAAGTCTGTCTGTGGAGTTTTAACGGCGAAACCGTTGAACCGATATTGATGTTTCATGTGACGATAACTTTTAACTCTGCGGACGAATCTAGCGTACTTTATTATTTTAAATCAGCCCTCAATAAATCAGTGAAATAGGGGATCTGTAATAAGAACTAGTTTATTTATTGTAGTCCCCACTTTATGCAATATTCTACATAAGGGCGCATGCTTTGGATACAATATAATTTTAAGTAATACATAACTTTAAAATTGTATTAACGTATTTTATTGTATCCTGTTTTGCGTCTAACCTAAATAAATAATATAAAAACATATATAAATACGTACAATGTAAGATATGAAAAATGGACCACTATTTTCCTATTACATTAACATGACAATAGTGTGGCTGCTTTATTTTGTTTTCTGTCTGGCAATATCATGGCCTAGTATCAGGGTTCGCCTTCATACCTAAACGCTTCTACTTCGCCCGGTCTTGAGTATCGTTTACAAATTTACAATGGGATACTTGGTTCTCATATCTTCTTTCAAAACGTCTAGCCAGCGCATTTTGTGTCGTCCACGGGAACGCACTCCTGTTACAATCTGGTCCAGACACTTGCGATCGACGTACTCCTATGGTTTTCTCAAAACGTGACTATACCATTGCAAGCGATATTTCTGCAATTTATTTGCCACGTTGCAGACATCAATACTACATCAGATGTAAACGTTACGTATTGGATGCAGTCGTGTATTGTTGCCCATCCTCCGCATCATCTTCATATCCATGACGTGGATTTCCCTAACATAACGCTTCAGAACAGGCTACGTCTCACATCCATATAAAAGTACAGGCCGAATGATTTTCCCTCTTGCAATTTAGTACAATCGGCGCCACTACGGGGCTTGACGTTGGAGTCGATGTCTCCAGACTCGTGCAGTATAGATACTAGATACTTAAACTCGTCCGTTTTTACAGCAAGCTCGTTCCTTATCATTGTGTATGTATTTCATTTTACGTATTTACTCACTATTGATGTAAGGAGGAAAAAAACAGAAAACGCCGATATAATCGGTTTTTTAGACGAAGAAAACCGGTCTTCAAAAACGGTCGGTTAACCGGTTTTTTCGGTTTTCGGTTAACCGGTTTGCATGCCCTAGTAGCTACCCATTTCCATAAGACCGTAGTGTGCTCTTCTATTTAAATACGAGTAGAATAGATATCAAAGACTGTTCACTCTAGTCAGGGCTGTCTTAAAACATCAGGGCAGTCTGGACTCCTGGGCACACAAATATTCGGGGGGCCCCTTAAGTGTAAAAAAATGGACGTCTTTTTCCGTGTAAGTACTTATCAGCCTTTGGGGGGGGGGGGGGTTCTTGAGGTCCTGGGAACGGGCCCCGGGTACCTTTATGGTAAAGACGGTACTGACCCTATGATACTAAAGTCGAAACAACAGCATAGCTTCACATTAAGAAAGATTTACTAAGCTCCTATCTCCATTCACAGTATGTTGTCTATGCTTAAGCATGAGCGTGACGTTCGCGTGGCCATCCTCTACGCTGCGTCTCTTCGAGTCAGCTAACACGACGCTCCACCGGCCCATGACGGAGACTGAGCTGGCTCTCTTCGGCAGCTTAACGCCCGTCGGTGCCCTGATCAGCACGCCCATAGCTGGCATATACCTGGACAAGCTGGGCCGGAAATATTGCTCTCTTATATGTTCGATGTTGGGAGTGGTAAGTTTTTTTTATGGTGAGACTAGCAACCGAGCAGATGGGTCACCTGATGGTAAGTGAACTACATCGCCCATAGACACCCAAGACAAAAAGAATCATGGGTGCGTTGCCAACCTAAAAGGAGGGAATTGAAGGAGCGGGAAAAGGGATAGGGAAATGGGCCACTGGAAATCTCTCACCGAACGAAACGCAACAACAAGCTGCCACTTCACATCGGTTTTTTGTGTGACAGTGCTATGAAACACTTCGAAGTAGTTTAAGTCCTTGCACAGCATAGTATTACTATACCTGATGGTAAGCGATATGCAGTACAAAAATACCAGTTACCACAAATAAACAATGAGTCATTGGTCAGTCGAATCATGCTGCAAAATAAAAGCCTTAGTGACGCAGCAAGGGTATCACAATATATGATCGCTTTGTAGATTTTTTCATGAACATTTGTGATGATATTTGTTTCGGACTGTTAGTCCCGTTTCTCTTTTTTATAATCTGTTATCCTCAACCCAAGAAAAGTTGTGTCTATTAGTATATTTTCTACTTTTCCAGCTATCCTGGGCATTGATAGTCTTCTGCAACAGAGTAGAAGTACTCCTAACAGCGATCTTCATGTCAGGCCTTAGCGGCGCTGTTTTCCTGATAGTGCCAGTCTACATTAGCGAGATCTGCGAGGAGTCCATCCGAGGCGCCATGACCTCAGGGTCCATGATCTTCTATGGATTGGGGATGTTGCTCTCGTACCTACTGGGAGGGTTGCTGGACTATCACTTGATGACGTACATCTGCCTGACCATGTCTGTCATGGCGACGGTAATGTTAGCCGCGGTGAAGGAGTCACCTACCTGCTTGATGGCGAAAGGATTCGAAGAGGTAACTTATTGAAATAAAACTATTCTTACGGATTCTATCACGATTATGTTTTAATTATTATTCCCGACGTTTCGAAGGCTTTGCAGTCTTCGTTGTCACGGGTCAGACTGAGGTGTCATTTGTCCAAAAAAGGTGATAGAATCCGTAAGAATAGTTTTATTTCAATGTATAATATTCGCGTAAACTTAAGAAATCAGTAGGTAACTTATTTATAACATTTTTTGTTTGGCAAAATGCACTGACCCTGATGGAATGCAACCCAAAGGCAAAACGTATACTATAATTAGTGTCACTTTTGCCTAATTCTTCAGAAATAAAAGCTATGTTATGATTATGTTATGTGTTATTTTGTTGGGAAATAATGATTATACTTTAAACGTTAATGTTTCTCTAAACCTCCAACTAGTTATTAACATCAATTATCAGTAATGGTTTTCAATTATTTACTTCCAACACACACTGATTTTTGGAAATATAATGTTATAATGACTTGTCCGAGAAAATTTCCACAAAGTGCAATCGAAATAATCCACCATCACGTAATTATGATTGGTTTGGTACCTTTGGTCAAATTACATCTTCTTTTAAAGCTCTTTTTACATTTGGGGTATAAAAGTTTAGGTAATGTCACATGGTCTAAGAGACCGTGGTACATCGACGTTCACTCATCTGATAACCATGAGACATATTTTTTATCAAATATCAATTTTTTTTATAGCAAAGATTAGCAAACGAGCAGATGGGTCACCTGATGGTAAGTGATCTCCACCGTCCATAAACACCCAAGACACAAAAAGGATCATGGGTGCGTCGCCAACCTAAAAGGAGGGAATGGAAGGGGAGGGAAAAGGAATGGGGAAAGGGAGGGGGGAAATGGGCCACCGGAAATCTCACTCACCGAACGAAACGAGACAGCAAGCTGCCACTTTACGTCGGTTTTCTGTGAGACAGTGGTGTCTAACCGGTCAAGCCGGCCCATTCGTGCTGTAGACGTTACTGTCTACAGCGTGGCTCTACCACTCTAAAATAAATAATTTACAAACACGCTAATAATAGTTTGCATATAGAAAAGTGTTCATGCCATTTTTTTTTATACCGGTTTTTTGCAGGCTTGCCTACCAAGGCATATTCTCTATGATAAAAGTACAATTAAATTTTTTTTTTTGTTAATCAAAAGAGTGGAGGTTAAGAAAAAAGTGTTGTTTTGGCAGGAAGCGGCAAAATCAATTGCCTTCTACAGAAACGTGAAAATAGACTCGAAGATAGTGACGGAAGAGTTGAATGTGATACGACGAGCTCTCCAATCTGACGTGGATACACCAGGTAAGCTGTTTATTAATTTTAGTGTAATCATTAAAAAACCGACTTCAAAAATTGAATACTCAAAAAATCACAAGTTTAAAAACTTAATGGACCGACTTCAATTTATCTGATCGTGGCCTGATTTATATGGGACTACTCTTGAAATAAGCTCTATCGAACACAAAAAGAATGTTGAAAATCGGTCCACATTTGGCGGAGATATCGCGTAACATGCATACAAAAATACAGACGAATTGAGGACCTTCTCCACTTTAGAAGTCAGTCGAAAACTAAAAAATAACAAGATTTATTTTTCTTGGAGGCGGTGCCTTTTTATTGGACCGACATTGCCTCTCTTTCAGGCCGGTTAAAAAGAATTCCTTTACAACAATAATGAGTTAAAGTTTAAACTTTTTTTTAAATGATAATAGCAATCGGGGAATAAAATAAGGATAGGGAAGGGAAGATGATAATTATTGGGCCATCGAAAATCTCATGATTTTAAAAACATAAACTCACGCCTGTATCCTCGAAGGGGTAGGCAGAGGCGTACTAGCGAACTAGAACACCCACATTTCGCCGAGCTTACTTCCGTCCCAGATGTGATAGGGGGCGAGCCTATCGCCATATCGGGCTCAAATTCCAGACTCCGGGCTGATATGGAAAAATTCAATATCACTTTGCCCGACCCGGGGATCGAACCCGAGACTGCAGAAACGTAGTCGTACCGAAATACCACCACGCCAAGGAGGCAGTCAAAGTCAAAAAATAATTTTTAAATATGCCTGCTTGCACTTTTTATTCATTTGAAGTCGCTTAAACCGCGTTGTAATGAGATGAGTAATGATAATCTTGGAATAAAAACGGTATTAACTTTATTAGAGGCGTTCATGAGATTTTGATAACAACTGTTATTTTTTTATGACAGTGATAGCGATAGATTCATAGGATTTATGACGCAAGCGTATTCAGTCTTTGGTAGAAAAAATGTATAGAGGTGATATGCGGTATTCCAATAGCTGTTTTTTTTCCAGATGCAAGTCCTGAAGAAGAGAAGCTAAAGCCAGTTGATGAGCCGAAGCAGAAACTCACGATTTTTCAGTTTATTAGTAGGTTAAACTTTTCATTAGAATAAAAATTAAAACCGACTCTAAAAATGGAAAGTGAAACCGGTTTTTTGCAGGATTGCAAAGGGATTAATTAATTGCATATGAATGAAAGTAGCATAGAGGTAGTTTTGATTTGGTGTCGGTGCCGATGCTTTTACTATGCCGATGCTGGTTATTATGTGATGTGATAATTAATGCATTCATTTTGAAATTGGTCAACAAAACACTATTACACCAAGATTTATTTATGTCTTGTACCAGGGTCTCATAAAGCCAAAGACATTTGTACGTTTCAGAAAAATCTCGTGCTACACGTCAAGCTCTCTTCTTGTGTCTGGTGCTTATGACGGCATCCGTCTTCCAAGGTTTAGTAGTGATTCAAGTGTACGCAGAGCCGCTATTTGAGGAGGCAATACCAACCATGTCGGCAACTCTGGGAAGTGTGCTGATGGCTGTGGTTGGCGTTGTTTCAGGGCTAGTGGCCGCGTACTTCACCGAACTAGCTGGCAGACGGGTAAGGCTCTTTAGTTTCATGCTACTCTGGTAATTTATTCACCCAATTAAACAATAAGTCCCTTTATTTATAAAAATGTTTAAGTGCTGCTTATCTTTAAGAGCTAGTTTCATTTTCAAACAATGTGAAGGAAGGAAAAGTAATAAAGTATTTTTAAAGATAAGAAACGCCTAAATGTTTTAAGTAAGGCCCTAAATTCCTCAGTACATTTTTCTATGGCCTCTTGCGACAGGTTAACCCACGTTGAAAGTAAGAATCGGTGTTTGTATCAGTGTTACTTTTCGGCCGACTTCCCAAAAAGGAGGAGGTCCTCAATTCATCGGTATTTTTTTTTATGTATGTTACTCGATATCTCCGCCAAATGTGGACTAATTTTCAAAATTCCTTTTGTGTTCGATAGAGCTTATTCCAAGGTGTCCCATATAAATTTGGTCACGAACAGATTTGAAGTCAGTCTGTTAAGTTTTTAAACTTGTGATTATGTAATACAAAGTTAAAGATTTTCGTTCACCATCATCATCATCGTTTATTGATTGCAAACTTTGATTGTCTTTAGGATCAACTTTATAACAAACTCTTCAGTTTTCTGCCAAAGGTAGAGGTAGCGAAAATATCCATTTCAATTAATTAATTTGAAGCAACTGTTTAAAATTACAACAAGCTATATTAGGCACTTTAACTAGGTGATCTTTTACTACCTACATTTTTGTTTTTGTGTCGCAAGCCGCGACAAGTCGAGCGAGTCTCGACGCCAATGCACATGAGATTAAGCGACGTCTGCAGTTTTACAGTTATGTCGCAATATCTTTACTGAAAACGGTACAGACTCGCTGCATACTTTCTCGCGAAAAATTTCATCTTGAGGCCATAAGTAATAAAGGTTTACATGTTCATAAGGATTTCCAATTGAATGATCTAAATCTATCTTTATTTAAGCGGTAGAGCCAGACCATAGTTAGTTTTCTCTACAAAATTAATAGCTGACATGTCAAAAATTTGGAATATGTTTCCTATACTCTTATACTAATTTCTTCTCTGTAATAACCCACTTGATTGATTTGCTTGCTTTTTTGGTACGTTTAGCCTTTGATGATCTACGGGTCTACAGCGGCCGGTATTAGCTGCATTCTACTGGGAACCCAGATCCACCTCCACTGGGGTCCACACTGGTTGACTGCGGTTTTCATATACCTCTTCGTGATTGTGTACACGTTTGGCGCTGGTACAGTGCCGTTAGTCATCATACCTGAAGTGTTCTTGCCTGAGGTTAGTGCTCTTGTGAGAATATGGTACCCTGGTAGGATAGTTCGAATAAATTTGAATATAATTTAAGTTCATGTAAATAATATAATTTTTCGTCTCTTTAGAAAATATGATCTAGATTCGTTAGCACTTGATAGTTTTATCTTAGATTTACAGACTCAGCCATGCTTAAAAGCTAATGACTAATTTTCTTCGTAATGTATCGCTTTCTCATTTTCCAGGTGAAAAGCTTTGTCTCCATGCTGGTAGTTGAATGGGCATGGTTCTGCAGTTCTGTAATTTTGTTCATCTTCAATCCACTGCTCCATGCCATTGGTTTGGGGCCAGTCTTCTATATCTTCGCTGCAATCTGTTTCTTCACAGCTGTCTTTGCGTTTATTTATTTGCCTGAAACTAAAGGCATCACTGTCGACGCTATACATACCTTATTTATCAAGAGAAGAAGAGGGCGTGAGGTCTAATTTTCTGGACCTTACTTATAAAAACATTTTCGCTTAACTTTTTGCTAAGAACTTGTCACTTTTTTCCTTACGTTACATTATATAAAATGAAAGGAACAACGCATGGTTAAGATAGGCAGCGCTTAAATATTTTTATAAGTAAGGGGCTATAAGTTTAAGTATGATTTAAGCTGCTTCTGTTGGCGTCAGTTTTAGTGACAAACATTTGCCAATAGATGCCTCAATAGGTGACGTAATTGAGTTGCAGGAAAAAGGTATCGAATACAGTTAAAAAGTAATTTCTGGAATTGATACTTTTAGATTTGTTTATTGAAATGAATTATGCTTGTTCCTTATTGGTACATAACACGGACATAAAAACATGGATGGAGCGCTAAGAACATTCAAAGCGAAGCAGGATTTTCAGCTCATTCTATCTATCAACACGTAATGGTGGCGACTGATCGAATGAGCCAAAAAGCCTACTTTACTTTCAATGTTCCTAGCGCTCCGTCCATCTTTTTTTATGTCCGTGGTACATTATTAACTTTTTGTGAAGTTAAATCTGCTGACATTAAATCCTTGCATTGTAACGCATGTATAGTTTTAATATTATTATTTTTGACTCTTTTTCTAGGCGTATTGAAAGTGATCAAGAAAGTTTAGTTAAGTTGTTAAAAATGTAAATATTTTAGAGTTAATTTTTAAATAACCTAAAAATAAACGTATCCAAAGAAAACAAAATTGTTATGAAGATTTTAATAAACTATTAATAATTTATATTAACCTCCGTGGTGCTGTGGGCGAGTAGCCGGCTGTGAAGCGAGAAATCGCGGGTTCGATTTCGGCATTGAGACAAATGTTTGTGTGGCCCACAGATATTTGTTTCAAGTCTGGGTGTTGTGAGACCGTGCGTCTCTCATAGTCTCTGACACCCACGATACAGGTTATACCTAGTGCGGGGTCAGGACTATGTGTGTGACTGTTGGGTGTATTTATATTTATTATTATATTTAACCGTTGTTATATTTATTTCTTTAAACTTGTGTTGCATCTTTACATTTGGAACCCCAAAATAATAACTTTTTATATTGTTTTCTCGTAATCGATAGAACTCAAATTCTTAGCTTGCAGTTTTTCGAGCCATAAAGCCTCTAAAGTGTAATAAAGGGGAAAAGTTTAACTCCACAAATATAGCCTGTCGATAGCATCGTTCCATGTTTTATGGTAATGCGATAGTTTGATAAATCGCCTGTCGCACAATTTGCCGCGGGTCACCGAATAATATTGAAAACTAACGACACGGTCTTTGTGGACTTTAGCATCTATAGCTGACGGTAGTTCACGCCACTCTAATCTTTACTTACTATCTGAAACATGAATTTGTTAAAGAAAATCTGATATTTAGAGAGAAATACTATGTAGTTACATAGTAGCAAATGCTAAGTTAGATAGAGGTATTTGTGTTAAGGGACTCCAGATTTCTCTGATAATAAGTACTTTAGTTCCGACTTGTATCGTGGATATTATTAGAGAATACGAAGAATTTACGATTCCACAAGATTTTTACATATCATATAATACGACTAAGGCCTAACCCCTCTCATTAGTAGAGGAGGCCCGTGCCCAGCAGTGGGACAGTAATATTACAGGGCTAATATTATTATATAATACGACTCTACACGAAAATTGATGACACGTCCTTTCACCCTAAATCGGCCATTGCTGCAAAGAAATTTTAGTTATAATGTTATGATAGGTAGACAAAAAAATGACAAAGTAGTAAAACAGTACACACAGATTTAGTTTCAACTTGCTTAAGACAATGGTATGTTCCAGTCGAGCTGGACTCATGCTAGGTCAAATTAGGTACTCTGGCAATCTACCACATGCTTGCCTTCACAGACACCGTACCAAAATTTTCACTATAAACACAAAGTAGCCTATTAACACTAAAACTACTAGGGCAACATAGAACGCGCGGATGTTATCTCACGAGTTTATGTCCGACCTCCTTCCAACACTAAACTTGTGAAGCTGTGTGTAACAATGGACCTGCAACGCCTATAGCCCCTATAGCGTATTCCAATGACCCATAATCCTAGTTGTCGTGGGGGAGTGAGACGGAAAAGTAATGTCGGTTGCTAAAATGTAATTATGGAAATATTTTTAGGAGATCAAAGATATGGAGGAAATGAAAAAAAATCAAGACAGTAGAGCTTAAAGAATACCTTCAACGAAAAGCATGATGTGGGGTTTGAGATAAAGAGATTAAAGCAATTTAATATAGTCAAAAATAACTAATGACAGACTAATCTATCATCAGAATGAGCAATTATAATGTTACATAATTTTCTTCGTCATATTTAATTAAACTTAGAATAATCCTTAGCATACTGATTTCTTAAGTTTACGCGAATGCTATTCATTGAAATAAAATTATTTTTACGGATTTTATCACGATTTGGTTTTAATTTTTATTCCCGACGTTTGGAAGGCTTTGCAGTCTTCGTGGTCACGGGTTGGACTGAGATGTCATTTGTCCAATAATGTTAGTATTACAAAATCTACCTTCATTTTAGAATTATACAGATTTTAAATTATTTTATTAATCGTGATAAAATCCGTAAAAATAATTTTATTTCAATGAATCCTTAGCATTTTCTTTTTGCTAATATAAAATATTTTGTTGTGTGTTAAGTTATAATACCTCTATTATATAACACTGCCACTATTATCATAGCAGCGATCAGTTGGGAATGGTATGAACTGCCGTGACAAGTGTCGTAGGTTCGAGACCATCCCCAAGTGTATTTTCATTTTCAAATATCGCTTGCTATAACGGTGAGGGAAAACATCGTGAGGAAACCTGCATACCCGAGAATTTCTTCACAGGAATTTCGAAGGTATGTGAAGTTACCAATCCGCATTAGGCAAGCGTGGTAGACTAAGGCCTAACCACTCTCATTAGTAGAGGAGGCCCGTGCCCAGTAGTGGGATAGTAATATTACAGGGCTAATTTTATTATTAACCTTATTATCATTGTTATGTGGAAGGAGAAGGAGAGACCTTTGTCCAGGGGGGTTACCACCACCTCTTATAGCAGTATTATTATAATCTTACTTCTACCGATTCCCATACAAAACAAACGAAGAACGATCATAATAATACTGCCATAAGAGGTGGTGGTAACCCTGCAGCAAAGCTTAAAAATAAAAGAACACCACAACATAATTCGGTTTTATGACAGTTTTAATCAGGTCGAGCTGGCCTGTTTAAGTTGTAGGCCAAATCATACACTTCGTGGCTCTCAGAATCATTTACAAAGTTCATACAATCTTGAACAGTTATGCACCGTGAGCCGTGGATATGCAAACAGCGCCATAGTTTCCGTGTGTGCTTTGGAGCTTTGCTTTCCGTGTGCCATACTGTGGGCAAACATAACGTTCATTGCATCCGAATGAGGTAAAGTTGCACGCTCATGTGTAATGAGGAATTTTTGGAAATGACAGCTTTCGTGGCGCAGTTAAGTAGCTGGGTATATCAGCAGTTGACGGGTAGCTGGGTAAATCAGTTTTTCCAGCAGCCCTTAGGCTGGTACATTTCAGGCAGACGGCAGGTCCTTTTTTATAGCAAAGACTGGTAAACGAGCAGATGGGTCACCTGATGGTAAGTGATCTCCACCGCCCATAAACACCCAAGACACTAAAATAATTATGGGGGCGTTGCTAACCAAAAGAGAGAGAATGAAAGGGAATAGAGATTGGGAAAGGGAGGGAGCAGGAATTGGGCCATCGGAAATCTCACTCACCAAAAGAAACGCGACAGCAAGCTTCCATTTTACGTCGGTTTTCTGTGAGACAGTGGTTTCGAACCGGTCGAGCCAGCCCATTCGTGCTCTAGACGTAACTGTCTACATTGTGGCTCTACCACTCAAAAATTAAGCCAAATTCTTTCTGCAACATGCCTGAAAAAGTATGTTTCGCCTACTCCACACTGGAGTGGATAATGGCAGGTGGAAAGAAAAATACATAATGTTATGACTCACAACAAGATCGACAGGATACGATGCACCTCTGCCTATCTGTTCGAAACTTTTGTCTGAGCATAAATATAATAAGTATTTCGAATAGCTGGAGAAAATAACATAAGCTCACGCCTGTATCCCCAAAGGGGTAGGCAGAGGCACACTAGCGAACTAGAACACCCACATTTCGCTGAGTTTAGTTCCGTCCCAGATGTGATAGGGGCGAGACTATCGCCACATCGGACACAAATTTCAGACTCCTAGCTGATATGGAATATCCAATATCATTTTGTCCGACCCGGGGATCGAAGCCTCAGGACGGTAGTCGTACCGAAATACAACCACGCCACCGAGGCAGTCAGCTAGCTGAAGAATTTTGAGCTAAATTGTCGCAGTTGATTTTGCTGGTACATTTATGTATAGTGACAATAATGTACTATTACAGAGCAAGCTTTATTGATCAATTCATATTGGAAAACAGAAAGTGAGGGATGATGATCTAGAAATTGCTATGTAATTATATTTTATAGCTTCTCCACACTAATAATATAAATAAAGTTAATCTGTCTGTGTCTAAATGTTGTTCTCACGGATAAACAACTTAATCGATTTTGATAACATTTGGTATGAGATAAGCTTGAACCCTAGGACACAGGCTAAAAAACCTTTTGTTCCATAAATCCACCTCTCTTCGAAATAACTTTTTTAAAGTATAACGGGTGCGTTGCCATCCGAAAAGGAAGGGAATAGGGAATTGGAAAGGGAGGGGGAATTGGGCCACCAAAACCATTCGTTCAATTACAACGCTTTTTAAACGCGCGTTGTAAAGTTCTCGTCCAAATAAACCTTACACAAGTTTGTGTAATTTACTGCCTCGGTGGCGTGGCGGTATTTCGGTACGATTACGGTTCTGAGGTCTCGGGTTCGCTCCCCGGGTCGGAAAAAGTGATATTGGATTTTTCCATATCAGCCGGGAGTCTGGAATTTGTGCCTGATATGGCGATAGGCTCGCCCCTATCACATCTGGTACGGAACTACACTACTAAGCTCGCCGAAATGTGGGTGTTCTAGTTTGCTAGTGCCTCTGCCTACCCCTTCGGGGATACAGGCGTGAGCTTATGTGTGTGTTATGTTAAGTTTGTGTAATTGCTGGATACCATGCTTAACCTTCTATTCCGTCAAACCTTATACGTGAGAGAAGCCGCGCGCAGACTTAGTATGTAATAAAATGAAGAGCAATACTAAATAGAGATTGTCTGAAACTGATGGCCCCTAATAGCCAATCATAATGCGTGAAAACTAAATATATGCTAGAAATTTACTTTCTATATGATTATCTATGATGATGTTATATGCTTATGACGTGCTGGGATAAGAGGGGTGGGTTAGAAGGGAAAAATAACCCCCCAGGCTAAAGGTAATACATAAATTATTGGCAATATTAACTAATTTAAGCTTTGGAATAAAAATATTGAACCTCACTTATAAAAACATTTTAGCTTATCTTTTCGCTAAGCATAGCTTGTCACCATTCTCCTTGCATTACATTTAAAAATGTAAAGGACAACCTATGGTTAGAGATGAGCAGCGCTTAAATATTTTTATATGGGGCAATGTAGTCAAAAAGTTTAGTAGTAGAGTAACGCTGTAGACAGTTACGTCTACAGCACGAGTGGGCCGGCTCGACCGCTTTGAGGCCACTGTCTCACAGAGAACCGATGTAAAGTTGTAAAATGCAGTTCGCTGGCGCGTTTCGTTCGGTGAGGAAGATTTCCGGTAGCCCAATTCCCCCCTGCCTTTCTCAATCCCTATTTCACTCCATTTTGGTTTGCAACGCATCCATGATTTTGTTTGTGTGTTAAGCGTCTATGGGCGGTGAGGATCACTTAGGGCGACTTGCACCACTATTACTAACCTACAGTTAGCCTTAACCTCAAGTTAAATTGAAATAGAAATATATTAAGGACATGTAATTCATTACATGTAATTAATTAAATGTCATCATTAATTATCTGTAATTGCATGTAGTACATCACATGTAATGAATTACATGCCCTTCATATATTTCATTTTCAATTTAACTTGAGGTTAGGACTAACTGTAGGTTAGTAATAGTGGTGCAAGTCGCCCTTATCATCGGATGACCCCTCAACTTGGCTGCCAGTCTCTGCTATAAAAAAATATTTATAAAAGATGAATGAAACTGTGAAGCGTTATAGAAGAAAAACAATGTTTAGTTCAAATAAGACTGAGAACTGACGAATTGGAGTACTGTCATAGGATATTGAATAAGAAAGTTCATGTTATGTGAGTTATAATAGTTTTTCGGTTTGGAAAATACAAACTTGAGTTTTCGAATTTGTGTTTGATGTCGCGATCAGCTTAACCCATATTACACTATGAGGTTATAAGATTTCTGTGAATCGCCGGTGCGTTTAATGTCATCAAATTACCATGCCACGTTCGTCTGTCATGTTTGTCTATCACAATTACTTATATAGCTTAGCAATGATTTAAGAGAAATGCTTAAATAAAATACTTCCTCAACACGTCTGCAAGCCTGGTACATATCCGCTACATCGTACATTTCGGTTTAGTTTAATTGGATTTGCTTTAAGTGAAACCACCCGTCGACAAGTTAAACGAAGCTCGGTTAACTGAAATAGTTCAGTTTAATATTAGTTTAAGTTAAGATTAACCGTTAGTATATCAAAGCGATCCTCGCACGCATTCGGTAACTTTGCTTTGAGCGTTGAATAAATTAGAAATGAAGTTTTGGAGGAAACAATTTATTATAAATATTATTTTTCGAAATGTCTATTGGTTTTGCTCAAAATAAAATTCAACAAAAAGAGAGTCGTTGATTTTTTTTTATTAGACTACGAATACAGAAGACCACTTGATGCTAAATAGTTACTGTCGCTGATGGTTTAGGCATCTATAGCAATAGTGTATGGATACATAAGAGAAAAAGTGCTCTAAATATAATTGTTAGTTGTATTTGTTGCTAACATGGCTTGGAGCACATCCAACGGTGTTTCCCTGACAGTCATCTGAGCATAATCAGTAATCGGCATGACAATCACGCGCGGCGCGACTCTCAATGATCTAGCTAATGTTATGGGATTCTGTCGACTAGGGCCTTCATCTTACTCTGAGTTCCGTCCGTATTATCTAAAAATCTTCGGATATGAGCTGATAATGCAGGTCTATTTATTTATTTTTCATTTTGTTTTTCAAAAGTCAGAGCCAGGCAGATTATAAAAAACTAAAACCAATTTCTTCCATAACGTGCATTAATGGCTTAAAGCTTAAAAGTGTATTTTGCGCCGACCCCACACTGAAGTAGAAGAATAAGACATACAGAAGAAGACTTTTATTCCAAAGAAAGTAATTTGCTAGCAGTTAATTTCAAATGCTACGAGTGTATGGTAAAATCGAGCGTGAAAATGCTAATTGGGGAAGTCCGCGCTAACATAACATGGAAGTGAAACCTCATTGGAAACCCATGCTCTTAGAACTCTTGGTTTTATTTGCAGTGAGGCAAACTAGCAACAACAACAAGTCGATCTAGAAATCTTTGGGGATGCCTATGTTCACTAGTGGACGGCCTATGGCTGATGATGATAATGATGATGAAACTAGCAGCTATATCCATCCCTAAAACTCGTAAGTGCAATGTCGATGCCTAGATACATTTTGAGGTGATATGGGTCACTGGCTCATGTCATATACACATTGATATGAGGTAAACCATGAACGATAGGAATCTTTTTATCTTTGGACCCTCAGCTGACAGCATGAAGAGCAAGTCTTTTCTTTATACCTGCATTAACCTTTGTGGTTATTGATTGTTGAGGATTCGGCTTTACGACTGATCGCTTGGCTGATATCTAGAGGATCCATTTCCGGGCAAATTATGTTAGTAAAATCACGTTTCCCGATTTAGTATTGGAACCTAGAACCTCCTGGTGCACAGCCCATTGCTGGCGTTTGACATTAGACACAAGAGCGTGCCAGAAAAGAAACAGTAAGGTCATTTTCTGTAAGATAGTGACTACTAAATTCTAGAAGCTGTTCCTCACTACATTTCTAATAATTCGTTGGTGACGTCTCAACAAAACGAAATATTGTAGAGAGAATAACAAAGTCGATAGTTATTTGTTTAAACTGGAACAAGAATAGTGATTAGATCTTACATTGTTATCAGTAAATTACACTTTGAGTACCTGTCAACAACCTGCCAGTATATCTTTAACTTCTCCGTTATGACAATACTTATTGGATATTATACGCATCGTAGGCGCAGATGCATGTTACGAATAACTATAATTAAATGAGAAAGAACACGATAATTCAAAGACGCAAATCTAGTTTGTGAACGCTAACCCACCTTGTCCCAGTATCGGAATGGGGGCAAAATATCTGATGTAGTCAAATTATAAAGAAAAGAAACCAATCATTTCGGGAAATCTTGGTGTGATAAGCACCGATAAAATTGGGACTATAAATCAATGCTAAGCATCAATAAAATGTTTAAGACGATGGCATTTTAATTAATTGGAGCCGCGGGCGTCGATGGACCCCAAAAAACATCGTCAACGAAAAAAACTAACGCATCACGACCAAGCACCAGGGGCGCATAACAACGCAGCAACTCTCGAAAAAGCACTCAGTACCCGAGTCGTCAATTCGAAAACGTAGAAAACGGCGAGCACATAGGCTGCGTCCGACTCCTCATTAACCCAGAAAGTGCTGGCCGTCGACTCGCGGCTTAAACCAGTGAAAGACGATGAAAACTAGTATTTGAGATATATTAGCTGGTGGTACCTGATGGCGAGCTCAGTTGCGTCGCGAACGCGGGCTACGACGGCCGTTTTACTGTATCGAAAGCACGTTGACAACTCTTTAAAATCCGTTCGGTAGATTCGATATTTTTTTATTTCATGGTGCTAGTGTTCGGCTGTAGCGAAGATTTCGGGATTATTTCGAGTAAGTTTTATTATTATTTTTATTTTTACCTTTTACGTTATTAAAATAAATTGTTATCAAAATGGATAAAATAAAAATAAATTAAATTAAAATTAATGAATAATGAAAATAATATATTCCATTGAAAGCATCAATGAAAATCCTAGAAATTATTATAAGGAATAACAAGATACGGAAATAACTTCTGTAAAAATCAACCATACCTAATTTAAAAGCCCTTAACTAAAAAAGCTATTTTGTTTTTTTTACTTGCTTTTTAAACTTTTTAGCATGTTTTAAAATTAAATGTACTAGGCAATCATAAAGTCAAGACAGTGAAAAGCTCAGATCTCACGCTGAAGCTCAACCGTGACCGTGGACAGGCAAATTACGTTAATCATTGCATTTATATTCATAGAAATAATGTTACAACCTATCTAATATATCGATAGAAAATTTAAATTTATGTTCTAATCGATATGCTGGAATAGGTTTATTATCCAAAGCTATACTGTCAAGACGATGATTCGTTTTAATCGGATGATGAGCTTTAATTTCAAATAATTTAAATTAACAGGTTTAGTGGAATTTTGTAAATTAAGGAATTATAATTATTTCGAGACACTTATATTTATTATGAATTTAAAAATATGGTTCCAAATATTTATAATGGATAATGTTTTACAAAGAATAAAAATTACAGAATATTACTATCATTGTAGCTTGTAGCTATGCGATACAAGTTAAGAGACCATTGAGAAATGGAATTAAACTACTTAGTTAAGCATTTCTGTTACACTACTAAGTCATAAGCTCAACTAACGTGTAACTAAGTATAAAGTGTGAAAATGCTGCTATTTGTAAAAAACTTTCATCAAACTGAGTATCGTGTTAATTCTGAGAATTGCAACTTTAAAATGCTGCCATTTTACTTGAGAGTTCAGGCATAAAATGGCAGTGGCAGCATTAATTTTACATCGTCATCCGTAGGTAGTTAGAGAAAGGCTGGTAGGTTAGCTAGGATAGGGCCTAATGCACCAATCCCAACTGCTTTCAGTATTTCCAGTCCATACCCTGCCACCATTTTTGCCATATGCCATTCCCATATCACCCTATCTTAGCCATCCCAACGTTATTATGTCCATACTTGCCTGCCTGTCTTCAAATATATAGCGTGATAATGTAAATTATATTAATCTAAATTCAAAATTTGCTTGTGTTGACTGTCATAAGTGCTTTTTACATGCATACATGACCAATAAAGATTTTTATATTTTTTTTATTATTACATCTGTAATATCACTGAGTAACATGCTAAACTCACGCAAGCTTTACTAGACTTAACTTTGCGAATGTCAGCACCGGTTTCTGAAAGATTGTTGGAATTGATATAAAATAATTTATTATTTGTGAAATAGTTTCGAATGACTTTAGGATTCTGAATTTACTATTGACTATGCGTCTAGCACCCTAACATGAAATTTGATGCATGTTTAACCTATTAAGCATCAAACCCTGGCGAGAATTGGTAAATAAAACGATTTTTCTTCATTTCACAAAATATTTTGAGAAAGAAATAAAATAATGATTTCTTAGGTTTACGCGAATGTTATTCATTGACATAAAACTATTTTTACGGATTCTATCACGATTTGGTTTTAATTTTTATGCCCGACGTTTCAAAGGCTTTGCAGCCTTCGTGGTCACGGGTAGGACTCAAATTTCTTCAAAGAAATAAAATTTTAAACAACAGACAACAAAATGTTCTTACATACGATATTTTTTATTAGCCTGGCCTACACGTGTCACTTGATTAAGACCATTCAGAATTTGAATTACAAAACAATGGATGATACTTGACGAACTCAGTCAAGTAACTCATAAAATTGTTCCATTAATTAGTCATGTAGAAAGGTAGTCCCTTCATGATATAGGGGGCGAGTGTATTGCCATGATTTCAGACAAATGTGACCCACAAATATTTGTTTTGTTGTTTGACTGCCTCGGTGGCGTGGTGGTATTTCGGTACGACTATGGTTCTGAGGTCTCGGGTTCGATCCCCGGATCGGGTAAAGTGATATTGGATTTTTCCATATCAGCCTGGAGTCTGGAATTTGTGCCCGATATGGCGATAGGCTCGCCCCCTATCACATCTGGGACGGAACGAAGCTCGGCGAAATGTGGGTGTTCTAGTTCGCTAGTGCGCCTCTGCCTACCCCTTCGGGGATACAGGCGTGAGCTGGGCAAATCAAATTAGAAAAATAGCTTTGCCCAACCTGGGAATCGAACTCATGAGACCCACAGCTCATATATGCTGCCACTAGACCAAGGAGGCGACCGGTGAAGAGTGAATGCATGACATTAAAAAACAATCTTCATCAGACATTGCGTGAGAAACAAAACAAAGTGTTTTAAAGTTACATTCATTATAATCAGATTTAACACCAAATACATACATAATGAAAGTCTGTGACAAACACGTCTTGTACTGAATTTTACGCACAATTGAATAATATATTCACTTTTAATATGATAATACGAGAAATAGCGTGTCATTACTATGCATTGATTTAATAACATCTGTGATTGATTGGTGACAGACAGCCTCCGTGGCGCAGCGGGCGAGTAGCCGGCTGTGAAGCGAGAGGCCGCGGGTTTGATCCCCGCACCGACACAAATGTTTGTATGGCCCACAGATATTTGTTTCGGGTCTGGGTGTTGTGAGACCGAAAGTCTCTCGCAGTTAGATACCCACGTAACAAGATTCGATCTTAGTGTGGGGTCAGGACAATGTTGGTTGTATTTATTTATTTGGAAAATGTAATATTGGGATTCCAAAATTCTCACTCACACTACCAAATGCATCAGCAAGCTAACACTTTGTCAATTTTCTGTGAGATTATGGTGAATTTGGTATTACCTATAGGGTAATTATTAGCCCTGTAATATTACTGTCTCACTGCTGGGCACGGGCCTCCTCTACTAATGAGAGGGGTGAGGCCTTAGTCTACCACGCTGGCCTAATGCGGGTTGGTAGACTTTACAAAGCTTCGAAGAAATTCTTGGGTATGCAGGATTCCTTACGATGTTTTCCTTCACCGTTATAGCAAGCGATATTTCACAATGAAAATACACTTAACATAAAAAAGTCAGAGGTGTATGCTCCATTTTGGGGTTGGTCTCGAACCTCCGACACTTAGTCTCGGCAGTCCGTACCATTCCCAACTGAGCTATCGCTGCTGCCAATAAGTAAAACATAACATCACATAAGCTCACGCCTGTATCCCCGAAGGGGTAGGCAGAGGCGCACTAGCGAACTAGACCACCCACATTTCGCCGAGCTTAGTTCCGTCCCAGATGTGATAGGGGGTGAGCCTATCGCCATACCGGGCACTAATTCCAGACTCCGGGCTGATATGGAAAAATCCGATATCACTTTGCCCGACCCGGGAATCGAACCCGAGTCCTCAGAACCGTAGTCGTACCGAAATACCACCACGCCACGCTAATAAGTATAATATATCAAAATTATCTCTAGAGTGGCTCTACCGCTCAAAAAAGTATATTTTCGACCTAAAATCCCTCTCCCATTTCGCCCAAAATACGGGATTAGGAGTGAGCTTCATTAGCTTCATTAGTGAGCTTCTTTATTAGCTTTGGTTCTTAAAGTTGGCTAATATTAGTGACTATACATTTATGCCTGCATGGTAACGGAACCTTGAACCTTTCGTTTCCTAAACGTTAATTTCGTTTACCTTTCGCCTATTACCTGTACTGTGGTCGTTAAGCACAGAAGCAGTATAATCGTCTGGCGGATGTTGTAAAACTTAACTGTATGAAATTAGTAAAGTTAGCTGGAATGCTTCATTCGTCTCGTAATATTATAATACTCTGCATTTTCTATCGTATCAGTGGCTGTAACGCCCGAATGGTCAAACACTACTCAACTTTAACGGCTTCTTTCATTGATTTTCACGATACAATTTTGACAGATAAGGCGGCCTTAAACGATATAAGGCGACCTTATTATAAGTGTATGAACATTCAGCGGTAAATGTTATATTCTACCTGTCCATGACTTGTTAGGCTCGCTTAGGCTGCAGCGTGAGGTTCTGGGTTCAGATTCCAGGTCATATCAATAACAGAGATTGTCATGAGAAAATAAGGCCAGCGTGGTGGACCAAAGTCTTTCTTTCTTTCTTTCTACCTGCCCTTATCCCACCTTAATGTGGGGTCGGCGCAACACACTTTTCAAGCATGTTGTAAACGATTTGGCTTAGTTTTTACGACCGGCTGCCTTCCTGTCGTCACCCCCTCTAAGGTACTGCATCCAAGCAACTCGTGTTAGACCGTTTTGCTCGCTCTGAGATTCTAGGATTCGAACTTAGGATTCGATTGACAATATCCCGTTAGACATACATAAACGCTGGCACTAGATCAAAGAAGCGACACCTGCTTGTTTGATCTAGTGCCAGCGTGATTTTTATTTCCGACCGTCTTCCAAAAAGAAGGTCCTCAATTCGTCTGTATTTTTTTTAATATATGTTACGCGATATCTCCGCCAAATGTAGACCCAATTTAAAAATTCTATTTGTATTCGATAGAGCTTATTTCATGGATGGTCCCATATAAATTTGGTCACGATCGGATTTGAAGTCGGTTTGTTAAGATATTCGACGGACTTCCAAAAAGGAGAAGGTCCTCAATTTGTCTGTATTTTTTATAATGTATGTTACGTGATATCTCCGCTAAATGTGGACCGATTTTCAAAATTCTTTTTGTGTTCGATAGAGCTTATTTCAAGGGTGGTCCCATTCTGTCACTATTGGACCAAATTGCAAGCCGGTCTGTTAAGTTTTTAAACTTGTGATTATTACTTCCAAGAGATTCAGCCGTTAATTTGCCCAAGTACCAAGCCGCGTAAACTATATACTCGTAGTAAATATATATACATCTGTTTTATTATATACGTATATGACGAGGTGGCCGAGAGGTTAAGGCGTTGGACTGCTAATCCAATGTGCTCTGCACGCGTGGGTTCGAATCCCATCCTCGTCGATCTTTTGTTTCATAATAATTATTTTAAGAAGATTGATTGCAAACGGCAACTTCATTTCCACACGAGTGTTACGCGATATCTCCGCCGAATGTGGACAGCAGTTTTAGACAAAGTGGCTTATGCGCTAGTCGAATAACATAAGAGTACGCTATATGCGGCGTACTCTTATGTCATTCCCATACATTTTATATTCTATTCGAATAGCGTATAAGCCACTTGTCTAAGCCCGCAGATCTTCAAAATTCTTGTGTTCGATAGAGCTTCTTTCAAGGATGGTCCCATATAAATTTGGTCACGATCGGATTTGAAGTCGATCTGTTAAGTTTTTTTATTCATTAAGGATCAAGATGGTCACGTCTATGATTGACATGAGTATAATAGTTACTGAAGTTGGAAGCGTCTCTTTGGAATTATAATTGGATTTAGGATTTATGTTGAGTGTTGATCGATTTCTTTAATTGTATGAAAAGAAATCACGTTTTGGATATATCTTGGAATGTTATTTAATTTAGTCTGAAAGGTTAATAGATTTTTGTTACCTATTTTAATCGAAACCAGGTTTCCGAACGAGTGGTCTAAGAGACCGTGGTACATCTTCACTCATCTGGTAACCAGATGAGACATACTTTTTATCAAATATCAATTATTTACAAACACGCCAATCAAGTGTTCATGGTTATTTTTTTATTATTTTTCATAACGGTTTTTTACGATTGATTTTGTAATTCAATTATCTTTCTTACGATACAATTTTTTTCGGTTATCAAAAGAGTGAAGGTTATGAAAAAAATATATAATTAGCTATGTACACATTTCGTGCCTATCGAAGTCATTATAGGCATGTACAAATAATTGTTATTTGATAAAAATTATGTCTCATCTGATTATCAAATGAGTGAAGGTGTACCACGGTCTCCAGAGGTGGTGGTGTAAAAAATACAAAATAGTCACGGGCGGCTCGGCCTCCGGTGGCCCATACGCTTATGGAACATATGCCTCTATATGAGCCGCCTCCAACGGGTTTAAGATTTAATATCGTGTTAATAAAAACACACTTGAAGAAAAACAAAAAAAAATATAAACCGCTAAGCTATTCAATGAGAAATCGTGTTAATTTTAAAAATGTAGTTTTTGGATTGGCACACGGGTGACGGGATTGGCACATAAATTGTGGTGGTACCGCATTATTCTCAATGCTGTCCACATGTCAATTACGGATCTTAAAATATACTCTTTTTATCAATCGAAAAACTGGCGAGGCGAGTTTTTGAAACTGTAAAAACAGGTACCAGGACAGCATACAAAGCGAGGAGCCATCCTTGATTGTCTCCACTATTGTGAAAAGGCCCGATTCCTCCCATTTTATTTGTGTCTGTGGCGAATGCGTTGTTTTTGCTTAGTTTATAAGGAAAGGCTTGGGCGCAATTGCTTTGTCTACTTTCGTCGTTACTACGATGATTTTTAAAGAAATGTATAATTGCCGCTAAGTAATTTTACTAGTGTATTTTCATAAAAAAAAAAACAAATAACTTGGCAGTATGACTTTGGATCTTAGGTCTTAGGCCCTTGTGGAACAAATATACCTACAAGAAAAATTAGTAATGTGACATCATGCATCGTGATTGGTGTTTATAGTCACGTGACTCACAGATAAAAAATTAAGTATTTAAATAGCTCAAATAAAATTATCCTCGGAATATTTTTAATAAATTCCTATTGCACACGTTATTTCAATGATAAATCTATGTTCCTACAGAAATTCATTGATATTGATTACTGTAGTGATCACTGCCTCGGTGGCGTGGTGCTATTTCGGTACGACTACGGTTCTGAGGTCTCGGGTTCGATCCCGATCCCGGGTCGGGTAAACTCATATTGGATTTTTCCATATCAGCCCGGAGTCTGGAATTTGTGCCCGATATGGAGGCTCGCCCCCTATCACATCTGGGACGGAATTAAGCTCGGCGAAATGTGGGTGTTCTAGTGCGCCTCTGCCTACCCCTTCGGGGATACAGGCCTGAGCTTATTTTATGTTATGTTATGTAGTTTATGCTATCAATGTTTGAAATTATAACAAAGATATGAAGAGAACAGTCATGCATTACTTACATACTTCTTTAGGTAACTTTGAATTTAGTATAAGTGGTATAATGGGTGTCTGTCATCTCCTATTAGGTGATCCACTTGTTCGGCGCGGCCTCTCCAGCAAAAAAAAAAATCACACAGATCTTGTCTTGTCAGACAGTTAGAAAAACTAATTTGAATTTCTGGGCGTCGTCGCTGATGCCCTGGTACCCGCTGTGCGGTAACGGTGTACGATGTAAGCCGTTTAAAATATTATCTGTTCCATTGTTAAAGCTCCTTTCAATTTGAGATCTCCTTTGGCGTCAAAGTTCATTCATGATAAGAACCGGAGCGAATCTTGTTAGGATTGCGGCTAACGGTAAACGCTTCAGGAATATGATGCCCTGGTATGATTGAGAAGTGTAGCTTGTAATTTTGATCCACTTCGAAGTATTTTTTTTTTTTTGGATTTTTTTCTAATCATGTTTAACCTAAAATGTTTATAAATCGTTAATGGCGGCAAACCGTATTAGGCCTCCAGCGCAATATTATTAAGCATCTGCAGGCTGATATTTCGGGGATTACCTGAGAACTTAGTTACAGTGGTACTTCTTACCATGATTCATATTATGATGTAATTCAACTACACCACTGAGAAAATAGATAGAAATGCATCAGCCATAATATTGTTTGACTCTATTGCGATTGAAAAAAGGACACCGAACGGCTCGAACACAGATATTTAATAAATCCGTATTTACTTAAGTAATAAATAAAATTAAACTGCCTGTTTGTAATGTTAAAATAATTATATGTTTCTAATTAATGTTTACACAACATCTACTTAAAACAAAAAACATTTTTTATTTTTCGTCTGTCTGTTCATCTGTATATTCCGGCTAATCTCCGTGACGTCTGGACTGATTTAGACGGAACTTCCTGGCAGATATCTAAATCTTCTATAGTATACGTTAGTCCTTAATCCTAGTGGAGGATTGCCCAATAGGAGTTTCAAGGCTACAGTGCCTGCATCAGTGACACCGGAGGCCGAAACATGGCTGTCGAAAATAGACATAGAATTCTGATCCAAATTGTATAATACTTATTATTCGCCATACGATAATAATACTAACATCATCCTACCAATTATAAACGGAAAGTTTGCGCGTGTGTGTATGTGTTACTCTTTCATGCAAAAACTACTGGATGGATTTTGATGAAACTTTACAGTCATATAGATTACACATCAGAATAACACATACCGCCGAATGTTCATACATTTAAAGTTGCCTTATGTCATTTAAGGCCGCCTTATCTGTCAAAATTGTATGGCGAAAATCAATGTAAGAAGCCGTTAAAGTTGAGTAGCATTTGACCATTCGGGCGTTAGGCTACTTTTATCGCGGAAAAAATAAAAGAAATCCTGGAAAATAAATTGCGAATGAAGTCGCGAGCAATTTTTCTTTTTCTTTCTACCTGCCCTTATAGCACCTTAATGTGGGGTCGGCGCAAGTCGCAACACACTTTTCCAAGCAAGTTGTAGAGAGGATTTGGCTTAGTTTTTAAGACCGGCCGCCTGCCTGACGTCAACCCCATATGAGGCATCCAGTCCCGGGCAAGTTAAATTAGAAAATTTGCTTTGCCCGACCTGGGATTTGAACCCAGGACCTCCCGGTCCACAACCTATACATACATGCTGCCACTAGACCAAGGGGGCGACTCACTTTCACGCAAAAACTACTGGATGGATTTTGATGAAAATTTACAGTCATACAGATTACACATTAGAATAACACATAGGCTACTTTTTATCGCAGAAAAATAGAAGTAAACCTGGAAAATAAATTTCGAAAGAAGTCGCAGTTAACATTGTGTAGAACTTCATGCGAGTTATAAAGAGTATCTGTCAATAAATAAAAATAAATAAAATAAAAATCTTTATTAATCACGTAGGCATATGAAAGCACTTATGACATGTCAAAAAAGCATAATTTAGATTTAAGTATTTCATATAATATTATTATATTATAGAATGCTATGAATTTGGAATCAGGTAGGCAGGTTATACAGTTAGAAGAATAGGATCCTATGGGGAAAGGGGAATGGAGAGGTTTGTGGACCGTGGAAAGGGAACGGGATGTGGCAGGTACGCCGACAGGGAAGCGACGGGAATTAATAGGAGTTGGTGGGATTGGATAAAAATACTACAGAGCCCTATCCTAGCTAACCTACCAACCTTTCTCTAGCTACCTACAGATGACGACCCGAAGAAGAAAGGCAGAAAGAAACTCCGGGCTTATTTTTTCATCATCAATTGTCACCATTTCTTTTTTCTTTTATCAAATTATATTCACAAATTTGGGTACAACTGATAATTATAGGGATTTATGCATACCCAACACCACTATCATATTATATCCAGAAGAATAGAACCGGTGTAGTAGTATTGTAGCATGCATAAACCCATACTAACAAAATATCAAAATATCATATATAAATAGATGACCCTAGACTTTAGACAGGCCGTCCCTACGTATACTCGTAGGGATGATTACTGGACATTGCCCACTTAACAAACATCTATATGTCCTAGGTATGACTGACAGCCCCCTATGTAGGGGATGCCTGTTAGCCGATGAAACAGCTTCCCACGTCATCCTGGAATGCGAAGGTGTAGCTACACAACGGGCTGAAATCCTCAATACACCGAGGTCGCTCCGAGAAGCCTGTGGAGACACCAGGAGGATCCTGCGCTTCTGGTCGGAGCTAGGCTGGCTAGATCTCTAGCTGGCATTAAAGACACGCACAATGGTTCGATTCTTAAACGAACTAAGTGCGGAAAAAGGAGCCCACAACCAATACCAATACCAATACCAATGACCCTAATCTGAGCGAGTAGCGACGCGACCAGCTCGTCTCGTTGAGAATTGACTCCCATTGGTACAATTGAATTTCGATTTAGAGCAGTGAAATTTACTCAACACTTTTTGTAGCGATTGGGGCTTTTAAATTTCGCTTCAAGTGATTTCACGTGTCGATTTTAGGCTTGGTTCGCTAAGGTCGGTGGCCTTACAATGCGTTGATATGTATGAAAGAAAGAAAGAAAGAAAGAAAGAAAGAAAGAAATGTTTATTGTATCGTACTATACGCAATTGGGTACTTGACTATGTTTGATTTTGTACACATTTTTATATGTACTAGCAAATAAAACAAAAAAGAAACCCTTCTGTAAAATCTGCATCGAAATTGGTTGAAAAATGAGACAGTAATTCATATTTTAAATTCTGCAATGAGCAAGAGTGGGGACTTAGTAGGGATATCTTGCTATCCCTTTCTAACACACGTACCCTTATGGCCCTGACGTGATTTTACCGATACTTCTCTTTTCCGCAGTTTGAAGGTTACACCAAATTTCAAATGCTTATAACTTTTTATTTTTGAGAATATTTCAATAATTCTTTCAGTGCTTTATTTTAGATGACGTAAATTTCATATAAAATTATTAAAAAAAAAAATGTCAATACCCAAATAACTGTTGTTAGTTGTTAAAAATCTACCTCCGTACCATCATAACATAATTGTCATGTGGAAAAGAGCATATTCCTATTCCCAAAATCCGAATAACATACATACATAATCCGCCTGTATCCCCGAAGGGCAGGCAGAAACGCACTAGCGAACTAGAACACCCACATTTCGCCGAGCTTAGTACCGTCCCAGATGTGATAGGGAGCGAGCCTATCGCCATATCGGGCATACCAGACTCCAGGCTGATACTGAAAAATCCAATATCACTTTGCCCGACCCGGGGATCGAACCCGAGACCTCAAGACGATAGTCGAAGCAATCCGAAAGACGAATAAAAGTCACCCATGCACGCAAACAAGCATTTATTTACATGACCATTAATAAGAAACGATGCAAGCCGAGGCGCCTTCGGTGTTTTCAATATAATTTATACTATAACGGTTTGGTGCAGTAAAATATCCCCAGAGAACGCATTGCCATGCTCACTATCCGACTAATATTATAAACATTAAAGTTTGTATGTGTATGTATGTTTGTTACTCTTTTAAACTACTGGATAGATAATGATTTCTTAGGTTTAAGAATTGCGAAATTCTTTATGTACCTACAGGTTTGTACGGAACCCTCGGTGCGCGACTCGCACTTGGTCGGTTTTTTTCGAATTGAAGTGCGAGAGATTACCCCCTGCCCACTTCTCAGCCTTCGTATCAAAATATATAATACACACATCCCATACAGTCACACACCTAGTCTTGACCCCACACTAGGAATAACCTGTATCGTAGGTGTCAGAGACTGAGAGACTTTCGGTCTCACAACACCCAGACTTGAAACAAATATCTGTGGGCCACACAAACATTTGTCTTAATGCGAGAATCGAACCCGCGGCCTCTCGCTTCACAGCCGGCTACTGGCCCGCTGCGCCACGGAGGCTGTCAAAAGAATAGATTTATGTTCGTTAAGGCGAAGTTATTCTCGAAACACGACACAAAAACATATTACACCTCCAGTGGTATTGAGTATGCGTGAATCCATATAAATATGATTATCAATTGTATTGACAATTTGTAAATCAAATTATTAAAAAAGGAAAATAGAAAAAAAAAAAAAAGAAATGGTGACAATTGATGATGAAAAAAATAAGCCCGGAGTTTCTTTCTGCCTTTCTTCTTCGGGTCGTCATCCGTAGGTAGCTAGAGAAAGGCTGGTAGGTTAGCTAGGATAGGGCCTCACGCACCAATCCCAACTGCTTCCAGTATTTCCAGTCAATCCCCTGCCACCATTCCTGCCATATGCCTTTCCCATACAATCCATTCCCTTACACTCTATTCCTATCTCCCCTTATCACCCTATCTTAGCCATCCCATCGTTATTATGTCCATACTTGCCTGCCTGTTGTCAAATTCAAATATATAATGTAAATTATATTAATCCTAATTTAAAAATTTACTTGTGTTGACTTGTCATAAGTGCTTTTTTACATGCCTACGTGATCAATAAAGATTTTTATTTTATTTTTTATATTGAAAACAATGATTTTCGCTGGCTCCTGCTGATAAAGCAATATACCATAAGACCATAGATAAAAATGTATAGGGAAACAAAGTTTTGTGTGGGTGTTTTGTGTAATATTTTAGTACAGTACAGGATATGCAGCTTTAGGCCGTTCTTGTGCTCACGGCCTCAATTGAAGTAGAATTCATTTTTTTTTATTTGGAATACGCGAGATTTGCCCGCTGCTCGCTTCACAGCCTTCGTATCAAAATATATATTGCCACAATACAAACCATTCAATTAAAAAGCGTTAAATTAAGATATTATTGGCGTAAAATGGGATATTATCAAAATACTTTCACTGTTAATTTGACCACATTCTGTAAGTAAGCTTTCAAATCTTTGTAATGTAATTTTCTTGTTTACCTGAGTACCATTTTATTAACCGATTTAGGCTCTTAATTTGGGGCGTGTGTTCATGTAGGTACTTATGTATCAATGCTGCCTCGGTAGTTGAACAATCGTATTGAAGTCTCGGGTTCGTTCCCGGGTCGAGCAGTGATATTGGATTTTTCTATTCAGTCCGGAGTCAGAAAGTGCCCGATATGGCGATAGGCTCGCCCTTTGTCTAGCTCTTTGGGGATACAGGCGCGAGTCATATATGTAAAAAATTTACATAACATAAGCTCACGCCTGTATCCCAGAAGGGGTAGGCAGAGGTGCATTAGCGAACTAGAACATCCACATTTGGCCGAGCTTAGTTCAGTCCCAGATGAGGTGGCGAGCCTATCGCACTATCGGACAAAAATAAATGTTTATAAATAAATATAATATTAGCCCTGTAATATTACAGTCCCACTGCTGGGCCCGGGCCTCCTCTACTAATGAGAGGGGTTAGGCCTTAGTCTACCACGCCGGCCTAATGCGAGTTGGTGAATAATAAAAGCTTACCTCTTTATAAAACTAGATACAACATGATTATAAAAATAATTCCTCAAATTACATTTCCCCAAGAAACTAACAAGATATACTTCAACATAATAAGTCGTTTAATTCTCAAATCACGTCGCTCTCTTTGATGTGTCTGTAATTTTTGACAGCGCATCCAGTTAAAGCGCGGTTATCACGATGAAATAACGGTTAACGACGTTTACATTCGTTCTAAATATAACTCGAAACAGGAAACCATAAAGCGTGCTGAGAGCGGTTACCATAGACTAAATATTCATGAGCATTTTTTCCCACCATGGGAAATGATGCGGAGACGAAAAGTTGATGCTTTATTTATCTCGAGACTTATGGTCAGTTCCAATAGATCTCAGCCTGAGTGTAAAGATACAATATTAGCCCTGTAATATTACTGTCCCACTGCTGGGCACGGGCCTCCTCTACTAATGAGAGGGGTTAGGCCTCAGTCTACCACGCTGGCTTAATGCGGGTTGCTAGACTTCACATACCTTCGAATTTGTGGAGAAATTATCGGATATGCAGGTTTTCTCAGGATGTTTTCCTTCACCGTTATAGGATGCGATAATTCACAATGAAAACTCATTAAACATAGAAAAGTCACAGGTGTATGCTCTTTTTTATGGTTGGTCTCGAACCTCCGGCAATCGTCTCGGCAGTCCGTACCATTCTCAACTGAGCTATCGCTGCTACCGAGTGTAAATATCATGAACATGAAGACGATTTTATTTATTTATTCGTTGCAGTATTGGTTTATCATAATCATTTACATAATATGTGCTTACATCATGGCTGTAGTCTAGGTGACTAATCTACACAAATGTAAACAATAATACTTTACATACAATCTCCATTGATTTTTGACATACAATTATGACAGATAAGGCGGCCTTAAATGACATAAGGTGACCTTAAGCGTAAGAACATTCGGCGGAATGTGAGTTCATTTGATTGGTTCATTTTCGCGATCTATCTGCACACTCGGATAGATCGTTTATTGAGCCGTTAGTAGAGTCAATAACACCGATAGTTCAGTTGGGTGTGGTACAGACAGCCGACGAGTGTCGGAGGTTCGAGACCATCCTCAAAAGCATGCACTTTTTCTATAGCAGAGACTGGCGAACGAGCAGAGGGGTCACCTGATGGTGAGTGATCTCTACCACCCATAGACGCCCAAGACAACAAAATCGTTGCTAACCTAAATGGGGGGAACGGAAGGGGACGGAACATTTATTCGCAAAGGGAGGGGGGGGGGGATGGGCTACCGGAAATCTCACTCACCGAACGAAACGCGACAGCAAGCTCCCACTTTACATCGCTTTTCTGTGAGACAGTTGTATCAAACCGGTCGAGCCGGCACATTCGTGCTGTAGACGTTACCATTCTACAGATTCTCCTACAGGTGTGAGTACCCAAAGTAATTAGCCACGAATCAGCACATTAATCAAATTATACGCTAACATACAACATAACAAGGCGAGTGAAAAAATAAACAAGCTAGTTTTTGTCGACGAACGTAACAAGTCGGTAATGAACGGTGCGCCGTAGCCCGTATTGTTTGGTCATGCACTACTTGTTAAACCACTGACGCGTTTGAAACGGTAGCCATCTAAAGCGGGATTTGATGCTTTCAATATTTGTTCTGTCACCTGCCCTTAAATCACTCCAACGCTTCATAATTCATGAGATTTTGGATAAAATCATTATTCTTTCGTAAACTCAAAATAGCAGCAAGCAAGCGATAGCTCAGTTGGTAATGGTACCGACTGCCGAGACGAGTGTCGGAGGTTCGAGACCAACCCCAAAATGGAGCTCTCACTTTTCGTGCTTGTTATAAAGGTGGAGGAAAACATCGTGAGGAAACCTGCATACCCGATAATTTCTCCACAAGAATTTCAAAAGTATGAAGTCTACCAACCCCAAGGCCAGCGCGGTAGACTAAGGCCTAACCCCTCTCATTAGTAGAGGAGGCCCGTGCCCAGCAGTGGGACAGTAATATTACAGGGCTTATAAATAAACGCAAAACGCGCCGAATTTACTGACGAATGCATTGGCTTGTTCGTTACAGTGATTTGTGTTAGATAAGGTTTAGCATGCAATCCAAAATTGTAATAAATCCAATCAAAAATTGTAAAATAATGTTTATGCTATTCAATATCTATTACAGATTGTGTTAATAAATAGGATTTGGGATTGAGGATAAATGTAACATGGGCATTATGGCCGTCTTTCAAATGTCATGGCCGTGACCATAGAACTATTTAGCTTTTTTTTTTATTAGCACATACTGGCAAACGAGCAGATGGGTCAACTGATGGTAAGTTATCTCCACCACCCATAGACACCCAAGACACAAAAAGAATCATGGATGCGTTGCCAACCTAAAAGGAGGAAATGGAAGGGGAGGGAAGAGGGATTGGGAAAGGAAGGGGGGCAAATAGGCCACCGGAAATCTCACTCACCGAACGAAACACGACAGCAAGCTGCCACTTTACGTCGATTTTCTGTGAGACAGTGGTACAACCGGTCGAGCCGGCCCATTTGTGCTGTAGACGTTACTGTCTACAGCTTTTGAACTATTTTTTTTTTCAGCTGCATTTTTATTTGAAAATTCTCTTCAATAGGATTCATTTTAAAAGTTGAAGGAATGTAGTCGGGTTCATCATCTTTTATTTTGCATAAATTCAAGGCATAACGGCACCAAGTGGCTGCTAATTAAATCAGTCTTTTCATACGTTTTGGACGTCTGAGATGCGAAACGAGTTTTATAGCTTTATATCTTCTATCTCCACCAGGAGAGCATAAACTAATAGGTAGTAAATTCCGCAACAGATCGCCAATGCCGTGTTCAGTGCATAGCCGGGTCACTGATCCCGACTATAATTGAATTCAAACTCGAACCTATCCAACCGCTAAATCAGTACCGTAAAGCGTACTATCCGCTGGCATCGGACAAAACAGTTCATTGTAAGCTTATTTGAAACAAACAAAACGCACCAGTTGTGAGGTGTGCCTCGCTTGCTGCCTCTTCTACAGCCTTTGAATGAAGAACGCCACCTAGTTATGGATTCCTGGTAGTTTTTCTAAGTTTTTGGCCTTGTCCAAACGGAATAAAGATAAAAAAAAGAAAGCATACCTTTTTCGCATCAACATACTTTCCAATAAACTAGGAATTTAATTTAAATGTAGTAGTTGTAGCGACACACAATTTTTGTGCAAAAACCATGCGAGTCAGGTAAACGAATGACTCACATGATCCAGATTATCAAGCGAAACAATTTAAATGCAGGAATTTCACGTATTTTTCGAAAACTTTCTTGTTATGTTGTCGCATTATAAGACCCGTTGGATTGCAGTTGTGTGCAGTTAAACTTTCTTATAGTTCCAGTTTTTATGTGCACTTAAAGTATAAAAAATTGTGAGTAATTCATTTTCTTACCAGTGTTATTTCCTCTAATCGTAAAATAAAATTGAATTTAAAATTTGAAAATTATCTTTTCTATTGCAAATAAAATATAACGGTTACTACTTATTATCGTTTGTTATAACATTATAATGTTACGTATATTATAATGACACTTTTGTTTTTATTATTTAAGATATTTTTTTATCTACTGTTTCTCAGTTAAGTATTTTATGGTTACACTATAAAAGCGAAATCAAATAAATGATTAGCGCGAGTTGATTAAGGCCGCGGATACGAACTCAGCGGTGCGACGGTGGCGGCGCGGGGAGCGGCGCGTTTCAAATAGAACTGGCCTCGAAAGCAGCGGCACGGCGCGGCGAGTGGCGTACGACCGGTCTGACAGTACGTTGTCGTACCGCTCCCCGCGCCGTCGACTCCGACGCTCCGCTCCCACTGATATCATGTCCGCAGCCTATGACTGTCTGCTGTCGTTTATTCGTAAATCGTAACAAATAATCAAATAGAATCCATGTCCTCCTGGTCCACAGCCCATATGTAGTTGTATGCTGCCACTAAACCAAGGAAGCGACCGACCTACATAATGAAAATACTCTTTATATAATAATTTTGTACACCTGATTACCTGTATAACTACCTGTATACCTCTGATTCTATTCAGATGCACCTCACGTTTCTGCAATTCCAATAATATTCTAAATAGCATTAAATGCGTGCAACTGGATCCCGCAAATGTTCCCTTTGTGGCGTTAATAGCGGTGCTACAATGTACTGTCGGACCCATGAGACAATACTCCATGACAATCGGCGCGCAAACAAAATTTCCGGTATGGCGAGCTGACTATTTACGAATAATGCTGGCTTTATCATGCGGGAATGCTATTTAAAATACCTTTTACATAGTTGAAAGTAGTTTTTTAGTGGTAGAGCCACGCTGTAGACAGTATGAATGGGCCGGCTTGACCGGTTTGATAACACTGTCCCACAGAAAACAGACGTAAAGTGGCAGCTTGCTGTCGCGTATCGTTCGGTGAGTGAGATTTATGCCAGCACAATTCCCCCCTTCTTTCCCAATCCTTCTTTCGCTCCCTTAAGGTTCGGAACGCACCCATGATTCTTGTGTCTTGGGTGACTATGGACGGTGGAGATTACTTACCATCAGTTGACCCATCTGCTCGTTTACCAGTCTCTGCTATAAAGAAATTTGATGTTCTACCGAAAGACGTCAGTTGGTTGTAAAAACCAAGCGGAATCCTTTCTACAACATGCTTGAAAAATGTATGTCGCCGACCTCACAAAGAAGTGGGGAATAGTATCTAAGATGTACAAAAAAAATTGTCGTTAGTACAGAAAATGTAGCTTCCTTGGTGGCAGCATATATAGGCTGTGGACCGGGAGGTCCTGGGTTCGATTCTGACATGATTTTCCTGGGACTGGATGCCCCAAAGGTGGGTTGACGTCAGACGGGCAGCCGGTCGTGTTTAACCCAAATCCTTTCCTCGACATGCTTGAAAAAGTATGTTGCACCGACCCCAAGTTGAAGTGCGATAAGGGCAGAAAACCTGATAAAGGTCGCAGGAAGTCGCTGGATGCAGGCCGCTTCCAACAGGTCGATCTGGAAATCTTTGGGGGAGGCCTATGTTTAGCAGTGGACGTCCTATGGCTGATGATGATGATGATGGGCAGAAAAAAGATTATATAACAAATTATCATCTGCATCTTCCAAAAAATCACAAGATGCTTCGAATGAATCTAAAGACAGTGTCCGTGGCGCAGCGAGCGAGTAGCCGGCTGTGAAGCGAGAGGCCGCGGGTTCGATTCCCGCACCGAGACAAATGTTTGTATGGCCTACAGATATTTGTTTCGAGTCTGGGTGTTATGAGACCGAAAGTCTCTCGTAGTTCCTGATATCCACGACACAAGACTCGATCTTAGTGTGGGGTCAGGACTATGTATGTGACTGTTGGGTGTTATTTATTATTTAATTACGTCCTTAATGCTGAACTTTAACCTTCAAGCGGGCGCGCGGTCCGTTGTAACGGCAGCGATCGCGCGTAACCTAAAAGACCTATAAGCGATATAAGCGGAATAAAACACTCATTAATCAATAATCATTTATTTTTTTATAATTTGGAATGTTAGCCATAAACTAGAACATGCTTTATAACCAAAAATGAACTTTATTAATAATTTAACATAGCTCAAATTTTCTTTGACTTAAAAACCAATTTAGGAACACAAAATCTTTTTGGGTACCTTTAACTATCTATATATACATAGTACTTAGTAACATAAAATGAAACTAGGAAATTTGTTAGCTCCATGACATCAAATAATTAAAAAAAACATCATCTGGGCCTAATTTTCTTCAGGATCAGTGTCTTCGCGATCATTGCACATAAAACTAGCGTAGGTTTTTCTTCAGTGTCTTTTTCAATTACTTCTTTTTTATGCTGGGTATATTCTGCAGCTTCCTCTGCATATTGTGCTGAACTGCAAGCACTGATTTGCTTGCTTCATTTTAAGAATTTTCGACATCCATATTCAGATGTTATCTAATGTTTCTTTTTAGTTTTCATGGAAGATTTACCATTATAGATATTCTTTGGACATACTCTTTTGTCAAATCAATGCTCAATTCACGTAAATACTTACGTCTTGACCATAATTGGTACTATTTTAAAAAATAATATATCGCGTTGAGCGTCGCGCGTAACCTTTTTGACGACGGGCGCGCGTAGTCGTTTCGACGCCTGAGCCGCGACCAAAACAATTGCTGTTTGTCCGGTAACGGGAGTGCGGGGAGTACGGGTAAACAATTTATTTGGTACACAGTGATCCATTGACAAGCTACTAAGGACAGAAAATGCATGCGACGAGAATTATTGTTATTATAAACAAAAATGTATTGATGGCGGTCGATTCGACGCCGCGCGACCGCTTGAAGGTTAAACAGTCTCTATTAACATTCTACACACGTAATGCATCTCCTATTTCCTACACCCCACTATCCACAGTAAAAAAGACATTCCCACACGTTGAACCGTTGGATTTATCTCCCATATTGCCAATAAGTCCTTTACAATCTTGACAACAATGTGTATTATATCGGGTGATAGACTGTCCGGTTTAAGCTGAGCTACCTCCCCCCTCTGTACCTGTATTCCAAGTACTGGATCAAAGGAATACCCACCATTATCTATGGTCACAGTAAGGCTGGCTGGTGTAAATGGACGGTAGTGTATAGAAACGGCGTGGCATTCTTGCGGGATTGCATTAGTTAGAGATGGGATGGTACAACAGGAATGCGTCAAGTTTGTTTTTATCTAACAAGTGTAAAGTATAATGCATAACGTTATTGAGGATTGTCTTATCAAGCAAATATCGAATGTTTTTTTTTCGGCTCTCCCGAGGAGCTTGCGGCATCATAATTGGGACGGGTATGGGGGTATCCCTGTATAAGCATCAGTCATCCGCCTCTCGAGTCACAAGTCCCTCGATTTGCTTCTTCCCTCTTTGGATTCGGAGTATGAAAAAGCATAAATAGGCCGGCATGATTTTGGCGACCACTGATAAACCCATTGTTTGTCGCTAGTTTATTTGGACTGCACTACGCTTACCATCAGATACAGTTTAGTCACTTACGGCCGGTTTCAATAAACAATCTCAGCTCGAATGTGCAGATAGATAAAAAAGTAGCCAATAAGAATACAGTTTGAACATGACTCCGTCAAATTACTTGATTTGATTGGTTCATAATCGCGATCTATTTGCACTCTAAACTGAGATCGTTTATTGAAACCGGCCGTTAGCCGTACACGGATAAAAAAAAAGTTAAGGTAAATAGAGCGAGCCAATTCTCGCACAATCCGAATTCAAAATAATTTCTGATTCAAACTTCTGTTTCCAGTAAAAGATTAGATTTTTTTCGAATTCGAAATATGCTAGAATTAAGGGTTGTTTTATCTGAAAAAAAAATTCTATTATAACTGAGTTGTGAAATATTAATTATTTTACTTTAATAATTTTCACCATTTTTAATTAGGTGAGATTTTTGATGATTTCTTAGGTTTACGCGAATGTTATTCATTGAAATAAAACTAGTTTTTACGGATTTTATCGCGATTTGTTTTTGTATGTATTTTATTTTAATTTTATTTTTTTCCGTAAAAACTAGTCTTATTTCAATGAGATTTTCGATGATAGAAATAGGTTGGTAATGTGTTTTTTATGAACACATTTTATCCCTTACCCATTAGGTGACGCGTATTCTGCTATAACATATAAGAATGGTGCAGATACTGATGTTCTAAATGATTGTGCTGACAATACATTTACTGGTTTACATTTTTTCTTTTTCCTTTATCAAATAATAAAAATATGGTACTGTACGGCAGATAAATAAACCCCATCGAACATCTGTCCACACTTAACCAGTCTCGCTACAAAAAGCAGAAAATGGTGTAATAGGATTGGGATTCTTCTTGTATAAAGAGAGTTATATAAAGAGCTCCGTATTAATAAATAATCACAAGTTTAAAAACTTTATTGACCGACTTCCAACTTACCGATCGTGACCAAATTTATATGGGACCAACCATGAAACCATGAAATAAACTTTATCGAACACAAAAAGAATTTTGAAAATCGGTGCACATTTAGCGGAGATATCGAGTAACACACAAAAAAAATACAGACGAATTGAGGACCTCCTCCTTTTGTGGAAGGCGGTCGAAAAAACTGCTACATTAATTAACAAAATTCAACAAGAGTGACAAAAACCATTAAAATTAAAAAAAAATAAAAAATCTTTATTGATCACGTAGGCATGTAAAAAAGCACTTATGACAAGTCAACACAAGTAAATTTTTAAATTAGGATTGTAACACCCCATATCAACAATTAACGTGACGCGCCAAGAGATGGCGCCACGACCGATTTGCATCGCGCTATCAAGTTGTTACCGTCTTAAAATGACCTCTCAGCTTGATGTGGATGTATTTGTCTTCGAACCAAGTCTTCAAACTAGCGATGGAAACAACGGCTCACTTTTGCCATTAGGTTATGTCGCTTAGGCTATTCTTACAAAGCTATTACTTTAAATCGCTATTTAAAGCTACCAGCGATTCTCCGCCGCGCGGCTTTAGTAACTTATAGGTTACTTTTTTGATAGCGGCTTCTTGAATCGCCGCAGCTGTCTTGAATCGCCGCAGCTATCTAGAATCGCCGCAGTTGTGTTCATAGCAGTAAGCTTTATTACGAAACACGGTTTTCTCGTTCTAATATTATTTTGTGAATCGCGGTCATTTTATTGGTGCCCGCGTTTTGTTGATGTGCTTGTCGTATTTCGGATCGTAACGTGTTCTTAATTCTTTTTTGGATATTTAATAACATAATTTTGTTTTAATGAAAAAGGTAGTTTTATACAATATTAATTTAAAGTTTTTATTAGCATCATTAAAGCGAGTTATGAAACAATTGACGTTTTTAAGGAATAAATTCTTAACCGGGAATCTCCGAGTTTCGAGCAGTGCTCAAACAAATCTGCGTAGAAGTTCATGAAGCAGTGTCAACAAACTAACTGCATCGCCGTAATAGCGACTAGCATTTACACACATATTAAATTATGATGGTCATCACTTTCTAGTTGAAATAAGAATAAAAAAGTATTTTTAAATCAGTATCATTACATAGCTTTTTCGTCTACAAAATAATAAAGGTCGTAGGTTGCAATTCGATACGACCAAAAATACGCCTTATTATCTAGAAAATAAAGATCTAGTATCCAATGTTTATAAACCGAATTGTCGGCTTTTTAAATGGATTTACTTACCTTGACTGCAAATAGTTTCCAAAAAAATCACTAGATGTTGTTAAACAATTTGAATTACGTAATAATTTAACACTAAAATTACTAACCCATGATTCATAATAGTTCCAGCTTATTTCTATAGATGGCAATCGAAAATTGTGTCTAAAAGTCGCTAGATGTCACTATAGCAAATTGATACACTCTTCAAACGTAGTAGACATTAGTTTTAGCAAATTCTTATAGATGGCGCATACAGTCTCTGTCTCTGATCAATTTTAAAAACCTGAAAGCTTTTCAATAACGTTAGTAGTGATTTCCAAATCACCACTAATGTCGTTTTAAAGAAATAATACTATTACTTAAACGGCGATCGTTGTAACGACCATGACTACTTCAAACCAAGCCATCGTATCAAGCCTATGATTGCCTTGTAAACAGTGTCTGCAGTCACACCGATGGGGATGGGTCCTCTGGCTTCCGACTTAGCTTCCACTGCGTGGGACTATCTTGGGACCTTAGGAGGGAACGTGACTACCGACTTCGCTTCCACACCGTGGGACGTATAGGGCGTATCGGCTAATAAACCACCATCTCACATCCGTCGTGTGTCTTATTCTCTTCACCTCTCCCCTGCGCTGATCAGACCGTTATGCAATGTTACAGGATTAATATAATTTACATTATATATTTGAACTAGCTGACCCGCGCAACTTCGTCTGCGTATGAGAGAGAGGGTTGAAAGAGTGAGTCGTACGCACCTATAATCCAATAATTCTAAAGGAGGTAATGGGATGATCTACTTCGGTCCGATTTCGTCAGTCACCCCGTCCGTCATCCCGTCAGTCACCCAGTCAGTCACCCCGTCGGTCACACCGTCTCTCACCCCGTCTGTCACCCCGTCGGTCACCCCGTCTGTCACCCCGTCTGTCACCCCATTGGTCACCCCGTCTGTCATCCCGCCTGTCACCCCGTCTGTCACCCAGTCGGTCACCCAGTCGGTCACCCCGCCTGTCACCCGTCTGTCACCCGTCTGTCACCCCGTCTATCACCCCGTCTGACAACACTAAAAGAATTTTTCACATCGAACCAGTAGTTTCTGAGATATCAACTTCCCCACTTTTAAACATTTTTCATTTCTGCTCCGCTCCTATTGGTCATAGCGTGATCATATAGCCTATAGCCATCCTCGATAAATGGGCTATCCAACACAAAAATATTTTTTCGATTCGAACCAGTAGTTTCTGAGATATCAACTTCCACGCTTTTAAATATTTTTCATTTCTGCTCCGCTCCTATTGGTCATAGCGTGATGTTATATAGCCTATAGCCAACCTCGATAATTTAGCTATCAAACACAAAAAGAATTTTTCAAATCGAACCAGTAGTTTATGTCTGAGATATAAATGTTCTCGATTTTGCAACATTTTTCATTTCTGCTCCGCTCCTATTGGTCATAGCGTGATCATATAGCCTATAGCCATCCTCGATAAATGGGCTATCCAATACAAAAATAATTTTTCAATTCGAACCAGTAGTTTCTGAGATATCAACTACCCCGCTTTAAAACATTTTTCATTTCTGCTCCGCTCCTATTGGTCATAGCGTGATGTTATATAGCCTATAGCCACCGTCGATAATTGGGCTATCCAACACAAAAAGAATTTTTCAAATCGAACCAGTAGTTCCTGAGATTAGCGCGTTCAATCAAACAAACAAACAAACTCTTCAGCTTTATAATATTAGTATAGATTTGACAACAGGCAGGCAAGTATGGACATAATAACGATGGGATGGCTGAGATAGGGTGCTAAGGGGAAATAGGAATAGAGTGTAAGGGAATGGATTGTATGGGAATGGCATATGGCAGGAATGGTGGCAGGGGATTGACTGGAAATACTGGAAGCAGTTGGGATTGGTCCGTGAGGCCCTATCCTAGCTAACCTACTAGCCTTTCTCTAGCTACCTACGGATTTTTTCATTCGTTATTTATTCATTAGTTAACATTCTGCAAAATAAATACAACGAAGCTCACGAGACTTTCTCCTTTCAGATTGCATCTGTAACGTTTTGTATAACGCATGCTATTTCAATCAAACAGTAATTTGACTTTCATCTCAATGAAAACAACAATAAAACAAACTATTTAATTTTATTTGTAGAAATCTTTGAATCGGCTTTAAAAATTAATTCTCTGCGTGAAGTAATAAACCCAATCGACGATCATATCGACGGTTCCAAGGCAAAGTGCTTTAAGCGACATTTTTTGCGATATTGAGTTATATATATATTTGGAATCAGCGAATTTTTCTGCGTTTTTTGACGCTAGTTTCATTTTTTTTTGACGACTTTTTTGGCGCTTAACACAACACGAAAAATAGCTTCCATTTTGATGTTCATTGATTGAAACGACACAAGGTTTTACCATTTTCGGCCCTCAGTCACTTAAGATTTTTAGGCTTCTACTTGATTTAATTTCATTTGTCGGTTAAACCATTTTTGCAGTTACTATTTTGAACACCCAATGTATTTAAGACATTTTCGCTTTTACTTTAACCATAGTAAATAACATAGTATGTTTAATAAATATTTATATTTTTGCTCCTTATCTGGATACTATCCATGTCTGTACCTCCAATAGGTTATGTCCTCGATCTTCGCTACATTTAGTTTCAGATTTCTACAGTCTTCATCGACCTGTATGTCTCGCCCAACGATTTAATGGCAAACACCAGGCCTATGGTATCATATCTGGGTTTAAAGCTATTCATTCATTCAGCGACAGTGTTTTCTTCTTGATGCAGCATGTCAAACAAGCTGAATGTCGCGGTACTGATCACAATCTCGAATACTGACCATACCCTCGTATATTAAGTATAATGGTTGAACAGGGAGCCAAACAGCTCTACACCATAAGAGCCCAGTGCCCACGCCTCGATAAGAAAGTAATTAAAGCCTTCTTCAAGTGATGGAGATAACTAAGAATCTTGTTAGATGAAATCGGAGCAAGTAATATTTGCTTCGGGTCGCTTCAAGCTGGTCGTTCAGCAAGTTGTGCAAAAAGAAGATAGTACTTCATCATGAGCAAATTATTTTAATGATAATGAAGGGAGGTATAGAATCACTGTAAATCTAGATCCTTTATTTTTTTATATTAGTAATATAAAACTACCCACATAATACAATATTTACTAACCATAAAAAAATTGGTGAAAAATCAAATCTGTTGTAAATGTTTATTATTTTGGTCATATCAATAACATAAAATCGTAAAATAATTTTGGGTTTGCATCATTTTACCCTACGCCGCGCCCATGTAACATACCACTTGTGCTAATTTCTGGCAAGTATTTTTTTATGAACATTATGATACATGGAGGATAAAGCAGTTTTGCTTTTCCTGAAACGTAATCGTATTACGATATGAATCAATTTCGTCTCCGCTATAATATCTGTAATGGGCACTTGAGTCACTTTGCCTCACTCTAAAAATTCTTTCAGTTGATGCATATTGGGTTAAGCGACACTTATTTTTGAAAATACAGCTCATTTAAACACAATTTATATTCAAAAAGTTGCGATATGTGCAAACGCAAGAAATATATTAATTTTGCTAAAATCTTCCAAGTACTTTTTTTATAATGAATTTTTTTTCAAAAAAAAAAACTTTGAACCTCTCTCCTGTAAAGTTTCAAAAATGTCGCTTAACGCACTTTGCCTTGGAACCGTCGATATAAAGTTAACTTGGTTGCAGTGGTAATACCAGCTTACAAAGTGGGACTTAAGACTTTGTAAGCCACTTTATTTAAATAAACATATTTTATTATTGATATATTGCGATAAATCTCTTCAAAATAGTTCCTAGAAGATAAGATGACTGCCTAGGTGGCGTAATTGTATTGTAAGTGTGGTACGACTACCGTCCTGAGGTCTCGGGTTCGATCCTCAGATCGGGCAAAGTGATATTGGGTATCATCAGCCCGGAAACTGGAATTTGTATCCAATACGGCAAGAAACTGGGCTGACCGACCCGAACTTATTTCCGTCCCAGTTATGAAGAGCTATCCTAACTGGGACGGAAATAAGCTCGGGGAAACCTGGATGTTCTAGTTCTCCGGATATCTATCTACCTACCCCTTCAGGATACATACATATAGGGTTACTTTTCAGCGCCTCTACTAATCTAGAGTTAAACATAAACCAAAAGTGATATTGGATTTTTGCATATCAGTCCGGAGTCTAGAATTTGTGCCCGATATGGCGATAAGACCGCCTCCTATCACGTCTGGGACGGAACTAAGCTCGACGACATCCACGGATGGATTGGTGTTCTAGTTCGCTAGTGCGCCTCTGCCTACTCCTTCGTAAAACAGGCGTGAGCTTATGTTATGTAAACCTAAACTCGGTTTACTTTCAGCTCCCTATATTTTTGGGATAAATAAAGATTTATCGCGGAACTGCAATTAATTATTGGCACCAGAAATAAAGCGACGATTAAAAAAGTACTAGGATAACATAACGATCAAGTAGGTATGAAGAATGTAAAATCCACACCAATCACATGGAATTTAATATCTGACACGTCCATGACGTCCTCGGCCCTATGTCAATTATGGAGTGTTATAAAAGGTCGAGGGGTCAAGTGTTAATGTGGTGTATTGAGACGCAATTGATGTCAATTAAAAGTACACAACTTAACAGCCGGATGATATAATCAAACTTTGTTAAAGAAGTGTGATGACATGATGGATCATAGATATAGGAGTAAACTATTCATAACATAAGCTTACGCCTGTATCCCCGAAGGGGTAGGCAGAGGCGCCCTAGCGAACTAGAACACCTACATTTCGCCGAGCTTAGTTCCGTCCCAAATTTGATAGGGGGCGAACCTATCGCCATATCGGGCACAAATTCCAGACTCCGGGCTGATATGGAATAATCCAATATCACTTTGCCCGACCCGGAGATCGAACCGAAGACCTCAGGACGGTAGTCGTACTGAAATACAACCACGCCACCGAGGCACTATTCCATTTCTTTTTTTTGGGTTGGCAACGCACCCATGTTTCTTTGTGTTTTAGGTTTCTATGGGAAGTAGAGATCACTTACCACCATGTGACCTATCAGATCGTTTGCCAGTCTCTGCTATAAAAAAAGTCTACACTCAATAGATAGTCACAAGTTTAAAAACTTAACGGACCGACTTCAAATCCGATTGTGACAAAATTTATATGGGACCCTTGAAATAAGCTCTATCGAACAAAAAAAGAATTTTGGAAATCGGTCCACATTTGGTGGAGATATCGCGTAACATATAAAAAAAATACAGACGAATTGAGGACCTTCTCCTTTTTGGACGTCGGTCAAAAATAAAAAGCAGTACGCCTTTTTCCTAAAATAAGTAGTGCTTGTTTATAGTTTTTACTCGATTCTAAAGATGTAATTTACATAAAATGTCAGTAGCGAACATAAACTATACAAATACAGACATAATATTATCTTTACTCAAATATTATATTTTAAACTACGTAAAAACATCCAATGTATTACTGGATTTAGTACTTGGTGTGATAAAAATTGATTTTTATTGGGCACTGCAAACATAGCGTCCTATAAAATCTGAGATAATTATTCTATGCATTCAAAAAACGGGGAAAACTTTGTAAAGTCTATATATAGTCTATTGAATCTATTTAAATGAAATACATTATAGATCAATACCATAATAATACTGATTTCTTAAGTTTACGGGAATGTTATACATTGAAATAAAACTATTTTTACGGATTTGGACATCCGATCAGTCCAACCCGTAATCACAACTGCAAAGCCTTCGAAACGTCGGGAATAAAAATAAAACAAATCGTGATAGAATCCGTAAAAATAGTTTTATTTCAATACTATAATAATGCTGGACGTTCTGGAAGAAGATATGAGAGCCAATGATAGTTTTATTTCAATACTATAGTAATGCTGGACGTTCTGGAAGATGATATGAGAGCCAATGGCCTCACCATGGAGGATGCTCAAGACCGGGCGAAGTGGAACCGTTTAAGTAGGAAGGTGGACCCTGGCAGAAGGCAGAAAGAAAGAAAGAAAGATAATAATACTATTTCGTTTTAGTGTCTCTTCAATTAAGTTCGATTTGCGGTGTTACGTGATTAACCACAATATTTATTGAAATTCGACACAGTTCAGGAACCCTGCTTATTTTGACAGTAGCTCACGCCTGTATCCCCGAAGGGTTGGGCAGAGGCGCACTAGCCAACTTGTACACCCACATTTCGCCGAGCGAAGTTCCGTCCCAGATGTGATAGGGGGCGAGCCTATCGCCATATCGGGTACAAGTTCCAGACTCCGGGCTGATATGGAGAAATCCAATATCACTTTGCCCGACCCGGGGACCCGAGACCTCAGGAGTGGTACCGAAATACAACCACGCCACCGAGATAGTCAAAAGGCAGTCGAGGCTTATTTTGACAGCAATGTCAATTTGATGTTGATTTTCCTTCTCTTCGTTTATATTTCCCTCATGGTTGTTGAGCATAGTGACTCCATGCAAGGAATTCGTCAATAGCCTTCTTCCATTTGCCACGGTCTTCAGCTTGATAGATTCCAACATGATTGGCGTCTCTATTTGCTTAGACTCCTGGTCAGACCAGCGTTCGGGGTCCCTTCCTCTTGGTCTTTTGTCTTTTTTTGTCTTTTGATGTAGATTTTTTTTTCATAGTAGAGACTGGCAAACGAGCTGATGGGCCACCTGATGGTAAGTGATCTCCACCGCCCACAGACACCCGAGACTCAAAAAGAATCATGGGTGCGTTGCCAACCTAAAAGGATGGAATGGAAGGGGAGGGAAGGGGATTGGGAAAGGGAGGGGGAATTGGGCTACCGGAAATCTCACTTACCGAACGAAACGCGACAGCGAGCTGCCACTTTACGTCGATTTTCTGTGAGACAGTGGTATCAAACCGGTCGATCCGGCCCATTCGTGCTGTAGACGTATTGTCTATAGCGTGGCTCTACCACTCTTTCTTTCTTTCTACCTGCCCTTATCCCTTATTATGGGGTCGGCGCAACACACTTTTTCAAGCATGTTGCAGAAATGATTTGGCTAAGTTTTTACGACCGGCTGCCTGCCTGACGTCAACCCCCTCTGAGGGGTCCAGTCCCGGGAAAATTAAATTAGAAAATTCGCTTTGTCCAACCTGGGAATCGGACCCACGACCTCCCGGTCCACAGCCCATACATGCTGCCACTAGATCAAGGAGGAGGAGGACCACTCAAGAAGATTTAATAATCTCTATAAACCGGATGGGAAAGTATAAAATCTGGTTAACTTGAATTTATTTTTATGTCAAAAAAACGTCTACCTAGTTAAAAATAGTCCAAAATAAGACATCGTGGGATCGTCATGACTGTGCATAATATCTTCTTCACGGTTGCTAACAACACTGTTACACTTTGATGATTAAGATAATCAATTAATTAGCTAATCTGTTACGCTTGAAACTAAATTGACGAAATGTGTAATCTTTTGTGATTCCTTGCATGGAGTCACTATGCTCAACAATCATGAGGGAAAGATAAAGGAGAAGGAAAATCAACATCTTTACACTGCTGTCAAAATAAGCCTCGACTGCCTTTTGACTGCTTCGATGACGTAGTTGTATTTCGGGACGACTACCGTCCTGAGGTCTTGGGTTCAATCCTCGGGTCGGGCAAAGTGATATTGGATTTGCAATATAAGCTCGGAGTCTGGAATTTGTGCCCGATATGGCGATAGGCTCGCCCCCTATCACATCTGGGACGGAACTAAGCTCGGCGAAATGTGGGTGTTCTAGTTCGCTATTACGCCTCTGCCTACCCCTTCGGGGACACAGGCGTGAGCTTATGTTATGTTATGTTTATGTTATCATTATAACGGTTAGCAAATTAATGTCTCCAGTTTGAACTTTGAATGTTGTGAGGCCAAAAATATTTTGTAGTTTTTAATATTCATTCAGACATGTATCTTACTGTGGAATTATTATCATGTAATTATTATTTCTATTATGTTTACAAATTTTAGTAATCAATCTTGTTTATTTAAATTATTGTTTTTCAACAAGATACCAACAGCGGAAATCAATTAGTAACTTTCTTATATCACGCAAGCTGTTTAGAATTTCCAATGTCTAGACTTAATTTTTGATTATTTCTCTTTTATATAATTTTATATGCAGTATTTAAAAATACTAAAAAACACCGGAGTCAAAGACCGAAACCAGTATTTCTAGGAAAGTTTGAATAATTTTGATATAAAATAGAGCTATTAATATTATGAGTCATGTTAAGCATTCCTAACGTAACCATTTTATTGCATTTATAGTTTCGGAAGTCGAGAGACATTATTCAATTATAGAAAACACGTTATTGAAGCTTCGTGTAATCTAATGGTATGTTAGAAATCACTTTATTAACATTAATGAAATGTAATAAATCGAACTACGCTTTGTTTATGTTATCCTAGTATATTAAAAATAGATCTTTGGACATTAGTAATGGATATTTTTTTCTTACAACCTGCCCCCCTTATCCCATGTGGGTTCGGCGCCTTGTCAAGCATGTTGCAGATAGGATTCGACTTAGTTTATTACCACCCGCTGCATGCCTGACGATAACCCCGTCTGGAGGTTCCAGTCCCGGAAATTCCTAACTAAAACCGGTCCACAGTCCAATAATTATTGTTATAAATCAATAATTATTTATTTGGTACAAAGTTTTGTATAATAAAAAAAACGCGTCCTATTCGCTAGAGGATAATATTGCCAGGATAATTTCTATCCTCATTACACTAATAAATTAATGAACTTCCTTCCACCATCCGTAACAGACAAAAAATCCAAACTGAGCATCATATAAAAACATCCTATCATTAATTTAAGCTGGCAACCCTAATGATTGTGGCGAGTTGTTTTTTTTCGTCTGGCAACACCGGCCGTGTTTACGGTCTGGTAACACTATCATTCTCGCTGCGCCGACATTCATTCCCATCCTTTGTCCGTACTTGCTGTCATTAAACTTTTTAATCATTTTTGATGAGACTATTTTTCGGATTGAAACAGGTGGACGGATGTCTTTTTTGTAAGGATTTACTATGTTGCGCTGGAATCGTTCTGTTAGGTTATAATTTTGTATGAAGAGGCCTGTTATTGAGCTATTGCGATTTGTTCGATAGTTTATTGACGGTTGGATTTTACCTCTATAATAGTGTTGTTCGATTGATGACTGTAGTGCTAACAATAATCGATAAAGCCACGATTTATCAGTGTACTTAGGCTTAGTTTCACATGTTTTTTCTCTCGTTATGATAGTGTATGGTTGATAGACCTACGGCCGGTTTCAATAAACAATCTCAGTTCGAATGTGCATTACAAAAATTAGCCAATAAAAACACAGTTTGAACATGACTCCGACAAATGACGTGATTTGATTGGTTCATAATAGCGATGTATCTGCACTCTAAACTCAGATCGTTTATTGAAACTGGCCGTAGATAATGTGAGTTATGTGACCGTAATAATGTGCCGCAAGCGCACCCGGCAACACTTTCTCCGTCCCGAGCCTCCTCCGCGTACCGTCGCTCGTATCACGGATCACGTTACGCTGCCTGAGCCTGCAGCTCCAGTGAAATAGAGTCCTCAAGATTTGTCCGGTGCCACCGTGAGCGCTTCGGCCGTTGGCGTGGCCGTTGGCGTTGGCGTAAAAGGCGTTGAATCTGGCTAGCAACGACAGTTTCCTAACAGTGCAAAGGAGGAAGCATCGCCAACGATCCATCGCGCACCGCTGCGGCAAAGCTCCCGCGGAGCCCAATATAAATACTGGAATCGTGCCGAAACGTCAATTTTAAGGCATTTGATAAGGCTCTCTAAGGCTCTAAGGCTGGAGTGCCGTTTGTTGTTTGTTGCACCTTATCTTGATGAGGACTTCTGGCCGTAGGGCGTGGTGTTTTGACGCTTTCGCGGACAAGTGCCATACGAGCGCAAAAAGACATAGTGCATAGTTTTTTATAGTTATAATTATGTATGTTAACTTGTAACGTATTGATCTCTGGGCCATAGTTGCCTGAAAATAAATAACATACATACATGACTCACGTCTGTATCTCCGAAGGGGTAGGCAGAAGGGAACTAGAGAACTCGATCACCCCCATTCCGCCGCGCTAATTTACGTCCCACATGTGATAGAGGGGAGCCTATCGCCGTATCGGGCACAAATTCCATAAATATTAATAAATAAAAATAATAATCTGCTCTAAGTCATCGTGTAGGTAATAATTATCTTCGACGAGGCTCTAGCACTTATAAAAATTCTGTATTTAAAAATGCACCATGTCTATAGCAGTACCGTACCAATAAAAAGTGTTACCAGGTAACCGATTAACCGGCCCATAAAATACTTTTACCAAGACACACATTCAGTACAATACAGATCAAGACGATAAAACAAAGAATGTACCAAAAACAATACCCGTGAAATCGAAAGTGCGCGTTAAAATAACACAATACCGTTCTAAATAGCGCTTTCACTTGTCATTATTAACTGTCAAAATGTTATAACTTGTAAAGATGAGCTCTATCAACCTGCCTTCGACTCAATTTTGGGTAAGATAGAATTCTAAATTGAATGACAGTGAGCGTCTTTTCAGATCAGACGATTAAACGTTCTTTCATTACAGTCAAATATTGACAAGTGACAGGTCATCATAAGTTGGTATTTGGTAGCGATATTGACAAGAATTGTTTAGTAAAATTGGAATTATATTGATGAAGTTACTGTCGGCAGATCTAATATGAGAATGAGATACCTCAGAATCTAAGGCTTAGATTGAGACGAAATTAGTTCATCTGTGTCCCAGAACATCATTCGTTAGCTGCGCGATACGTCACTTTAGTTTATGTTACGTCTTCTAAGTTCATTTTCGTTAGTTGCATGGTAAATCTTCTAAGTTGATCCTTGTTAGTTGCATATTACGTTATCTAGGAACATCTTCGTTAGTTGCATGTTACGTCATCTAAGTTTCTTTTTGTTAGTCTCATGTTCCGTCATCTAAGTTCATTTTTCGACCGACCTCCCAAAAAGGAGGAGGTCATCAATTCGTCGGTTTTTTTTTGTAACGCGATATCTCCGCCAAATGTGGACCGATTTTCAAAATTCTTTTTGTGTTCGATACAGCTTATTTCAAGGGTGGTTCCATATAAATTTAGTCACGATCGATATATTGGAAGTCGGTCAGTTAAGTTTTTAAACTTGTGATTATGTTAGTCGCATGTTTCGTTATACAAGTTCATCTTCGTTAGTTGCATGTTACGTCATTTAAATTCATCTTTGTCATTCCCATGTTATGTCATCTAAGTTCGTTTTTGTTAGTCACATGTTCCGTTATCCAAGTTTATCTTCGTCAGCTACGTTTTATGTCATCTAACTTCATAATGTCAACTTCATCTTCAGTTGCATGTATGCATATTGTGAATTCGTGAGCCTTTTGACTTATCGACTAAAATTGTTCCTTGAGTTACCTACTCATGAATAAATTTAGTTCCGGTTCTCTTTTTCTTTACTATATTATTTAAGCAATACCCCGTAATAATACTTATTGTATTATATCATAAGTATATGATAATATCATCAATCTCTGACTTTATTCCACTGTCATGTTATTATGGTAATGCATTAACGTGTAACAAATACAGAGATTTATCTTTGAATAATTATGTTTGCGAAATTTTTGTTACTTTATTTTTTTTTTAAGATATATGAGTAACATTAATCGAAGTTGCAAAATCATTCGGCAAATAAATGCACATGCCGAAGGGTTATTAACTACCGATCTTACCTTCGAGGAAAAGTACTGTATCAATCAATTTCGGACTTCCCAAAACAGATTAACTGCTTTCATTAAAGCATACATTTAAAACGACAGAGTAAAAATGCAATTTAATTGCCTTTAAGGCATTTAGATTACATCGGTGTGCAATATTTGCATTTTATGCAGATGACTTCCTTAATAAAGAATGGTCCTTTTTTATCCGAACACGAAAATGTGACTACATCATACCTTTTACGCAGTGCAGTTTAAAAACCAACGAATAGTGACAAACAATGAGTTTAAGGCTGCCGACACGAACTCAGCGGAAGCGGAACGGCGGCGAAGGCGCGGCGTCCGGCGCGTTCAATGCTTAGATTTAAATGGAACTGGTTTCGAAGGCAGCGGCGCGGCGCAGGGAGCGGTGTACGAGCGATGTGCAAAAATAGCGGTGCGTTGCCGCCGTTTATCTCCCGTTGAGATCGTGTCCGCAGCCTTACGGGGTCACTAGCATCATAATATTATCATGAATTGACTCCCTCAAGTCATGTCTAGCCTTTCGGGAAATCGTCTAACCTCTCATTGGTGGATCTTGTGACGGGAACCACACTATGGACCACTGTGGCAGGTTTTAATACTACGTGTACTGTAGTCGCGGATACATTTTAAATGTAGTAGCATATGCAACAAAAAAGAAACACTTCTATGAAAACCGCATCGAAATTGGTTGAAAAATGGCAGTAATTCATATTTTAAATTCTGCAATGAGCAAGAGTGGGGGTGTAGTGGGGATATCTTGCTATCCCTTTCCAACGCACGCATCGTTATGGCCGTAACGTGATTTTACTGATACTTCTATTTCCCGCTGTTTGAAGGTTACATCAAACTACAAAGGCTTTTTTATTTTTGAGAGTATTTCAATATTTCTTTCTGTGTTACGTTTTAGACGACGTTTATTTCGTATAAAATCAATTTTAAAAAATTTGTCAAGTACCCAATTGAGCGTTATTTGTGACCCCAATGGCGAATTCAGTTCAACTTATCGAAAAACATCATCCAGTACACAAACAGCCTCAAATCTGCCCAATCATTACGCATAAAATAATTTGGATAAAAACCTTTACACACAAAAACCCGTTGATTGGTGCTTGACCGCCTGTCGGTTTTTTGGTCGAGAGAAAATCAGGTCAATTATGGTTATGATATAGCTACAGAATGCAAACGATGGCTGGTAAAAAACATAATAATATGATGTCAATCTTCATAGGTTAATGTTTGATTGCTGATAAGTAACTAGCGTCAACAAAAAATAGTTGACTTGTGAATTGTGAATGAATTGAATGTGGTATTTTGCGGCCGTTAAAATGACTGTTTAATTTGCGTTGCCCATAAAATAGTTGTATATTTTCCAGTTTTTTTTTATAGCAGACTGGCAATCGAGCAGATGTGTCACGTGATGGTAAGTGATCTCCACTGCCCATAGAGACCCATGACCCAAAAAGAATCATGGGTGCGTTGCCAACCTAAAAGGAGGGAATGGAAGAGAAGGGATTGGGAATTCCACCGTAAATCTCACTCACCGAACGAAACGCGACAGCAAGCTGCCACTTTACGTCGGTTTTCTGTGAGACAGTGGTATCAAACCGTTCGAGTCGGCCCACTCGTGCTGTAGACGTTAGTCTACAGCGTCGCTCTACCACTCAAACTTATCCCATTCTAAGGTAGGGTCAGTGCAATACACTTTCTAAACATGTTTCAGAAAAAAATCAGCTTAGTTTTTATGATTGAAAACTAAAATTAAAACTCATGAAAATGTTGCCTGTCACATATGCTGCTAGAAAGCAACCAATTTTAACCTTCATTTAAATCATTAACCTTCATTTCATTTCTATTTCACTAGTCCAGATATTTACGGGATACCATCGGTTTCATAAAATAATAGCCGACCGTGAGCGCGGCGCTCCTTTGAGCTGCGAGTAACGGTCGCATTCAGTTTAATGCACTTTGTTAATTGAACTAGTAATTATGCGGAGTACCCACTACCCGCTCATAACCGGCTTTTGTGCATATTGTTCGTGATGGGGCAAAGATGACACGCAGTGTATTGCTAGTTGTTTTACCAGTCAACCACGACTTTTTTGTAATTTCTCGTTAACGACTACCTAAAATATTTGTATGATAAATACATGAACGCCTTTAGCGATTACGTGGAGACTTAATTTAATTTTGTATAATTTCATTTAATATTGGGTTTTTATTTTACTCTGTTCAGTAGTAGCCCGCAGCCTGGAATTTGTGCCCGGTATAGTAGGCTCACTGGGATTATATCTGAGACGGAAATAATCTCTGCGGAAAGTTTTTTAGTTCGCACAACGCACACGTTCGCACAGCTTATGTAGAAATATAATTTCAAATTGAAGGTATTGTGACACTAACATTTTGGCGGAGCTATTGAAATGTCGGGACTCGAGACCAAAAATAAAAACAAATCGCGATAAATCCGTAAAGACTAGGTACTTGTTTCAATTTTATAGTCCTTAAATTATACCGAGAGAACAATAATCCTAAACGACCGTTTAATATTTTATCTTTAGTTAAGTGTATACAATTAAAAATCATAATAAAATTAACAACAGTATGTAAAAAAATTTAATTGTTGAAACCTATATGCTATAGAAAATTTTACGATGTATCTTATAGAGGTGAAAACTTTGTTTGAACGCGCCAATCTATGGAACTAAAACATCGATTTGAATATATTTTTTCTATATGAAAGCTACAATATCCTTAAGTAACATAGACCACCTATTTTTTGTCCGCGAGAATTAAAAATTAAAATTTCTTTTAAAACGATCGACTGTAACAATTCTTCCCATTCATACTATTTCATCAGACTTTTAGAATGGTAGATACATTTCTTCCAAAAATTCGTCTGTATTTTTTATGTATGTTTTGCGATATCTCCACCAAATGTAGACCGAATTTAAAAATTCTTTGTATTCGATAGAGCTTATTTCAAGGGTGGTCCCATATAAATTTGGTCACTATCGGATTTGAAGTCGGTCTGTTAAGATTTTAAACTTGTGATTCTTCTGATGCGGTGTCTATGTGTGTTGCCAATAAAATGTCATACCCGTGATTTTAGGATTTTACGGATTAGCAAATGATGATAATTATTGAGATTAATTTCCGATGTATTTGATAAACGCTGTGTATTTGTTACAATTAATGTTGACAAAATTGTCCCAAAGGACAGAGCTACATCCCAAAAAAAAAACAAAAAGGCAGAAAAAATCTACAGTAAGATATCAAAAGCAATAACAATGAAACCACAATGGATGTGACCCAGACAAAGGAAACGGGGCAAAACTGTCCATAATCACACGAACACTGAAACAAAATAAATATTGTTTCCAACCGCGCACCTATCCCACGCATAACTGTGGCGGTCATTTTATCGTAATATACTTTTAATGGCCGACATATTGCAAAATTCCATCTGTTTGCACTATCCAATTTTGTAAAATAGATTACACAGACTAGTCTTAATAAAATATAAGATATTGTCCCTATTCAGCCTCCGCGGCGCAGTGGGCGTGTAGCCGGCTGTGAAGCGAGAGGCCGCGGGTTCGATTCCCGCATTAAGACAAATGTTTGTTTGGCCCATAGATATTTGTTTCAAGTGTGGGTGTTGTGAGACCGAAAGTCTCTCATAGTTTCTGATACTCATGATACAGGTTATACCTAGTGTGGGGTCAGGACTAGGTGTGTGACTGTTGGGTGTATTTATTATTTATTATTATCGACTGATTTCAAAAAATGAGAAGGTCCTTAATTCATCTGCTTTTTTTTTATTATGCATGTTCCGCGATATTTACGTTCTTTTTGTGTTCGATAGAGCTTATTTCAATGGTGGTCTGGTATAAATATAGTCACGATCGGATACATTTTGAAATTGGTCCGTTAAGGGCGACTTTTAGCGCTACTAATCAACAATTACACGTTATCTCGATTTATCATACAGCTCACTCCTAGGTTTAAATCAAGATGGTTAAAAAAATATGTGGGCCTTACTTATAAAAACAGTTTAGCTGAGCAAATGGCTAAAGATAGTCTGTCACTTTTTTCCTTGTGTCATATTGTTTGAAAATAAAAGGGACAGTCTATTCTTTACAATTTGCTCAGTTAAACTGTTTTTATTATAGGTAAGGCCCAATATTTCTTTTCACCCGCGAGTTTCGATTCACTCCAATTTAAGTAGTTTTAGTTTTTGTAACTATTGCAGTGGAATGGAAATTAAACAGTCAGGTAATTAAAGTACAAGTTAATCTGAAGTTAATGATATAATTGTGAAAGTATACAAATAAAAAACTCTTTCTAAACCGTAAGAATAGCTCACAATTACCCGCCAAAACCAATTTGCCCCTCGTTCCGATGCCACCATAGAACAGTTTTTTATCTAATCTAACTGGCAAATCAATGTTATAGATCTGCGCCAATACAAAAAATAAAAACTCGTTTTATTCCTTTAATAGATTAATGAATGAATTTATTTATAAATCAATGACTTAAAGGCGTTAAGTGCAGATGTATAAAAAATCTTGTTTCGATTCAATGACAGCTCATCTCGAGTGCAAAAACTGAGTACCGTTATTGGCGGTTAAACAAATTTTATTTAATAGATTACGTTGAAAATGTGACAAATTGTCCAACAATGTGAACTTTTTTGTGTGAAACCGAAAAAATCGAGTCAACTTTTTGGGTCAATGGTTTTCGTTTGCATCGGCTTATGATTCCGCCATTTATCCGTATCTCCGTATAATGATTACAATCCGTGAGAAAAAACTTGATTGTTTTATAAACTCGAGAGGTAATATCTTTATTATGGGAAACTTGATTTTTGATTTGGTATCATTATAAGTAGATTTGTAATGTGGGTTACTAGGATTAAAGCTGTTCCGAAGACTGCCCGAGGTACTAGGCGAGCATGAGCTGCGTGAAAGTCGAGACTTTACTGAGGGTATTGTGTGCGTCGCTACTTTCAAACGTGGCGCGTTCTTCCGGGTCGCGGGTCACGCCCCAGAGATTCAAGGTCGATTTGGTGCATCGACCTATTTGGAATTATGATTGCCTGGTACTTGACGACACTCGAAGCGGCAATAGTTTCGGGGAAATGAGAGCGATAGAGGTTGTGTGTGGTACAGTAAAATTGTCTGTATGTCATCAAACTATGTACGAATATTTTTAATATAACATACATAGTTAAAACAAACTTAACTTTATTATTATTAAAACTTCAACTTGATGACCGTAGGTCTCATTTTTGGTTTCATTCATAAATGGAGATAATTTTTTAAGAGATTTGTTTGCCCTTCAAAGAAAGGCAAGTAAGTCCATTACCCGACAGGCAAACTGATTGACCTACCAAATAAAAAAAAAAACAGTTTTCTTCATCAGCGCTATCAATACTATCATCTATCTAGTAATTTCTAAGATGAATAACGAGGAAAAAGCATCGCCCACGGCTCAACCCGCGTATGTGGCTTTAAATCCAATTAAATTAGCAATTAGTGTCCCGTGATTATATTTAAATAGCTTTGCGCTCGTGGCTTCACCTGTGATGCATGGAAATTACCCCTTCACCCCGTAGAGGTTTAATTTTTACAACTTTAAGTAGATAAACTTAACGTACCGACTTCAAAATGTATCCAATCGTGACCAATTTTATATTGGATATATAGATAATAAGCTCGAACACGAAAAGAATCTTGAAAATATTGATCCACATTTGGCGGAGATATCGCCTAACATACATTAAAAAATACAGACGAATTGGGGACCTTCTCATTTTTTTTAAATCGGTCGATAATGCAGAATTTACATCAAAGAGTTCAAGTTTGAAATATAATTAATTAGAAAGAAATCTTGACGTATTTCAGGCCTCGATTTGCTTCTTCCTTTTCGGGCGTGAAGAAGCAGACCGGCATGATTCTGGTGGGCGTAGAACGTCCACCTACAAGGTGGACCGACGACCTGATAAAGGCCACAGGAAGTCGCTGGATGCAGGCCGTTTCCAACAGGTCGATCTGGAAATCTTTGGGGGTGGCCTATGTCCAGCAGTGGACGTCCTGTGGCTGATGATGATAATTTTGGTGATCACCGATCTTGGTGTTTTTTTGGAAGCACTGCGTTTACCATTAGCCTTGCTCGGATGAAAAAAATAATGTAGAAGGTTTTGTCAACAGCAAAATGCTCCATCGGGTGTTTTGTAGTGTAGAAATTAAGTTGCCGATTGCAATCTTCTTCTTAAAATAATTATTATGAAACAAAATATCGACGAGGATGGGATTCGAACCCACGTGTGCAGAGCACATTGGATTAGCAGTCCAACGCCTTAACCTCTCGGCCACCTCGTCATGTACGTATATTATGAAACAGATGTATATTTACTACGAGTATATAGTTAACGCAGTTTGGTACTTGGTGAATCTCTTGGAATAATCACAAGTTTAAAAACTTAACAGACCGGGTTGCAATTTGGTTCGATAGTGACAAAATTTACATGGAACCACCCTTGAAATAAGCTCTATCGAACACAAAATGAATTTTGAAAATCGGTCCACATTTAGCGGAGATATCACGTAACATACATAAAAATGCAGACGAATTGAAGACCTTCTCCTTTTTGGAAGTTGGTCGAAAATGGCTCATGGTTCTTAGTATCATGGTCTTTTTGGGTGGTGGGGATGACGTGCCATCAGGAGACCCACTTGCACGTTATAAAGATGTTGACTGTGTTGAGAAATCCCGGAAAACCGGCAGGTTCAGAATCAGTAACTCATGTGGGATAATCAATTATGGGAGAAAAATCGGGACATAAGCTCACGCCTGTATCCCCGAAGGAGTAGGCAAAGGCGCACTAGCGAAAAAACACCCACATTTCGCCGAGCTTAGTTCCGTCCCAGATGTGATAGGGGGCGAGTCTATCGCCATAACAGACATAAATTCGAGACTCCGGGCTGATACTGAAAAATCCAATATCACTTTGTCCGACTTGGGGATCGAACCCGCGACCTCAGGACGATAGTCGTACTGCCGACGCAGTACCACTACGCCACCGAGGCAAGGACGTCCCGTCAAAATCAACACCTCTGTAAACGCTGGAACTCGTTCAGCAAATAGTCAACAAGTAAACGTCCGCAGTAATAAATAAGTATGGTGATTTCTTAAGTTTACGCGAATATTATACATTGAAATAAAACTATTCTTACGGATTCTATCACGATTAGGTTTTAATTATCATTTCCGACGTTTCGAAGGCTTTGCAGTCTTCGTTGTCACGAAGAAAGAACTCAAGACACCGTGAGCTCGTACTGCATAGATCGGAACACAAATAATTAACCTTTTTTGATTTTGTTTATTTTTTTAATGATGGTAGATATTGTAACACTAACCTTTTTTGGACAAATGACACCTCAGTCTGACCCGTGATAACGAAGACTGCAAAGCCTTCGAAACGTCGGGAATAATAATTAAAACCTAATCGTGATAGAATCCGTAAGAATAGTTTTATTTCAATAAGTATGGTATTAAAATAAGTACGAGTGTACACAGTTGAGTAAACAAGCGAATCGAGGCGACATGACACTTGAGGCTGAAGCTCGGCCTGCTGACACAGTATTATTAACTAGATTGCTGTAGCGGTGCGCTTGACGCTTCGAAACGCTAGCTGGACAAGCTATGTCCAGTTTCTTGAAGAATGGTTAAGCTGAGAATCGTCATGTGCTCTACACAAATTCCTGTTTGAGCAATTGCTGGTGGTAGTATATTCGTATCGCTCCGGATGGTGACCACCGGACACATGGAGCCTCAATTATAACAAGAATAACTTAAGAATAGCCTGTCATTTTTTTCGACGGACTTCCAAAAAAGAGAAGGTCCTCAATTTGTCTGTATTTTTTTATGTAGGTTACGCGACATCTTCGCGAAATGTGGACAGATTTACAAAATTCTTGTGTTCGATAGAGCTCGTTTCAAGGGTGGTCCCATATACATTTTTAACTATCCTTGTGTCATATTGTTTGAAAATAAAAGGGACAGACTATTCTTAACCATTTTTTAAAAACTTAGCAGACCGACTTCAAATCCGATCGTGACCAAATTTATATGGGACCACCCTTGAAGCGGTCTACATTTTTTTTTATAGTAGAGACATATGGGACCACCCTTGAAATAAGATATCGAATCCAAAAAGAATTTTCGTAAGTGGTCCACATTTTTTTAAATTTTTTTTATAGCAGAGACTGACAAACGTACAGATGGGTCACTTGATGGTAAGTGATCTCCACCGCCCATAGACACCCAAGACACAATAAGGATCATGCGTTGCCAACCTAAAAAGAGGAAATGGATGGGGAAGGAAAAGGGATTGGGAAAGAGAAAACGTCGACTAAGTCTGAGTCAAAGAAAGGAACTCAGTGAGGATTTGGAATTTATGGGCCTTACTTAAAACAGCATTTTAGCTGAGCAAATGGTTAAGAATAATCGGTCACTTTTTTCCTTGCGTTACATTGTTTAAAATGAAAGGGACAACCTATGGTATAAAGATAAGCAGCGCTTAAATATTTTTATAAGTAAGGGGCTATAAATCGAACGTTGACTTAGTTCGACCCATTTTTACAAGAAAAACAAATTTACAGATAGATTAAGCAAAGCTTTTCTTGTAAACAATTACTATTTAATAAAATCCAAATCCTCACTGAGTCCGTTTCTTTGACTTAGACTCGCGGCCGGTTTCAATAAACGATCTCAGTTAAGAGTGCAGATAGATAGCAATTATGAATCAATCAAATCAAGTCATTTGACGAAGTCATATTCATTTTCATTTTCATTGGCTAATTTTTGTAATCTATCTGCACATTCGAACTGAGATTGTTTATTCAAACCGGGCGTTAGTCAAAGTTCGCTCTCTCTCAGCCTAAATAATTTTCGTAAGGTGATAAAACTCGAAAGTACCTCATACTAGGGGTATACAAGCCATTAGCTTTGTATACGACAAGCTATACTCGTAAACGTTTGATCGCCGTGGGAAGTGTGTTGGCTGAGATTATTTAATTTTAACGGTTTTATAATCACTGCGGTATTGAGGAAACGCTTCGGTAACAATTTAATAAATTCTCGTTTATACCAATTAACTTAACTAGAATTTGGTATGCAAGTATTTTGGGATTGTCTTGAATCAACCATGCGTTCTAAAATTAATTATAGTTTATTTCAAATAATCAAATAATAAATAAATAATAATAATATTAGCCCTGTAATATTACTGTCCCACTGCTGGGCACGGGCCTCCTCTACTAATGAGAGGGGTTATGCCTTAGTCTACTACGCTGGCCTAATGCGGGTTGGTAGACTTCACCTACCTTCGAAATTCCTGTGAAGAAATTCTCAGGTATGCAGGTTTCCTCACGATGTTTTCCTTCACCGTTATAGCAAGCGATATTTCACAATGAAAATACACTTAACATAGAAAAGTCAGAGGTGTATGCTCCATTTTGGGGTTGGTCTCGAACCTCCGACACTTAGTCTCGGCAGTCCGTACCATTCCCAACTGAGCTATCGCTGCTTCATTTCAAATAATCACCAGTTTAAAAACTTAACGGTCCGACTTCGAAAATGCCATCATGAAATATGGGACCACCCTTGAAATAAGCTCTATCGAATACAAAAAGTATCTTGAAATTGTGTCCACCTTTTGACAGCCTCCGTGGCGCAGCGGGCTAGTAGCCGGCTGTGAAATGTGAGGTCGCGGGTTCGATTCCCGCACCGAGACAAATGTCTGTGTGACCACAGATATTTGTTTCGCGTCTAGGTGTTGTGAGACCGAAAGTCTCTCGTAGTTTCTGGTACCCACGATACAGGTTACACCTAGTGTGGGGTCAGGTCTATGTGTGACTGTTGGGTGTATTTATTATTATGATTTGGCGGAGATAACGCGTAACCCGAAACAAATATCTGTAGGCCACACAAATATTTGTCTCGGTGCGGGAATCGAACCTGCGGCCTCTCCATTCAACTGGCTAATGTATCATAATTCAACCTTACATGTAGGACAATGCGAAAATCGTGAGTCCCTAGTGAAAGGGCCTCGTGGTGAAAGTCTGAATATTGAGATTTACAAACGTTGCCTACTTCGGTAATTCTCTACAAACAAAATGTACCTATTGTCAGTACTTAGAAAGGGCCGTTAAAGACTTTCTTTATGATTGAGTTTTTGTGTGAGGTTATAAGCTCTGTATTCCGTATTACTGAACAATCAGACATGATTCTAGATTTAAAGCTTGGTCTATTAGATTGTTTAAAAATAATTTAAAATATAAGTGCCACTTGCAGCTCCGCGATAAATTTATATTTATCGCAAATCTTGATTTAAAGGTAGGAGTGAGCTGTAGGATAAATCGAGATAAAGTCTAACTCTAGATTAGTAATAGTATTGCGAGCCCTTAGTGTCGTTGTTATACGGGTCGGAGATTCAGTTCTGTTTTAAATTGTCACGGGCAGCTCGGCCTCCGGTGGCCCATACGCTTATGTAACATATTTATGTGACGCCTCCGACGGGTTAAATTCATACGGTTACCAATGGAATATTTTATGTTTTTTGTTGATATCTTGAGTCATATGAGAGGGGGTTGACGTCAGGCAGGCGGCCGGTCGTAAAAACATCTTTCCTGAAACATGCTTGAAAAAGTGTGTTGCGTCGACCCCACATTAAGGTGGCATAAGGGCAGGTAGAAAGAAAGTTGATATCTTGAGTGACAGCCACGCTGTAGACAGTAAGGTATACAGCACAAATAGGCCGGCTCGACCGGTTGGATACCACTGTCTCACAGAAAACCGTCGTAAAGTAGTCACGTTTAGTTCAGTGAGTGAGATTTCCAGTGGCTCAAATCCCCCCACCCTTCTCAAAATTCCCACCCTTTGCCACTGTAGAATGACAACACGCACGTAGTACGTGGAATAGAGGGGCTATTAAGCAAGTTTCCATATAAAAAAATGATCTCAAACGCCAGTAACGCCATCTACCATTCATTACAATGGGAGAGCGCTTATTAATTTACACTCTAGAATGTTCTGTGAACGTTCTAGAATCACGTAAGACAATTTTATTATATAAACGTTATTACGCTGGCACGACCTTGTGTGCGTATGTTTCAAATACTACTGAGGGACTTATGACCATGAGGTCACAACTTTTGGATCACAAGTTTCGTGCCATTTTCCCGTCTATGTGTAAGAATAATGTAATCTAAACTATTGTTTGTTTGTTACAGGCCTAACATGATGGACGACTGAACACCAATACTTCAATACAGTGATAACAAATAACTGTGGTGTAAATACTGATTAGTGTTGTTATTGTGAGGACTTGTAAAATGGAGTACAGGACGCATATCTTAGCTGCGGCGGTCGTCGTTATTTTTGGTAAGTTTTTTTTTCCACTACTGCCGAGACGAGGATTTGAGACCAATTTTAAAATTTTAACGGACCGACTCAAAATTCATCCCAGCGTGACCAAATTTATATGGGATCATCCTTGGAATAAGCTCCATCGAACACAAAAATAATCTTGAAATTGGTTTACATTTGGCGGAGATATCGCGGAACATACATAAAAAATACAGATGAATTGAGTACCTTCTCCTTTTTTGAAGTCGAACGAAAATAGTAACTCCGGCTTTTCTATTATGTGTGTATTCATTATGTATTATCGCTTGCTACAACGGTGTCGCCTCCGGAACCGGGAGGTCCTGGGTTCGATTCCCAGATCGGGCATGGCCATTTTTCTAATTTGATTTGCCATGTTTGGATATCCCAGAGGGACGTTGACGTCAGGCAGCCTGTCGTAAAAACTGAGCCAAATAATTTTCTGCTTGAAAAAGTGTGTGGCGTCGACCCCATATTAAGGTGGGATAAGGGCAGGTGGAAATAAACAACTATGAAAGGCTTAATTGTAAAAATAATGTTTTAGGTTATTTTAACAGCCTCCGTAGTGCAGAGGGCGAGTGGCCGGCTGTAAAGCGAGAGGCCGCGGGTTTGATTCCCGCATTGAGACGGATGTTTGTGTGGCCCACAGATATTTGTTTCAAGTCTAGGTGTTATAAGACGGAAAGTCTCTCATAGTCTCCGACACCCCCGATACAGGTTATAACTAGTGTGGGGTCGGGACTAGGTGTGTGACTATTGGATGTATTATTCCCCTTTATTTAAATTAATCTTTTTTTACATTTTTAAATATAAGTTATATAAAAAAAATACATTTAAAAAAAAAAAATCACCCTCCCGATGACGAGGCTTGAGACCCAAGCCACTCGCGGTTAGGGGCTCAGAGTAAGGAACCGCCTCACAATGCGTGCCGTGTCCAATACACTGCCTTCTGTATCTGGCTCTGGTGTATTTATTATTATTATTATTTCAGTTTAGAGATCTTTACTGTGAGTATCACAAAGAACATTAGTTCACTTACAATATGAGCAATATAACATAATGCAATTTCCAGTACATATCGGCAATATTTTATGAACATTACTCGAATGCCACAATATAACAGTGTTTTCGCAAATATGTATGTTATGCGGAAATAATATCAATTTAACACTTATAAAGTACAGTTATTATTGAAGAAAGTCGTGGCATTTATTATTTTATTTAATGAAATGCTTCCGCGTTCGATACGAGATAACAGTTAATGTGTCCTGAGACGCGAAGATTTATTTACGAGCACGCGCCAGAGAGAATTTCTTTTGAATATTTTTCGAGTTTTGTTTCGTATATTTCGTATGTTATGAAAAATGGCAGATGCTATAAAGTTTTTTGATATAACCAAATACATTGTTGTCCTTGAGGAAACAAATAAAGTCGCTAGTTTGTTTTGGGAAACACTGCAAAATTGTTTTTTTTTACAATAAATAACATATTGGATTTTTCCATATCAGCCCGGAGTCTGGAATTTGTGTCCGATATGGCGATAGGCTCGCCCCCTATCACATCTGGGACTGAACTAAGCTCGGCGAAATGTGGGTGTTCTAGTTCGCTAGTGCGCCTCTGCCTACCCCTTCGGGGATACAGGCGTGAGCTTATGTTATGTTTATGTATGTAAGGATAGGCAGAGACGTACTAGAGAACTAAGTAAGTAGAGGCGACGTAGTCATGAGGGCTTTATACTGAATCGGGATCTTTTTCATGACTTGATGGTTGGTTGAGACGGGGATGGGGGTATCCCTGTATCTGCATCAGACATCCGCCTGTCTTGTCGCAAGCCCCTCGATTTGCTTCCTCCCTCTTCGGACTCGGAATGTGAAGAAGCATAAATAGGCCGGCATGATTCTGACCACTGATAAACACAGTGTTTGCTAGTTTTTTTGGACTGCACTACGCTTACCATCAGGTGCAGTGTAGTCACTTTGCCGTGCCCGGATAACAAAAACTTAATATAACACCGTTTTCCTAGCATTAACATAAGCTCACGCCTGTATCCCCATATCCCTGTAAGCGGAGGTAGTACGCCTCTAGAACCCCCACATTTCGCCGAGCTTAGTCCCGTCCCAGATGTGATAGGGGGCGAGCCTATCGCCATATCGGGCACAAATTCCAGACTCCGGGCTGATATAGAAAAATCCAATATCACTTTGCTCGACCCGGGGATCGAACCCGAGACCTCAGAACCATAGTCGTACCGAAATACCACCACGCCACCGAGGCAGTCCTATTCTTCGTTCCTATTCTTATTTGAATATAGTAAATCTTTTTAGTAGTTGTGCCAAGTCCTCATTTTTCCTTTATCATTGATTTCTGCTTATCCTTTCCGACATAAGCGTGACTACATTCAATTAACCAAGTTAAGTTTGTGGGTCAGTGGTAATAACCAACATTGTTATTGATATATTAATTCGCTAGTCATTCCGCCGAGTTAGCCAATTAGGGTCAATATTCGGTAAACGCGTATCATTAATTTTATAGCGATGAAATTATTATCTTTTGATTAACTGTATAAATCGTTTTTAATCTTAAATATGTACCTACTATTTTATCAAGTGACTATAAAAGGAGAAGGTGATATTTTTTTTGACAGGCTCCGTGGCGTAGTGGGCGAGTAGCCGGCTGTGAAGCGAGAGGCCGCGGGTTCGATTCCCGCATTGAGACAAATGTTTGTGTGGCCCACAGATATTTGATTCAAGTCTGGGTGTTGTGAGACCGCGCGTCTCTCATAGTCTCTGACACTCACGATACAGGTTATACCTAGTGTGGGGTCAGGACTAGGTGTGTGACTGTTGGGTGTATTTTTTCATTTATTGAACACATTAAAAACGTGGGAGAAAAATCTAAAAGAAATTTCTACGCTTTGACGAGAATATCGACTTCGACGTGGGGTCTATCGTTTAACACACTCAAAGTCATCTATGGAGCTACCTACCTAGGCTGTATTTGTTATGGATCACCTGTATGGGCTGACAGAGCTACTATTGGCGCCGTACGCAGAAAATTGCTCCAAAGTCAGCGTCTGGCGTTGATATTCTTGTGTAAAGCTTATAGAACCGTTAGCACCGAAGCTTTGCCTGTTCTTGCCGGTGTACTTCCAGTCGATCTGGAGGTGCAGCGTCGCGCCGCAATGTATTACTCAACTAGAGAGAACATGGATAAATCCTTTCTTACGTCCCGCGAGCTATCGAGAATCAATAGACTTTTTAAACCGGAATCCGAAATTTGTAACGAGCTTCTAAATGAATGGCAAACTCGATGGGACAACTCTATAAAGGGGCGGCACTTATATCAGTACTTTCCTTCAATCCGCGATCGTCTATCTAAAACTTGGTTAGAAATAGATCATTGTGTCTCACAATTTCTTACAGGCCACGGTAACTTTAAGTGTAAATTGTTTTCATTTAAGTTGGTTGAGTCACCTGCGTGCCCGTGTTCTGTACTCGGCTGTGAATATGACCAGACCGCACATCACATTCTTTGGGAGTGTGGTATCTGGCAAAATGAGCGCACCATCATGCTAGACAGTATGCAAATAACATCTGGAGTTGTATACTATATGGACCTTGTGGAAACTAGGACGAATTTCCGTGCATTCCGGCGTTTTTGCCATACTTATTATTGGAATCAAGTTTAACAGCTCGCATGATAGGACCCACTAAAATTAAAATTATTTCCGTGGTGCTTTACATCTGGCCTCTCCAGTTGTAAATATCCCAATGTATGAGGCTGATGCCTCCTTAGTTCATTACATTGTCTCCTGCATTTTTACGGAGGGAAGTGGAAACCCTATAATTCCAACTCCTCCCTATCTTTCTGTTTGATTAATTTCGTTGCAGGATGAAGACAATTTTGCATTCTCTGAGACTCACCGAGCTTCATTGCTCGGTGTCGTAAAATGCGTGCCACTGTTGATCCTGGCTTACAGGAGTTACAGTGGCGGGTGTGTGGGCGGGACAGTCTCTGTTGGGTGTATTTATTTATTTTTGTCTATTGTTATTTATATATCCGGCAAATGAGGACCCATTTTCAAGATAATTTTTGTCTTCGATAGAGCTTATGCCAAGACGTGACTAAGAATAAGTTGGTGTGGCGAATGCTTAGACCAGCCCGCCACCTTGCAATAAGGCCTGTAGGGGTAGCGTGGAACGTGCTTATGGCTGCGCTTCATCTGAGCAGTCCTCAGACCGCGAGGGGCCCTGCTTAAGGGCCCACTTCTGCGGAGGTTGCGGCTGAATGCAACTGTGTACCCCGTGACCTTCGTAATAGGGAGAGAGAGGAACACCGCGGGGCTAAGTCGGTAGGACGGCTTTAGGGCTGGTGAGTCCGACATACCTTTATGCTCCGGCATGGAGAGATCTGTAGATTTCCCGAGGAAAAAAAAGGAATATGCTCGGTGATTTAAAGTCAGGTTTTTGAATTGGCTTTAAGTTGAGCGTAATGTTCAAAGCTGAATGAATGAATTGAAGTTGAAATGAATTCGACTTTGAGCATAATCTGCATGATAGTTTTCATAATACACATAAGATAACATAAGCTCACGCCTGTATCCCCGAAGGTGCAGGCAAAGGCGCACTAGCCAACTAGTACACCCACATTTCGCCGAACTTAGTTCCGTCCCAGATGTGATAGGGGACGAGCCCAGCCATATCGGGTACAAATTCCAGACTCCAGGCTGATAATGAAAAATCCAATATCGCTTTGCCTGACCAGGGGATGGAACCCAAGACCTCAAGACGGTAGTCGTACCGAAATACAATCACGCCACCAAGGCAGTCATTTTTCAAAATAGATAAATATAATATAAAAAACAGTCGTTCCAGCTATATTGGGATTCAAACTCTAGGCCTCATTATTTTCATTCTAATACACTGTCTCTACAATGACGTCTTAATTTTAAAACACAGTAATTTTTTGCAACACAATTATAATTAAGTCAATTGACCATCTTTTTACATTTAACGTTATTTTCTGATCGTCTCGGAGATATGATGTACAATTCTGCTGCGTCAACAAAAAAACAATAAGTGGTCAAGTGAAAGCAGTAATGTACACAGATCGCATTATAAACGGTGTTAATGTGTGTCCGCACTAGACAGGCGTATGAGTCTAATCCGCAGAAAGCTTGATGTTTTGACATAGTTCCCCACCTCTCGTTGGTTCATGTTACCCTGGTATTCAGAACAGCCTGTCGCTTAAAAGTTCTAGATTGCTTCTAGATTTTAAAATGCCTGGGGCCATGGGTCTTCTCCACGGATGAGAAGAGTTCATCATGCTGAATGCGGATTCATCATCATCAGCCATAGGACGTCCACTGCTGGACATAAGCCTCCTCCAAAGATTTCCAGATCCACCTGTTCGAAGCGGTCTGCATCCAACGACTTCTTGCGACCTAAAATACGGATTAAACTTAACATATTTTCGAAATTTCTTATAGAGAAAATCTCAGGTATGCAGGTTTCCTAACGATGCGATATTCTCCTTCACAAACAAGACATTGTTTGATTGCTTCATTTTCAAAATCGATCTGTATTCATGAATCGTCGATGATAAAGCAGTTAGACACACCTCTCCATTCACATGAACTGCAGCATTAAGCATTTAGATAAAGAAATATTTCGTATTAATATTATGTGTGCTGGAAAACCTAAATAAATAAATTCTTTGTAGCTTCGTCTTCATGCTTATTAAGACTGATTAGATTCTGTCAATAACACGGCATAAAACTTCACTGTTGTTATAAGATGTTATCATAGTATTATATCGATTTTAAAGCAGTATCGTTTTAATGACTATTTAATGTGTGTGGACTAGACAAGCGCTAAGTTGGAGTTTAATTCGCTAAAAGCTTGAAGATTCCACATTCTCCCATGTCTAATTAGTTCATGCTTGCCTGGTATTTAGAATGGCGTGTCGTTTAACATTTCTAAGGTCTAATTTGACCTAGGACGGTGTGTTGACTTGCAATGAAATCGTGCTTTATTAGTGTCAAGAGATATTGTCGGGGTCATTTGTATTGTTTAAGTACATCCTTTTAATTTGTTTAATTGTTTTATATCATTGTTATGTTTATAAATGGGGGAAATTCGACAACATAAATGTCACTGGCTTTCTTTGTTTGTTGAATCAAGCGGAATGAAGAGTACAATAAAATTGACAGAAAGTGTGTATGTAAAAACAGAGCTGTATTACTAAATATAATATAGTATTACATAATAAAATATGCTACTATTTATGAATGATCAAAGGTGATTTTTTGTACAAATTATCAAAAAAAGACTATCAACTTTAACTAGATAAGTTGTAGCAACTTAGTACATTAATAAGTATAACACACATAACATAAGCTCACGCCTGTATCCCTAAAGGAGTAGGTAAAGGTGCACTAGCGAACTAGAATATCCATATTCCGCAAAGCTCAGTTTCGTCCCAGATCTGATAGGGGGCGAGCCTATCGCCATATCAATACAAATTCCAGACTCCAGGTTGATATTGAAAATCCAATATTACATAGTCGGGGATCGAACCCGAGACCTCACAACGGTAGTCGTACTGAAATACAACCACGCCACCGAGGCAGTCACACAGCATTAATGAGTATCTTTACTTTTTTATTACCTACATGCACCATCGAAGCAATTATTTCAAGCGTCGGCCAGCCTTATCTGACCGAGCATCAAAAAAACCTTCCAAAATCGTGCGTCCAAATTAACTGAGTGTGTATAACTGTATTTAATTAGCGGCAATCAGTTAACAAGTTCGGTGCAGTGTCCGAATTGTTTTATTATACCGTTCACACTTGTTCAATAACTGTGCAGGTTGTTTCATTAAGTTTCGTATCTGATAAAGTATTTTTTATTTTTTTGTCCAGGTTAATAAAGATCATAAATGTGATTGGGCTTTTTCGACCGACTTCCAAAAAGGAGAAGGTCCTCAATTCGTCTGTTTTTCAACCGACTTCCACAAAAGGAGGAGGTCCTCAATTCGTCTGTTTTTTACCTATGTTGCGTGATATCTCCGCCAAATGTGGACCTCTTCAAAATTATTTTTGTGTTTGATAGAGCTAATTTCAAGGGTGATCCCATATAAATTTGGTCACGATTGGATTTGAAGTCGGTCTGTTAAGTTTTTAAACTAGTGATTAATATTATTAATTAAGTTGTGATTAAAGCTCGGTTGTAAGTGCTAAGTTACTTTTGCTTAGCTCGCGCTTAAATATGTAATTTTTCTTTGCAACGTTTGCTTGTTTGAAAAATAAACTAAGCTTAGCTTTAGGTCTGCAACAGAATTAAATACAATAAAATAGGCAAACGAAAAAGCTCAAATTGATTACTTCAATAAAGTGACTTAAATGAAATTAATCGTACTAATATTATAAAGCCGAAAGTTTGTGAGTGTGTTTGTATATTTATTACTTCTTCACGCTTTAATGGCTGAACAAATTTTGATGAAATTTGGTATGGAGGTAGCTGACACCCTGGATTAAGACATAGGCTAATGCCGGAAAATAAATCTCAACGCGACCGGAGTCGCGGGCAACAACTAGTTTTAAATTCAGAACCTCACGGTATCTCTATGAATAAGCCTAGAGCGATGAGGCGATAAAAATATAAGGAAACCTTGTGTACCAGACAGCCGGACTCCGAACCGATTGTGTTGAATATAACATAAGATAAGCTCAAATTGAATTCATGATGCTGGGTAGCGGTGTACCGTGTGTGGGCGGCGCTGCTGCTAACTGTACAGTGATTACAATTTCGATGCAAATTCGAGGCTATTTTAAGTTGATGTTATGTGTGGGTTGTGTTAGGAAACTTGGGAATTATACAGGAATTACTTGATTACTGATCCGGATATTATGATGCCGGGGGAGGGGCACGGGATCATACAGCCAAACTTGTAGTGGGGGAGAGTTTGTCTGAAAAATGAAATAATAATTATTCGTTTTTGCGTGTGTTTTTTGTTTTTAATAATATTTTTTGGTGCGGACTGTTTCATTTTGTACTAGGAGATTATGTCGCCACGAAGGTTTACTTTGATATTCGACTTGAAAAGTATACAACACTTGTTTCCTTTAATCCATATTTTAAATATTTTCACAAAGTTTTGGTGCATTGCTGAAAATCGATCTGTCTCATATGTTTTTAAATAAAAATATTTTTGGCGAATTATTCACACTATAATTGCATTTATCACGAACTTTTAGACATTGTTTTGAAATCAGTCGCCTTTTAGGCTGAGATCTATAGATCGAACTTTGACTCAGTCCGAGTCATTTTTTTCCAGAAACCCTTCACTTAACCTGTCTGTCAATCTATTTTTCTTGTAAAAAATGGTTTGGACTAACTCGAAGTTCGATTAAAAAAGTGCCAAAACCTTACTGAGTTCGTTTCTTTGACTTAGAGTTAGTCAAAGTTCGCTCTATAGATATCAATCAGCCTTAGAACTAAGAAAACAGGCGACCGCATCCCCATATTAGATGCATTCACATAATTTATTGAAGTAAAATCTCGCATACATGATCGTAACTGACAGTCGCGTGCACATTGACTCGGCGCTGTAATGGCGCTAGATCAATGATCGATCGATAGAGAATGATGGATGAATGAATCCACATCAGTGCTAATGCGACGTCGCCTTTGATTTATTGAGTTATTATACTTTACAGTTGTGCGACAAGGTTGTTTATTGCAAGTATCGTGTCAGTTTCATAAGTACGGCGCCCAAATAAATATTTCGAGTCACAAGTACCAGGGTGTTAGCAGTGCCAAAGAATTGTGTCTAAAAACTTCACAAGGATAGCCTCCGAGAAGGCTTTGATCGAGGATTCCAAGACCATCTACCAACGATCATTTATGGTGCCTTGGTACCTCAATATTTTATTCATTTAAAAAATACTAATAAACCAATGGGCAAAAAAAAAACAATTTAATTATACATAATATGTATAATTTTAAATTACAAAAACAATTTAATTATACATATTATGTATAATTAAATTGTTTTTTTTTTGCCCATGGTTTATTAGTATTAGTGTCTCGGTGGCGTGGTGGTATTTCGGTACGACTACGGTTCTGAGGTCTCGGGTTCGCTCCCCGGGTCGTGCAAAGTGATATTGGATTTTTTCATATCAGCCCGGAGTCTGGAATTTGTGCCCAATATGGCGATAGGCTCGCCCCCTATCACATCTGGGACGGAACTAAGCTCGGCGAAATGTGGGTGTTCTAGTTCGCTAGTGCGTCTCTGCCTACCCCTTCGGGCTACAGTCGTGAGCTTATGTATGTAAAATTAATTTCGGTAAAAATTATTTAGATTGAAAACTTTAAAACCATTATTTGAACTATCCTCTTTGTATGTCGTACTACACTTTCATTTTAGTCAATCAAGTATTTGCCTAACCAAAACAAAATACTGAAATTCTCAGTAATTCTACTAAACTGTCCCACTTGTAGGATGGGTAAGAGAAAGTTTGAATCTCAAATGTCCTTGTATTGTGTTGATGGGAGACGATGTAAAGAAAGCCGCGGGCGTGTGCAGAATACAAATGAAGACGAGCGTCTGGAACTTCGGAAAGTGGGTTATTTACATCAATTTTTAAACAGTTTTTTAACTTTGTGATTATATCTATATCTTGAAATAAAACTATTTTTACGGATTCTATCTTCGTTGTCACGGGTCAGACAAAAGACTGCAAAGCCTTCGAAACGTCGGGAATAATAATTAAAACCTAATCGTGATAGAATCCGTAAAAATAGTTTTATTTCAATGTATAATATTCGCGTAAACTTAAGAAATCAGTATATATCTATATCACTAAGTGATAGAGGCACGCTCTATAAAAAAACTACACCGTGAATACAAAGCATCTATAGCTTAGTTCGGAGTGGTACCGACTACCGAGACGAGTGTCGGAGGTTTGAGACATATAACAGAAGAGCATGCACCTGTGTTTTCTTTCTTTCTACATAAGCTAACGCCTGTATCCCCGAAGAGGTAGGCAGAGGCGGATCAGCGAACTAGAATACCTACATTTCGCCGAGTTTAGTTACGTCCCAAATTTGAGAGGGGGAGCTTATCGCCATATCGGGCACAAATTCCAGACTCTTGGTTGATATGGAAAGATCCAATATCACTTTGCCCGACCCGGGGATCGAACCCGAGACCTCAGGACGGTAGTCGTACCGAAATACCAATACGCCACCGAGGCAGTCATTCTTTCTATTCATTTTGAATAATCGCTTGTAATAATGAATGCAAACATCGTAAAGAAATCCGAGATTTTTTCCAACGAATTTTGAAGGTATGTGATGTCTACCAACTGGGAAATCTACCATTTCATTTTTTAAGGTCAGTAACACACATATATGGGCCGCATATGAAAGCTCACAGTCACTCACCGTGATATGGAGAGGGCTATGATCGGTGTTTCTCTACATGATCAAATCAGGAATGAGGAGATCCGTAGAAGAACGAAAGTCAAAAACATAGCCCAGAGGATTAGCAAGTTGAAGTGGCAGTAGGCTGGGCACATACATAGCTCGTAGAACTGATAGTCGATGGAGCAGAAAATTTCTCGGGTGGAGACCACGTATCGGCAAGCGCAGCGTAGGACGTCCACCTACACGGTGGACCGACGACCTGATAAAGGTCGCAGGAAGTCGCTGAATACAGGCCGCTTTCAATAGGACTATCTGGAAATCTTTGGAGGAGGCCTATGTCCAACAGTGGATGTCCTATGGCAGATGATGATGATAATAAACACATCCATGATTCACCTATTGTAAATATGCATGCACATACCATATTCAGGTGATCAACTTAAGCCGTGTCTCCAGCACTAATTTATAACAAAAAACACCTGCACAAAATACGGTATTTCAAATTTTTTTTGTCCATGGTGCATAGTTCCGTGAGCAGGAGACAGCGAAATACGTTGTTTTGTGTAGGTGTTTCTTGTGTTTATTTCGGAAAAAAATGCAGGAGACGTGGCTTTACTCATTTGCCTGCCTCTACTTTATAAATGGGCGTCCAATATTGTAACAGCCGTAGCTTCCATACTGGATAAAAAAGTGAAAAACTAACCACAATAGTCCAGTCAGCGGTCCGCGCATGCGCCCGCGCCTACTCATACGTACATGCCCGCACGTACCGTGTTACATTGATCTTGATTTTTTGCGCCGTATTATGCTTAGCGGTAAACGCTTGTATATAGGGTGTTACTTAATTTGCTGGTGGTAGGATATTCGTATCCGACCGGATGTACCATAACCCTTGAGTTTGTTTCGGCATTTCTTCTCCACGAAATGCCAATGCCATTATAACTTTATCAATATCTTAAAATCAATATATACCTGTAATTGACATGTAAAAGTGGTATAAAATATCCTATTTGCAGAATAAATGATTTGAATTTGATGGCGACCACCATATACATGGTGGTAAAACCTGCCATAGTGACCCACACTCCGTGTGTGGTTCGCGTTCCAGGATCAGCCTGTGTACTTCCGGTTCTCTCGAGGGGCTTGCGGCATGACTTGATAGTTGGTTGAGACGGGTATGGGGGTATTCCTGTGTCTGCATCGGTCATCCACCTGTCTTGTCGCAAGCCCCTCGATTTGCTTCTTCCCTCTTCGGATTCGGAGTGTGAAGAAGCTTAAATAGCCTGGCATGATTCTAACGACCACTGATAAACCCATTGTTTGTCAATGGTCGCTAGTATTTTTTGACTGCACTACGCTTACCATCAGGTGCAGTGTAGTTACTTTGCCGTGCCCGGATAAAAAATATATGGTAATGTTATTATGGTATTTTTTCTTCGCCTGATAATGTGAGGAAGACGAAGCTACTTTTGAAGTGATAGGTAACTGTGGCTAGCAATTTTAGCAACAAAATAACATATAACAGGCACCAGGAGATAGGTAGACAGAGGCGCACTAGCAAACAAATCACTCACATTTCAAAGAGCTCATTTCCGTCCCAGATGTGATAGGAGGCGAGCTTATCGCCTTATTGTACTCGAATAATATACGAGTATTTTCAACCTATAATTTACTACCAAAAACCCAACGCCCTGTAGATCGCGACGTGCTTTTAATATCTAAGCGCCAGCCCACATTACGAGTTTTTGCGACTTCAAATAGATCGCGCATCTACACGTGAAAGTACACGGCATTTTAATATGTTTGGGCACTTCGCTTCACACGTGTTTTGATGGTGTTTATTCGTAAAAATATTCTAAAGCGGAATATAAAATTGACCGAAAAATTACAATTCGATTTGATTTTTTGTGAGTGGCGGAGCCACGCTGTAGACAGCTATGTGTAGGGCATGAATGGACCGGCTCGACCAGTTCGATACCAATGTCTCACAGAAAATTGATGTAAAAGCTGTCACGTTTCGATAGGTGAGTGAAATTTCCGGTGCCAATTCAAATCCCGATTTTCCTCCTTTTAGGTTGGCAATGCACCCATGATCCTTATGTGTCTTGGTTGTCTATGGGCGGTAGAGATCACTTACCATGTGACCCATCGTGACCCAAAAAAAAGAAATAGGTGACCCATCTGCTCGTTTGCCAGTCTCTGCTATAAAAAAACAGCTAGTTAACTGACATCAAGCACCAAGATCTTCAGTTTCAGCCAAATCGTGATAGCAAAACAAGCGTAGCCCGACCTGGAATTCGAACCTAGGACTTCCCGGTCCACAGCTCGTATACCACTACAGTCTACACCAAGAAGAAACCTTACACTATCATTTGGCATCTAATGAAGTCTGGATGATAAATGACGTCATACCATTTCCATAAAACATAGTTTATGATCATTAGAATGCAGGCCTGCTTAGCATAATGGAAGCTTGGAACTGCGGGTGATGCATGAACTCGGGCCTTAATGGTTTTGATCTGTTTACTGATGAACTGTGCAGGGAATAACTAAACGGATAATAGTCTTTGTGAAAAAGTAAGAATAAATGCATATTTAAACAGAGAACCAATTTAGCGAAAATATAAAGCTTATTTTAAAAACCTCAACATGGACGTTTTTATTCATCGATATATTATTTACCTAGATGCACAGTTGACGCACGAAAAATGGAACTGCAAAAAAGTGCTTAAGCACTCCTTTTCCCTAAAGTAGGACGCCGATAGAATTCTAAATTTGAAAATTCAAATTTAAGAACGCTTGATCATTTCGTTTAAAAAGCTACTTTATAACACGTGCATAGGGTTATATTTGTGTTTGATTTAATTAGAACTTGTGATCTTTTTCTTTGTTTTATTCCTGAGACCACTTTTTAGGACGATATTTGTAAAGAACTGTGCATCTAGGGTATAATAGTAGGGGAGCCCAAGCGGGGATTTCGGGATTTACTAAAGCGCGACAGATTAATATACAGGGGGATACCTTGTACCCGGTTAAGTACCTCCACAAAACATGAGGCCCATATATAAGGCCGCCCGTGAAGGATACAGGATCAGATTAGTAAAAAAAAATTGACCATCAGAAATTCTCGAGCGCGTCAGATTAAGGTAGGGTGAGTTAATTACATCCTAAAAAGTGTATATTCCACTAATCTGACAATTTGAGAGTGACGTAAAAAAAGGGGAGGGCAACAAAGTTGTAAAAAAAAAACGTCATCTCGACATTCTCGAGCGTAGCTAAATTTTTTTTTATTTTGAAGGAAATAATTCAAGAATAATGAAAAATATATAATCTGACGATTTCCGCAAGCCGAAATAATAAAAATTCGTCGATAAAGTTAAATGCGTGCAGTTGCGTGATGCCTACATTTCTTTCTCCGCGCTTCTATTCCTCTCTCACTCTTTCTCTATCTATTACTCTCTCACTCCGTCCCCACTCTGGTTTCTGCTTCCTGAGCTTTTCAATTAATTAAGTTCAATGATTTAAAAAAAAAATATTTTGAAAGTGGTTTTTTTGGAATAACTTTTAACCGGCTTTATCGATCAACTTCAAAAACTAATCCGCCTTTGAGCTTGAAAAACCACGTCGATCGCCACCTAGCTGGTCAAAAGCGGTTGATTCGTTCGAGAGATATCGTGAACGAAAGAAACCCGAAAAAGGGTTTTTTCGGGATTACTCCGAAATTTGTGGTTCCATCAATTAAAATTGCAAAATTACTTATGAGGATGATAAAACTGCGTCGAATGCCGCCAACCGCGTGAAAATCGGTTAATCCATTCAAAAGTTATTGCGGTTTGAAAATTCTAAAAATAGTGTTCTATGAAATTTCTATTTCTTTGAACTCAGCGAGCTCAAAATATCACATAAATTATATTTTGAGCTCAAAAATGTCATAAGTACAATTTTAAGAGCCCAAGAATGGAATTAGCGGGAAGTTGCAGGGATGGCCTTTAAGGTGAACCGTTTTTCTAATTTTTTTTTGTCAGATCAGGCCAATCCCTCTAGATAATCGTCAGATTATGAGACAGTACGTTTAGAACATAAAGATGAACCATATATATCTTAATCTGACGCGCTTGAGTATTTCAAAATGGCGAATTTTTTTTGCACATTATGAAAATGGCCGCGAGTTTGCGTCCCATCGAAATCGTCAGATTAGTGAATGAGAGCTTTTTTTTGGTGCACTTAACACTCCGTTAGAAAATCTGACGCGCTCGATTAAATTTTTTTTTTTTTCATTTTCAACCCTTAAATACAACCACTCGCATCATGCAAACGATCAGATTAACATACGTACATTATTAAAAATACGTAGGGCATTGATGCTATCAATATCTGACGCGCTCGAGGATGTCCATGCAACAGTTTTTTTTTACATATTTAAAAATCTATAGCCGCTTCCCCCACCGATGTAAAGGTATATATCATATAACATTTTTTTCTTCATATCATCTAAGCTTTGCATCCCAATAAGTCTCTACGACGCTCGAGTAAATCCCCATTTAGCATCGTGGGCTCCCCTACTATAATATATTGATGTTTTTATTGTTTATTAAGGAGTCTGTACTTTTTCGCTACATACATACATAAGCTCACGCCTGTATTACTGAAGGGGTAATCGGAGGCAAACTAGCGACCTAGAATACCCACATTTGTCCGAACTTATTTCCGTCCCAGATGTGATAGGAGGCGAGTTTATCGCCATATTGGGCGCAACTTACATCAATTAACATTTTGTATGGGATTAATCTTGGAGTAAACTCTATCCAACACAAAAATCTTAGAAATCGGTGCTTGTTTTTTTTATAGAATAGGAAGGCAAATTAGATGGTTCGTTTATTAATAGCAGAAACTGGCAAACGAGTAGATGGGTCACCTGATGATCACTACCCATAGACACCTAAGATACAAAAATAATCATTCAAATTTCCAATATAAAAGGAGGGAAATAGGGATTGAGAAAGGGAAGGGGGAAATTAAGCTACCGAAAATCTCACACACCGAACGAAACGCGACAGCGAGTTGCTAATTTGCGTCGGTTTTCTGTGACATAGTGGTATCAAACCGGTCGAGCCGGCGCATTCGTGCTGTAGACGTAACTGTCTACAGCCTGACTCTACCACTCAACTAGTTATAAAATTACTTATGCATTACCGAACAATCTTTAATATTTAACGTAGTAAAGTAACTTTAGTACTTTGGCCCTTAAAAAGATAATTTACTATCTGCTTACCAATTCGTATTTTATAACTATTTTGCTATAAATTGTTATTTACCAAAATGGTTATAACTTATAATTATTTGTATTATGTTTATAGTAGAGACTGGCAAACGAGCAGTTAGGCTTCAGCTTTTATATGTTAAGTCCATATTCATTACGAATTATCGCTCGCTAAAACGGCGAAGGAAAACATCGTGAGGAAACCTTCATATCTGAGAATAGAGAACTTGTATGTACTTTTTTAACATAACATAACATAAGCTCACGCCTGTATCCCCGAAGGGGTAGGCAGAGGCGCACTAGCGAACTAGAACACCCACATTTCGCCGAGCTTAGTTCCGTCCCAGATGTGATAGGGGGAGAGCCTATCGCCATATCGGGCACAAATTCCAGACTCCGGGCAGACATGGATAAATCCAATATCACTTTGCCCGACCCGGGATCGAACCCGAGACCTCAGAACCGTAGTCATACCGAAATACCACCACGTCACTGAGTTAGTCATGTACTTTTTTACTTCATTGTAAATAACTAGGCCTCAAATAAACACCTCAGAAACTATTTCTCGTTCATAATTTTGGTGCGTGTTCCTCATTTATTCACAAGAATTTGAAGGTATATATCAAATTAGACCAGCGTGGAAGTTCTTACTCCTCTCATTAGTAGAGGAGGCTCGTGCCTAGCAGTGGGAAAGTAATACTGCAGAGGTAATATTGTATTTAAAAGAATGATGATTCAGCCTCCTTGGTCTACTGGCAGCATATATGGGTTGTGGATTAGGAGGTCCGGGGAACGATTCCCAGTTTTCCTAAATTGATTTGCCCGCGACTGAAAACTACAGAGGGGGTTGACATGAGGCGGGCAGCTGGTCATAAAATCAACCCGAATTCTTTCTGCAACGTGCTTGAAAATGTGTTGCGGCAACTCCACATTATATGAGCTATGTGCCCTGCCCACTGCCACTTCAGTTTGCTAATCCGCTGGGTTATATCGGTGACTTTTGTTCTTCTACGGATCTCCTCCTTCGCTTCCAACAGGTCGATCTGGAAGTCTTTAGGGAAGGCTTATGTCCAGCAGTGGATGTTCTGTGGCTGATGATGATGATGACGATGATGACTCCATATTCTGGGATAAGGGCAAGTTAAAATAAATTATTTCTTTATTTATACACTTCATATACAATGTATATAGGCGGACTTGACGCACCCATGATTATTTTTGTGTTTTGGGTGTCTATGGGCGGTGTAGATCACTTACCATCAGGTGACCCATCTGCTCGTTTGCCAATCTCTGCTATAAAAAAAACTTAATTATTTATTTTATTTTAAACACTTTATACATACAAAGATATGTACAGGCGGACTTAATGCCAGAGGCATTCTCTACCAGTCAACCTTTTGGTGGTGCAGAGAAAGGGCAAGATGATAATTACTATTAGATGAAAGTACGAATTACTATCTCGCATACTTCTCATAGATAACCATCCTTAGATGATCTTCTATTTATTTAACGTAATTATATACGTTATTTATAGTTTTACGAGCGGTTGTAAATTCACCTGTATCTGAAATCTAATTGGAAGAGGCTTTCACTCGGTAAATGGGAAATTCCTGGCTCGTGGCTCGACTCTCGTCGTACGTCGGCTATGTGGGATAACTCACTGTTATTTTAATTGCTTTTTCTGTACCAATGTTTGTGTACTTATTACATGTTGGAAATTGAGACTGATCGAATCTCTATAACATTTAATAAACAACGCAATATTACCAAAAAAATATGTTCAGTACTCTTTATTTTTAAAGATTTTTTTTACATTTTTAAATATATGCTATAAAAAAATACATTTAAAAATATAAAAATATTCCCCTCCGATGGCAAGGCTCGGGACCCAAGCCACCGACGGTTAGGACCTCAGAGTGAGGAACCTCCTCACAATTCGTGCCGTATCCAGTAATACTGCCTTCTGCATTTGGCTCTTGACCCATACACCAACCGAGAGCCTCTTGAGGTGTTGGTCGAGGCTCAGTGGTATTAAACCATGAGCAGAAATGACTATCGGAACCATGATTGTTGAATCCACATCCCACATGCGAGTAACCTCATGTGCCAGGTCTAAATATTTCGACATTACCAAAAAAATATTATTGTTAAAATGACTGCCTCGGTGGCGTGGCCGTATTTCGGTACGACTACCGTCCTGAGGTCTCGGAAGTGATATTGAATTTTTCCATATCAGCCCGGAGTCTGGATATTTGATATGGCGATAGGCTCGCCCCCTATCACATCTGGGACGGAACTAAGCTCGGCGAAATGTGGGTGCTCTAGTTCGCTAGTGCGCCTCTGCCTACCCCTTCGGGGATACAGGCGTGAGCTTATGTTATGTAAAATCTTAAGAACCAAAACTTAAAGGACCGACTTGAAACTTATCTGGAACCAACCACCTTTGGAATAAGCTCAATCGGCATCATCAGCAATATAATAAATAACACAAAGCCAAAGTTTCCACAAATAATTACTGAACAAACATTGAAATTCTTTGAAAGCTTCGTAGATATCTAGAAATCTAGCAAAAAGTCTACAGACTGGTCACTGTAATCTGTTCTATATGACAAGGCGTTTAAAGACAATGGCTTATAATTAGTGAAAGGTACTTTCACGATATTTCCTCAACACAAAGGAATCCCGAGTGAGTGTACTTTGTATGGACATCGTAAATTCATGCCATTGTTTTTTTTAGATTTTTTCATCCGCGTTGAAATCTTTTGTAGGATAAAAAGAAGTTCTCATTATTCACCCCATTCTCCCTGTAGGGGTTAAATTTTGACTAATACTTAAATATGAGTTTCATAAATTTTATCAATATCTATTTATTTGACAGCTTGGTGAGGTGGTTTGGACAAGTGGAGAGGATGGATGAAAGGCGACTTACGAAAGGTATTTATCGTGCTAAAGTGAATGGTAGGGCCAGAAGAGGGCGCCCGACACGATCCTATATGGATCAAATAAGCGATCTCCTTCGTAAAGGGCAAGTTCGGAGTACCCTCAACCGGCGGAAATATATGGAACGATGCATGAATGTGGATGAGGCAAAAGAGGTGTGTCAGGATCGTAGCTTGTGGCGCTCAATTGTTTCTGCCTACCCCTATGGGATACAGGCGTGAGTGTGTATGTATGTATTATTTGACAGCCTCCGATGTGCCTGTGAAACTAGATGCCGCGGGTTCAATTCCCGTTCCGAGTCAAATGTTTATTTATAGATATTTGTTTCGGGTCTGGGTGTTGTGGAACCGAAAGTCCCTCGTAGTTCCTAATAGCTACGATATAGGTTCTACTTTATGGGACTGTTGAGTGTATTTGTTTATTTTTATGATTTAAGTAGTAAAATTCGAAACGTCGGAAATAAAAATTAAAACCTAATTGTGATAGAATTCGTAAAAATAGTTTTATTTCAATGTATAATATTCACGTAAACTTAAGAAATCAGTGTATAAAATATTTCTTGAAAGAAACCTCTTTATTTTAGACACACACAGAAAACAGTCTAGATCATCTAATATAAATTATAATAAATTGTTTTGCATATTGTGTCCCACTGCTGGGGAAAGGCCTCCCCTTTATTCCTCCAATTGGAGAGGGCTAACGGAAGACACGGACAAGGCGATGAATTTATTATTACCTTAACAAATTGGTTTTTCGACCGACTTCCAAAAAGGAGGAGGTCCTCAATTCGACTGTATTTTTTTCAATGTATGTTACCCGATATCTCCGTCAAATGTGGACCGATTTTCAGAATTATTTTTGTGTTCGATACAGCTTATTTCAAGGGTGGTCTCATATAAATTTGGTCGCGATCAGATTTGAAGTCGGTCTGTTAAGTTTTTAACTTGTGATTATTAAATTTTATTCTGATAAACAAATTGATGTATTCGAATTAGAGAGTTATAATCTAATTTTATGATAAAAATTAACCGCCGATCGACTCTATTCTGCTGCCAAATATCTAAATCATTGTCATTAATACACCACGAAATAACACTTTACAACACAATGAGTTTATAAAACGAATGCTACAGTAATTTGCGAACAATAACCATCAATTTATTATAAAGCGAAGCTGTAATTTTATTTTAATACAGTAGCGAGATATCGTGTTGCTAAATTAGGTTGCCTTCACACGCACAGTCGACTTGTTAGGTAATTGATTATTTATCGACTTAACTACAAATGATTGAATATTATTTATTTATTTTATTTATTACATACTGATTTCTTAACTTTACGCGAATGCTATTCATTGAAATAAAGCTATTTTTACGGATTCTATCACGATTTGGACAAATGACATTTCAGTCCAACCCGTGACCACGAAGACTGAAAGCCTCGAAACGTCGGGAATAAAAAAAAACAAATCGTGATAGAATCCGTAAAAATAGTTTTATTTATTACACTATATGTATATACATTGAGTATAAAGGCGGGCTTAATGTTAGAAGTATTCTCTACCAGCCAACCTTAGGGTGATGCAGAGATATATGAGGTAGGTGCATAAATGACGGACAAATAAAACATAACAAAAGAAAATATTATTCAATTAGTCTGTTATTAATTACTTAGCAGTAGTATTGCGTGTGCGGTACGACTATCTTCCTGAGTTCTCGGGTTCGATCCCGGGTCAGGTAAAATGATATTGAGTATTTCTTCTCAGTATTTTTGAGTGGTAGAGCCACGCTGTAGACAGTTGCGTATACAGCACGAATGGGCCGGCTCGATCGGTTTGGTACCACTATCTCACAGAAAACCAGTACGTTAGTTTTTACTCATACATTTATTCAAATTACAGAGACATTAATATTGATTACTTTTTACAAAATTTTAGATCATTTATAAATATTGAGCATGCGTTATCAAGCATTCCTTTACGTGTGCAACCAGCCTTATTCTGTAAAAATCAACCCAGCGGCAGTAATTTGTCCGTATTAAAAACAAAATGATGGAAAGTTTAAGAACCTTATTAACCTTGAGTATATCAAGTACGAGGCCTTTCTGAATTTATACTACGGTGTTTATTTTAAACAGTTTTACTTGCACAATGTTGTCATAAATTGTTTTAAAAATATTTTTGAAGTGACATCTTAGGGGAGGGTAAACCGCTTCGTAACGTTACGCGTTACGGCGCCACTCTCTGGCTTTTTATCATATTAATGTACAAAAAGTTTAAGTGATAACCTAAACTTTTCTCAAGTTAAACAATTTCAATATTAAATAGTTTAACTTAGGTTAGTTAAAGTTATCACTCCTGTCGAGCGTTCCGAGACGCACACTTTTTTTTTAGTATAAAGGAAGATTTACGTGGTAAAAATTAATTGGCGATTTACAAAGATATTTCAAAGTGCCAGTTATAAATGACAAGATAATATAAATCGTCGTTGAATGAAGTTACATTTTCAATAAACATTTTGCAATAAAATGGCGCTTTGTTCAATCCTCGGGTTCAATCACTCGTTGATTGATTTCAAATTTTGACATGTCCATTATTCTTCGATCAATAAAATATATTTTCAATATTCCGTCGCTCGTCTATAACGAACAAAAACCCTAAATCAATTTAAAATTTACAATAATTCAATCAGAAGCTCAAACAATCCTTCAAACCTGATTTTAGCATAGCCAAAGAGCTCGTACCAGGAAAATATAACGAGAAGCTGTTATTCGAGCACAAAGCCCGAGTTTGTATTTATTATTGTCGGTTTATCTCTTACGCGGGCATGCCTTCCTGGTACGTATTTACAGAAAATTGCCTTTACTGAGAAAGCGTTTGTGAATCTGGAGCGAACGCGGAACGGTATCCTTTATATTCCATCTCTTTCACACTTATCAGCGAGTAAAGGCGAAATTCTTATATGAAGAATGCGAAAAAACCGCTTGTCCAGAAATTATTGGCCATGTTATGTCCCAAAAGTGTGTTATAATTACATTTTTTAGCGAAATAATCGATCTTATAAGTGGTTCATTAGTTGTTTAAATACGTGAGGTATGTATATGCGCTGGACTGCAACGATGTCGTTTCGGAACTTCGGAGTACTTCGGACAGTGGAAGTACTGTCATTCCACTAAGCTTTGTAATTAAAATGACAGTAACCAAAACAGTAATATTCTGACAATTTACTAACAGCTCGACCATGAGTTTCTTTGACATTTCTCGCTAGCGACTACGTAAAATTAAATATTCGAACTATAAGTTTGAGCATTATAAATCACACTAATATTATAAAGGCGTATTAATCATATAAACGATTCAGTATTCATCATAGATATTTTGGATGTTGAAAATACATTTAACATAGAAAAGACAGAGGTGTATGCTCCATTTTGGGGTTGGTCTCGAACCTCCGGCACTTGTCTCGGCAGTTCACACCATTCCCAACTGAGCTATCGCTGCTTTTCCCTGCTTGACTTTTCTATGTTAAGTGTATTTTCATTGTGAAATATAGCTTGCTATAACGGTGAAGGAAAACATCGTGAGGAAACCTGCATACCCGAGAATTTCTTCACAGGAATTTCGAATGTATGTGAAGTCTACCAACCCGCATTAGGCCAGCGTGGTAGACTAAGGTCTAACCCCTCTCATTAGTAGAGGAGGCCCGTGCCCAGCAGTGGGACAGTAATATTAGAGGGCTAATATTAATATTATTTTATTATTGTGGATGTGACTGCCTTGGTGGCGTGGTTGTATTTCGGAACGACTACCGTCTTGAGGTCTCGGGTTCGATCCCCGGGTCGGGCAAAGTGATTATGGATTTTTCCATATCAGCCCGGAGTTTGGAATTTGTGCCCGATATGGCGATAGGCTCGCCCCCTATCACATCTGGAACCGAACTAAGCTCGGCGAAATGTGTACTAGTTCGCTAGTGCGCCTCTGCCCACCCCTTCGGGGATACTGAACTTATGTTATGTTATCTTTTACTGTGGATGTTTTATTGGTCTAGTTGACCACTGTATACCCATTCGCAAACGCAGGCGTGAGTAAACATAGGATAGCTTTAAGAACATGTTACATGTGAAGTTAATTATGGCATGCGTAAAACGAGAGTGTAGGGAAAACTTCACCGTATAGCCCCTACAAGGAGAGATGACTCGCTTCTAATCTGTTATGGTGGTTATGGTAATGAACTGGATGGGAAAAGTATGGATAAAAGTGAAATTAATGCATTGATAAATATAAGTTTTTAAGGCTTATCGGTATTACGTTTTGGGTAGGTTTTTTTTTATAGCAGAGATTGGCAAACGAACAGATGGGTCACCTGATGGTAAGTGATCTTCACCGCCCATAGACACCCAAGACACAAAAAGAATCATAGGTGCGTTGCCAACCTAAAAGGAAGGAATGGAAGAGGAATGGGATTGGGAAAGGGAAGAGGGGAAATGGGCCACCGGAAATCTCACTCACCGAACGAAACGAGACAGCAAGCTGCCACTTTACGTCGGTTTTCTGTGAGACAGTTGTATCTAACCGGTCGAGCCGGCCCATTCCTGCTGTAGACGTTACTGTCTACAGCCTGGCTCTACCACTCTATGTATCTAGTGAGATTTTCTGATGATGAGATTTTCTCAGTATTTATTCTCCTTTAAGATTGCATTGATTCTTTTGATATGACGGGTGTCTATGGGTGGTGTAAAGCACTTACCATCAGGTGACCCAACTGCTCGTTTGCCAGTCCTGCTATAAAAACGACAGAAGACAGAACTATTAAGTGTATCTCACGTTACAAGGTAAATCTTTTTATATTTACATAGTTAACATCGTTAGCAGTACAGTTTTTATATTATCAACACACGTTATAAAACTTTCAACTGTCCATGTTGCCGTTAGCGGAGAAGTATCGCTTCTATAGGGTTGACAGATTCCGATTATATTTATTTATTTAATATTTTGTACATATAGCTCCATTTTTTTTCTACCTGCCCATATCCAACCTTAATGTGGTTTCGGCACAACACACTTTTTCAAGCATGTTTCAGAAAGGATTTGGCTAAGTTTTTACAACCGGCCGCCTGCCTGACGTAACCTCTGAGAGATCCAGTCCCAAATTAAATTAGAAAATTAGCTTTGCCCGACCTGGGAATCAAAACCAGGACCTCTTGGGTCCACAGCCCATATATACTGCCACTAGACCAAGGACATATAGCCCGTCATTTGTAAAAATCTTTTAAGCGGTACTTTAAAACTGTTTTGTCCTCTTTATTTCTAAATAATATGAGACAAAGAAAAAAGTTAAGCTCTCACATCTACCTCTATAGTAAGATTAACTGATGGTAGAACGAGATGTAGATTATTTACATACGAGAGTCTGTCTAGGTAGGCCCTGAGAGGTCCTAATCTACTGACGTGGCGAGGTTTTTATGGGCGGCCCGTTGGTGGAACTGTTGCTGCGTTCTTGGGTACTCGCATCGCTTACAATCAGACGAGCGACTTGTACCTCTCATCATTCGATTCAATAATAATAACAAGATTAAAAACTTAACGGAACGATTTCAAAATGTATCAGATCGTGACCAAAATACGGGATTGGAATAAGCTCTATAGAACACAATAAGGATATTTAAAATCGGTCTGAAATTGTCAGAGATACATACATAAAAATATACAGAGGAATTGAGTTCCTTCTCCTTTTTTGAGTCGGTCGAAAAATAATCACAAGTTTAAAAATTCAACGGACCGACTTCAAATCCGATTGTAACCAAATTTATATGGGACCACCCTTGAAATAAGCTCTATCGAATACAAAAAGAATTTTTGAAAATCGGTCCACATTTGGCGGAGATATCGCGTAACAGACGTAAAAAAATACAAACAAATTGAGGACCTTCTCCTTTTTGGAAGTCGGTCGAAAAATACAGACGAATTGAGGTCCTTCTCTTTTTTGAATGTGTCGAAAAGAATCTTCAAATCGGTTTATATTTGGCGGAGATTTCGCGTTACGTTAGACGAATTGAGGATCTCCGTTTTTTAAAATTCGGCTGGAAAAAAAATTGTGCCAGCCCTACAAGCCAATACAAGCCCTACCACCTACACAGTACACTCCCTCACATTCACGTGTCCATGTTAATTCGTCAGGTCAATGTGAATTGTCTTCAAACTGGCGACTTTTTGTTGATTATGTATGCATTTCTCTTCGAAATTTATTTGCGCATTTTTTACACTTTGGGAGTAAACTTAATTCTTCTTCCTTAACGTAATAAATAAAGTATTTGGAAAAAATATTGGTGAAATAAAATTTAATTAAATACAAAATATATTTTTAATAATATTTCATTATCACGTCAACCTAGACTGTACGGTTTTGATTCCTTTGCTTTATAAAAAAATCAAAATAATACTTTTGTGTATTGTGATAGGCGGTTCCAACGTCATTGCGTCGAACACATGAAACATATACAGCTAACTCGTCGTAGATATGAACAAAGAGCATGTAAACTGTAGTTATGAATTCCTAGTAACATGTACGAGACAGATTTTGATCTCCTCGAAGTTATGGTTTCTCTGAATTACGTAACTGCTGTCCATGACCTTGTAGAAATTACTTTTATAATCTCAATTGCATAAAAAATATTTTTTTTTTCATATAAAAATCATTTGTACTGAAACTTCATAGTATGAACGAGGCGACGTTATAAACGAGTTGTTGGCTAAGATTTCTCAGTTTATTCAAAATAAAAGTTAAAATAGTATGCAGTTAAGTGCTCACAGTTGGCACTGTACTGCCAAACAAAACTTGTTTTGGAAGATCCGGAAACGGTTGTAAAGAACACCGTAATGCCGTTATTCAATTTCAGATGAAATAATTGCTTCAGTGTAAACACGCGTGTAACAGTATCCACCTCCAAATACCATCAGCAGCTTTTTTAAATCTAGAGATTCTCTCTATAGAGAGTTTCTTAGGATGAGGGATGGATATGCCAGAACCACGAAGAAACAAGATTTAAAATTATTTTGATTTATCTTTTCTCACAAAAAAACACAACGTTCGCTAACAGTGACTCATATAGTATAATATATTATAATATATAAGCCCTGTAATATTACTGTCCCTTTGCTGGGCACTGGCCTCCTGTACCAATGAGAGGGGTTAGGCCTTAGATTATTATTGAGTGGTAGACTGTAGACAGTTACATCCATAGCACGAATGGGCCGGTTCGACCGGTTTGATACCACTGTCTCACAGAAAACCGTCGTAAAGTGGCAGCTTGCTGTCGCGTTTCGTTCGGTGAGTGAGATTTCCGGTGGCCCACTTCCTCCCCTTCCTTTCCCAATCCCTTTTTCCCTCCCCTTCCATTTCCTCCTTTTAGGTTTGCAACGCACCCATGATTCCTTTTGTGTCTTGGGTGTCTATGGGCGGTGGAGATCACTTAACATCAGGTGACCCATCTGCTCGTGTGCCAGTCTCTGCTAATAAAAAAAAAAAGACAACACATTGGCTCGATGCGGCTTGGTGGACTTCACATACCTTCGAAATTCTTGTAGAGAAATTCTAGGGTATGTAGGTTTCCTCACGATGTTTTCCTTCACCGTTATAGCAAGCGATATTTCACAAAGAAAACTTAACATAGAAAAGTCAGAGGTGTATACTCCATTTTGGAGTAGGTTTCGAACCTCCGACACTTGTCTCGGCAGACCGTACCAGTCCCAACTGAGCTATCTCTGCTGTTGGGAGTGACTCATATAAACTCTAATTCATAGAACAAAAGATTCTAAACAAACCAATGTAGATGTACAGCATCACAACTCTTATTTTTCCATTGTATAAAATCACCATGACTTTCCCATGGACGTAGAACCATCGGAAGCCTTTCTCTCACGAATTGAATTACTAAAACCTAGATAGCCTTTATCTACATGCATAAACATAGGCGCGTGCACAGCATACTTAATAGGTAATTTTGTTATCACTTTCAAATTCCTGATTCACTGTTTGTTGTTAAAATCTGGTGTTAGAATTCTCAGATCACTTGCAGAATTTTTGACCTTGTTATTGACATAATCATTTTGCGAATTTACTTAGCAGCTTCCCGAGGAAAATCTTGATTTTTTTTGTAAATAAATATAACCTAGTCACACGTCCATGTACTATGTATAGAGCAACATTTAGCCAGAAATCTAGACTTAATCAATTTTGAATTTTAAAATCTTGTTTTAAAACTAGAATATTTTAGTATCGATTTAGAAAATTAATTACACCTTAAGGTATGGTTACGATGTGCGGATGAACTCTGACGAACTTTCAAACATTAACCAAATCAGAAACAAAATTAAATACTCTTATTTTGCTAATTTTGGAAATAAATTCATTGAATTCCAAGTGCCTAATAGATGTTCGATGTTTACCAAAACTAGTGTCATGATCAAATTTTACTTTGGTTGGTCTCTTTTTCATCATCATCAGCCACAGGACGAACATGAACATAGGCCTCCCCAAGTACTGTTGGTCTATTTATGGCTATCTATTAATCCATACTAATATTATAAATGCGAAAGACTGGATGACCCATCATCATCATCATTAGCCATAGGACGTCCACTGCTGGACATAGCCCTCCCCCAAAGATTTCCAGATCGACCTGTTGGAGTGAAGATGACTGGATGTTTGTAATAAAATTACGCCAAATCGGCTAAACGGATTTGGATGAAATTTGACACAGAGATAGATTATAGTCTAGAATAGCAATAAGCTAATTTTATTCCGGAACCATTTATGGTTCCCTTAGGATATATTTGCACGCAAACGGAGTCGCGAGCAGCTAGTATCATACACAAAAAGATTACTTTCAACGAAAACCCATACCTTCTTAGTAATAATGAACATTATCGCGTACCGGGTTCTAGTATTGCCTATTTATTAACTTTCGATCTTTTGTACCGACCTCAGACCTGTACATCGTATACACGGTGTGCATTGTAAGCATTCATTTTCACTTTTAATGTATGGAGTATGGCCAAACACGGATTCTGAATAGGATGTTTTGATTGCAGGAAAGTTCTGTGCTTATGTTTATCTGTGTTTATTTAACTGTATTTGAAATTTGAAGGGTTTTTAATATAGCATATACTAGCTGTTGCCCGCGACTCGGTTCGCGTAAAAAAATATTTTCGAGTAAATTTTCTAAATAATTATCAACGGACTTCAAAACTTAATCGGTCGATACCAATTTTATCTGCGACCACTCTTGGAATAAGCTCTATTGAACACAAAAAGAATTTTGAAAATTGCTCCACGTTTGGCCGAGATGTTGCATAAAATACATTAAAAAAATACAAACGAATTGAGGACCTCCTCCTTTTTTTGAAGTCTGTTAAAAAATTGCCCAAGTTACTCCTTGAAACATCAGCTATCTGCCAGTGAAAATCAGTCCAGCTATTTCAGAAATTAGCTGGACCACAGACAAAAATAAAAAAATAAATGATATTTTGATATAAGTCCCGATTTCATATGCATATATTTAAAAGCTGGTAATTTAAAATTACAAATAGACACATCAATTTTATTTATTTGTATAGATTATTTATTATTATGGCAATGCGAAATAAAAATACCTAGATAATCCGTCTAGTTTTGAGGTTTTCATCTTATTATGGCAAAATGACTGCAATGGACCAAAGTAATGGACCTTGATAGCAGGAATGGGCAAGTAAAATACATACCTACCGATTTTCACCGTATTTTAAATTAGTAATGAAACTAGTATCTGTATCCAGGCTGATGATGATGATGATGATGATTATGAATTAACTAGTAAAAAACATCGATATATTGATTATTTACATAACATAACATAACATATAAGCTCACGCCTGTATCCCTGAAGGGGTAGACAGAGGCGCACTAGCCAACTAGTACACCCTCATTTCGCCGAGCTTAGTTCCGTCCCAGATGTGATATCGCCATATCGGGCACAAATTCCAGACTCCGGGCTGATATGGAAAAATCCAATTATGATTTACTTCAAGCGTGATCGTTTATTAAAGCTACATTATAAAACTTTACGAGCATACAAGGAAGCGTCTATCTTAATAAACTCTGGAATTCCGAAGTAGCAAGATGTTTTTAAAAACTATTTTTTACGACACTAACAATCTTTATGGCATCTTTATTTGTATTTTTTTATCCTTTTAAAAACGTGATAGTTTTATAAATTCTTGTGAAGTTCTTCTTGGGTTTGATGTATTTAAAAATCTAAATCAAGTACCAGGAATCCAAAGACAACCAAGAGATGCAATTCAAAATGTAGACGGATTACATCATCCACAACGATCAAAGGTACCGTTAAAAGGATTGCGATTCAAAACACTGGGAGTGGCGAAAAGTGGCGTAAATGGTCATTTCGGCGTGGCCGGCGGTCGATCACCCCCTGCGTGCGTCACATAATAAGCGGGAGATTTGAATTTAGCGAACGCTGCGCATGCGCATGTTACCTCGCCCACGGCCTGTTGCTATAGGTCAGGGTTGGCACCAACAATAGATAATACTTGAAAAATGCTTTTTAAAAATATTTTGTGCTCTTTTTACATATTCGCATTCGATTTTGGGGATATAATAATAATAACAAATACACCCAATAGTCACACACCTAGTCCTGACCCCACACTAGGTATAACCTGTATCGTGGGTGTCAGAGAGTATGAGAGACTTTCTGTCTCACAACACCCAGACTTGAAACAAATATCTGTGGGTCACACAAACATTTGTCTCAATGCGGGAATCAAACCCGCGGTCTCTCGTTTCACAGCCGGCTACTCGCCCGCTGCGACACAGAGGCTGTCATGGTTCTGCCCTTTGGGATCCGAAACAAATTTCAATTCAGATATTTGTTTGGGATCCAGTCGTTTCTGATATCCATGACACAGGTTACACCAGGTGTGAGGTGAGGACTACATATGTGTGTGTGAGCGTTGGGCGATTAAAAAATCTGACAACATCAAGTGTGACAAATGCCCGCAAGTAAATGGAGACCATGATGCCTGTCGTTTCTCTAAGATACGCCACAACGACGTTGTGATCGTTGCCTCGCTCCCGCAGCGCACATCGTTGAGATCGACGGAGCGTTCAACGTTGACGGAGCGTTCAACGTTGTTGGCTTTGAGAGAATACCATTTTCCATACATTTATGTTAAACGCCTCGCTCGAGAGAGCTAGTTCGCATAAGCGCCGTCATCACGCATAGCGCTAGTGCGTACGTTTTGTACCTTGCTGAATACAAAAATGAAAACATCGTTGCCGCAACGTTGTTTTCACAAATTAAACCTTAGAGAATCGACCTGCTGATTAACGCAGATGGTAAGTCCAATATTTCTTTATAGCTTGTTCTATGAGCGCCAACCCTACCGTGTAATGCAACCGGTGCGTCGTACAGCGTTGCAGCGTACGGTCGTTATTCAGAGCAGTTTATCTTTTATCTACAATTGATATATATATTGGAGTGGTGGAGACTAGTCGTGCGCATATATAGTTCGCGCATTTAGTTCGCAGTTCCGCTGCGAACTAGTTCGACCTTTTAGTTCGTCAGCTCCCGTCTCGAACCACAGAAATCCAAAAAAGGTAATTTGCACGCGATCTTTTGTTTATTTTTCAATCATTTAGATAAAATTTTGATTTATTTGCTATAGCTCGCCCCTATCACATCTGGGACGGAACTAAGCTCGGCGCAATAAGGGTGTACTAGTTCGCTTATGCGCCTCTGCCTACCCCTTCGGGGATACAGGCGTGAGCTTATGTTATGTTAATTTGCTGTTATTTTCGACTGACTGAATAAAAAGGTACATATGTTACGCTATCTCCACCAAATAATGACCGATGTTTTTACTTTAAGTCAAACGAACTAATGAGTGAGAAATCTGGCAACTGGTTCACTCAGTTTGTCTGTGGGAGCGTTCTTAAGAACTAGTTCGCTCATGAACTACACAAGCCTTGTGGAGACTCCGTGAATCGCACCGCCGAGATGCATTTGAAGCGTTGGAACCGTAAATATCAATGTGGATATATTAGAAGCTTTTGTCGAGTGGATGTTTTATTTTGTGCCAACCCTACTTGTTGCTAAGGAGTTTCTAGTACTATTTCTTCTGCGTAGCATGTTTCGAAGACATTATTGCTTTGTCTTTTCAGTTTTTGCTCTACCTTTAGATTTAGCTTTATTTTCGCACTAGAATTTAGTAAAATCTATAAATACAGCCAACAGTCACGCATAGTCCTGACTGCTCATACGTCATCATATAGATCTGTATTGTAGCCGAGTCTCTTGCACTAAAACATTACACAAAACACCTACACAAAACAGTATTTCCACATTTTTTGTCTATGGTCCATTGTTATATGAACAGGAGACAATGAAAAACCTTGTTTTGTGTTTCTTTTTTAAACATGTGACGGGTACGCGACTTTAGAAACTTGTGCTGAGCCCAATACCCAGACCAGAAACGTATATCTGTGAAGATAAAAGACAGCCTCCGTGGCGCAGCGGGCGAGTTGCCGGCTGTGAAGCGAGAGCCCGCGGGTTCGATTCCCGCATTGAGACAAATGTTTATGTGGCCCACAGATATTTGCTTCAAGTCTGGGCGTTGTGAGACTGAAAGTCTCTCATAGTCTCTGACACCCACGATACAGGTTATACCTAGTGTAGGGTCAGGACTAGGTGTGTGACTGTTGGGTGTATTTATTTTATATAAAATTTCAAACACCGAATTTCATAGCTCGAGTTCATCGTACTGTATAAAATATTTTCGAAAGTGCAATGAGTAGACCAGACGGCTTAGGGCACCACTCGGAGTTTAAAAACAGCGAAGTTTTTTTAATGAATACGGACTTTAGTGACGATGCACATTTCACAGTACATGTAAAGCTTAGTTTAAAACTGTGGAAAAGATAAAAACGGTTGATATTTTATTTTGTGTAAAAGTGTGGTACGTTTGGCTTCTGACCACAAACTTGTTTTTTATAGCAGACACTAAAATCTGCCTGCCTCGGTGGCGTGGTGGTATTTCGGTACGACTACGGTTCTGAGGTCTCGGGTTCGATCCCCGGGTCGGGCAAAGTGATATTGGATTTTTCCATATCAGCCCGGAGTCTGGAATTTGTGCCCGATATGGCGATAGGCTCGCCCCCTATCACATCTGGGACGGAACTAAGCTCGGCGAAATGTGGTTGTTCTAGTTCGCTAGTGCGCCTCTGCCTACCCCTTCGGGGATACAGGCGTGAGCTTATGTTATGTGTTATGTTAAAATAAATAAATATCTTTATTCTTTATTTAAACTACCATTGTTATTATTGTTCCAACAATAAATACCTTTCTTTCTTTCTCTTTCTTCTTCTTATTGGTCACGTAGGTATATAAAAACCACTTATGATAGGTCACAAGCACAACAAACATGGTCCAGGGACATTTATATAATAATTATGTTATAACGCTATCAATTTAGAAACATGCAGGCAGGTATGGACACATTAACAAAGCTTACCTCTAGATTAGGGGTTGTGATTTGTAGGAAAGGGAACGGGATATGGCAGGCTTAGAGCAGAGACCGGAAAACAAGCACGTGGGTTACCTGATGATAAGTAATCTATATCATAGACAATTTCTTTCTTTTTTCCTGCCCTTATCCCACCTTAATGTGGGGTTGGTGCAACACACTTTTTTAACCATGTTGCAGTAAGGATTTGGCTTAGTTCTTACGACGGCTGCTTGCCTCACGTCAACCCCCTCTGAGGGATCCAGTGCCCGGCAAATCAAATTAGAGAAATCGCTAAGCCCGACCTGGGAATCGAACCAAGAAAGCTGCTACTAGGCCAAGCAGACGTCTTTTTACAGCAACTTTAATGAAGTTAACTAAATCTTCTAGTACTTTCTAAAGTTCTGTTGCAATCTCTGATGGGACTATTGAAGTGTATCTAGGGCGTGTATTGTGAGTGCGCCCTTGAGGATCACAACTGGGTCACATCCCGGCGACTCCTTTGTTGAAGAGTTACTGCATGATTTAGGACGCCGCGTAGTTCAAGTGCCATTTATCAGTATACTATTGCATTTTGATTTTTTCCTTTGATTATTTTGGAAATATGCTAACATACATATACAATAGATTCACGCCTGTATCCTCGAAGGGGTAAGCAGTGGCGAATTAGCGAACTAGAACATCCACATTTTACCGAGCTCATTTCCGTCCTAGATGTGATAAGGGGCGAGCCTATCACATCGGACACAAATTCCAGACATCAGGCTGATATTGAATTGAAAAAGTTTATATCACTTTGCCCAATCCGGGGATCGAACCCGAGATCACAGGACGGACAGGTATCACGTCCTACAACTACGCTACCGAGGCAGTTAATAATATTGCGATCGCGTTGGCCTATTCGTGCTGTAGACAGAATTATCCACAGCGTACTACCACTTAAGAAACCGTATACAAGAATGAATAAGACGAAAGCTGTCACAGCATTGGAAAGGAAAATTCACTTCATAGATGATACGAAGATAATTGGTATGGCGGCATCGTTAGAAACTACAAGAGTTATTAGAATCATCAATCATCCGATACAATTGATGGATTTCGAAGCGAAAGTGTCCTTCGATATTGACGTAAATAGATTAGTTATTTATAACTGTAACCGTGTAGTTATGTTGCCCTGGTGCTTTGATTTACATTTAATTTAGAATCTTCTAGAATTTAGGCAGTTGTTGAACATGCTCGAGAAAGTACGGCAACCCTCCCACATTGTGGAGAAATGACAGGTCATCCACCTGTCTTATCGCAAGCCCCTCGATTTGCTTCTTCCCTTTCGGATTCAGAATGTGAATAAGGATAAATAGGCCGGCATGATTCTGACGACCACTGATAAACAGTGTTTGTCAGAGGTCGCTAGTTTTTTTGGACTGCACTACGCTTACCATCAGGTGTAGTTACTTTGCCGTGCCCGGCTAAAAAAAGGTGGAAAAAAGATTACATTATCCCAAAACAATGTGTAAAGTTTCCCATTATGGGAAATTATGTGGGGCGTTAGTTGCACGGTGCTAATGGAGTTCCGTAGTAGACATGACATGCCCCTCGGCGTTTTGTACCGACGTGGCTAGGAGCTTGTGGTTACCATAGAAATTGGGAATTTCGATGGTTGAACGGATTATTTCGTTGTTTTGTATGAAAGTGATTTTACTTATTTAGTCTACGGGTCGGGAAAAGTGATATTGGATATTTTACAACTGCCAGAAAAATTTGTACGGTTTGGCGATTAATGTATGAAATATCCATCAAAGCAATATATTTATCCCTCCAGAATAATGGTCTGAGCTATTGAAATATTGAAGAATCTACTCTAAATGGTATATAGTTGCGAATCAGCATAATTTAAGTGCCTCTGTAAATCTTTTATCCCCTATTTCATTTAAGCAGTGATTTTCAATCTTTGTCCTAGGACAGCCTCCGTGGCGTATCGGGACAGCAGCCAGTATGCGGGTTCGATCCCCGCATCGAGATAAATATTTGTGCTGCCCACAGATATTTGTTTCGGGTCTGGGTGTTTGTTGTGAGACCAAAAGTCTTTCGTAGTTCCTGATTCCCACGACGCAAGACTCGATCTTAGTGTGGGGTCAGGACTATGTGTGTGAATGTTGGGTGTTATTTATCATTTATTTCCTAAGATCCAAACTTTCATTACGACAATAAAGTGCTTAAGCAATACCTTAAAATTCTTCGTCAATGAATTGTAAAATAGTTATTGTTGATTAAATCGCTGTCGCTCTTGCTACGCTTATAAATCCATTCCCAGTTGCCTATCCTTTTTGGTAAACAAAATAAAGCTTATATCTTTTCTCCCTATACACAGCCGTATCGCGTGCCAGCTGCTATGTCCATATCATCTTATCTCTTTACACTCCCGGTGTTTCTATCTTTGCTATTTCAATTCACCTTTTTGCATTTAAAATAAATTTTATTTCACCGAGCACTCTCTACTTTACGTTTTTCATTGTTTTAATGCAAATAGTTTTCAGCATTTCGCTTTGTGTTGAATTTGCTGTTTTGTTTGCGTAAAGCTTTTAAGGACTGCCTTTGTTGTGGAATTAAATGCAGCAGTAGAGAGAACATTTAAAAGAACATTGCGAAATGAAAAACGAGTAAACTTTACAGAGACAATAGAAATTTAATAAGAGTAAAATGTAGATAGCAGTAAAACGATTGCGAGTGATGAGAGGTATTTCATTCAGTTTTCATTTAAAGCTATGAGGTCGCTTTTAGAATCTACTTTAAAGGGTTTATTTTATTTAGATTCTGTCTTTGAAGGCATTTGTCGCCATGAAGGCACGCAACATTTTAGTATGAGTTATTTTTAAATTATGTTTATTTTATGTGAGTAAGTTGATGCCGTCCTTTTTTGGTTTGACAAATAAAGTTTATTTCTTTTTTTTTAAACGTTTATGCTATGGTGGCCATTAGCATTAGATTTTGATATTTTACTTAAAATCTGAGGAAGGCGAAAGTTTCAACAATCGACAGATACTAGGCAAATGTACTTGGAAATTGTATTAAAACTTCAAAAGGTTTTATTTATTGGTCTAATGGCAGCATATATGGGCTGTGGACCGGCAGGTCGTGGGTTTGATTCCTAGGTCGGGCAAAGCGATTTTTCTAATTTAATTTGCCCGGGACTGAATCCCTCAGAGGGGGTTGACGTCAGGAAGGCAGCCGGTCTTAAAAACTTAGCCAAATCCTTTCTGCAACATACTTGAAAATGCGTGTTGCCCCGACCCCACATTAAGGTGGGGGGATAAGGGAAGGAAAGAAAGTGAGTGATAGTAATTTGTGTTAACTTAATAAAAATTTTGTTGACAGTGTCAACATGCGAAGGTGCCCGAGACGCGTCATGCCCGAGGATCTGCGGACCGGCGCTGCAGGGCGAGCCGGTGTGTGCCACAGATGGCTACATCTACCCCTCGCTCTGTGAGATGAGAAAGAAGACTTGTGGGAAAGGTGAGATGATAATAATATTATTGCAACTGAATTAAGGCGCGCTAATGTGGGATGGTCGAGTGGCCGCCGTCCGGTAGACGGTGCTCCCAATACCAGTGGCGTGCATTCAATATAGACAAAGAGACATTGTCTCCCCTGATAATTTACCTTTTATGTTCATAAAGAATAAAAATCATAATCCAGTGCAGATTTTTCAAGATAGCAACGCTCAGCTTATATTTTAAATGGACGTGGATATGATAATGATAGTAATGGTGATGTAAGAGTTGAAGTAAATAATAGTGCAAATTTTTTGTCTACCCTGACCTGAATGCTTGTGCACGTCGCTGCCCAATACCACTCAATTTTTGCGCTACATGCGCCCAAGGGGGCATCGCTTACACCCTCGATTGGATAGGAGCCTCTTCGGATAAAACAGCCAATATATTTTACTGGAAAAGTCAAGGGGCCTCGCCAAGGTAATGTCGAGACATTCAATTTAGGTCTAGCGCCGCCAATGCTACCGACACGGACTCTCGCATGGCTGAGTCCGTGTGCCCAACATCTCGTGAGATCTTTAGTTTTATAATGCTAATTTAGATTAGTAATTTCACTAGTTTCAACTTCCTTCGAAAAACAATGCCTTACTCTTCATAAAAAACGGTTCTTTGTCTTATATTAACTTGGTGAAATGTGGGTGAACTTCATCCGTTTTACATCTATATCTTTTAACGTAAACATTCCCAATCTACAGGTGTGAGACTGGCCCCAGACCAAAGCATCTGCTCCCGAGCGCAAGGGTCCAAGTGTGAACACCGGTGCACCTCTGAGAGAGATCCTGTCTGCGGTACAAACGGCAGGACCTATCTGAATAGGTGCATGCTGCAGGTCGAGATTTGCAGGTAAGTTACTTCGCAGACCCCTAGTTCCTTCATGTACAGCTAAAGTAACAGCTCAGACCCCCTAAAATGCACCGCAAAAACGAAACACTCTCTTCCGTTTCGTTCATCTGTGATTGGTTGATAGACCAACGTGTGAAATCTATTACATCTTGTGACATTACATCGACCAATCACAGTTTTCCGACACGGAGGACTGTGTTTCGTTTTGATGGTACATTCTTGCCCCCTTTGGATCAACCAAGAGTTTTTGGACATTTCTGACTAGTGATTACGTGAAATATTAGTTTATTATTATAAATTTGACAGCCTCCGTGGTGCAGGGGGCGAGTAGCCGGCTGTGAAGCGAGAGGCCGCGGGTTCGATCCCCACACCGAGACGAATGTTTGTATGGCCTACAGATATTTGTTTCGGGTCTGGGTGTTGTGAGACCGAAAGTCTCTTGTAGTTCCTAATACCCACGACACAAGACTCAATTTTAGTGTGGGGTCAGGACTAAGTATGTGACTGTTGGGTTTATTTATTTGTAGACAGAATTAATCAGAGTTTTAATATGAATTGCTAGTAAGATCCGCGTGGAAGTCTGCCAGGAATGGTTTAGTTGAATTCTTTGTTTTATATCATCATTTTGCACCGCGTATGGACTTAACTTCCATTGAATGTAAATAAAGGGTTAAGTTGCGAGAGTAGAATAAAATAACACATTTTGATTTTATTATTCATCGCCTTGGTGTTGTTAGTGTGAAATGGAACGCAAGCCTAATAATTTAAAAGTAATCTGTCTTTGTCTCATGTAGCATTATCTCTGCCCACATCCTTTTGTTCCGAATCTTTGTAAAGTGTAATGCAAATAAATCTCTATATTATCTTGAAGTAGTGATTTATATCCAAAAATATTTCAAATATTCTATAGGTCATTAGACATAGCACATAGTTCACCCTATGTACCATCTGTGAGATAATGGGTTCAAATCCAAGGTTTGGCAGCAGCAGCAGCAGAATTTTCGGAGAGGTTTTACGTCATATGGCCGGTCATATAAAACTTAGCCCCATGCCTTCTTCAACGAGTTTACAAAATGTGTTGCACTTGCGCCGACCTAAGACCAAGTGGAAAAAGGTCATCTTCAGTAACCCAAATCCTTGCAAGATGCTCTCCTACCGTTATGAGATCCTGGTAACAAGACGACAATAACTGAATTGGTCCTTCCGGTATGCGGCCGATTGTGTGGGCACTCGGACACACCGGAACCTCATCAATCACGTGGCCCGTGACAATGCACTTGGCCAGCTAAAGTGCACTGGAATTCACTGGGTACCTTCGTTCAATTGGACGACATAATGCCATGCTGCAATTTTGTGTGCGCTCAATTTTATTATGTGCATTTTTATTAACATACATGGTTAAGTTTCCGTCACAGATATACTATACATGCCCTCTGTCAAACCACCCGATACATTGTAGAGGAATGCCGGAAGGTAGAGGAAACTTTCATGGCGGGCACAAAATTCTTTTTTTCCTACTCATTGTTGCCTTAGACATTGGCCAAACAAAGTTTCTTTCTTTCTTTATCAGCAATACTAAGTATGATCGCAAGAAAAATTGCGTCCCTCGAAGCAAGAATTATGTCGGCATAAAGGTCCACAACGTCAGAATTTTAAATGAGTCGCTATGGTGAATTTTTCACGGTATGGTGATATGGTCACGATATCGAGCAAAAAATTAACTTATCATCATAGTCCCAAAAGTCAATGCTTTGAACTCACGACATTGCTATTCGGTACGAGAAGGGCCTAATATTTTAAATACACAAATAATAACAAATAACGACTAAATAATACGATGAATAAGTTAAATATTTATATACAAAATAACATCTTGATGTCAATCGTAGCATAATACCATCCAATTACAATCGCTCTACATTACACTTATCTCGTTTACTCCCACAGACTCGGCATCGGTCTGTCTCACTTGGGCGCGTGCAATAACATCAGCGCTCATCGAGAGAACTGTCCCGTGGATTGCTCGCAGGCACCATTGGATGGACCTATCTGCGGCTCCGACGGCAATGTCTACAAAAGCACCTGCCAAATGAAACTCTTGACGTGCGGGTAAGATCCTTTGATTTATAGTATCCTGGTACTATTGCAGAAAAATTTGCAAGTTTTGGCCAATAAATCTTTGGTTAGGTTGGCTGGCCATTTAGCTAAAAAAGTTTTTTTTAATGAGAGAGAACCTTTCATGGTGGCTAAAGAGTGTTCCGAATTCCGATTGATTTTGCGAAAAACTTTACCCTAAACTTTATGGTGTCTTTTAAGCCTATCGATCGATGATCATCGATGGTCTTGCCTATTTATTGTTTGTTATTATGGTTATTTTTACCAGTTCCGATTAGTGTGTAAAGCGTATTATGGTTATGATATCCTAGTACATTTGATATTTAAGATGAATCTTACTGCTGCTCTCCCACTGCATACAAAAAAATCCTAATGGCGCTCGACTGCGTCCATCGATAGTTATACAAGAGTGTTATTCACAAGGGGCACATGTTTGGAAATAGGAAGTATTGTTTCTTCAAAGTATTTCTTGTTAACAGACAAGGCGTGGTGCGTACGAGCAAGAAACACTGCCAGACGACGCGACACTGTCGCGAGTCGTGTTGGCGTGTCGCACGCCCCACCTGCGGCTCCGATGGGAAACTCTATGCGAACGCTTGCAGGATGAAAGCTACCAATTGCGGGTCAGTATTCAACCCTATAAACAGAGATAATCAAGTTATCAAGTTGTAACTTAACTTTACTTACAAGTTAGTTTTTCCACCTGTCTTTATCCCAATTCGACACTCCAATGTGGGGTACAAGCAACACACTACTATTTTAAGTGTACTTTCTACTTACTGTTCATAATAAAACTCTTATCGAAGGTAATATTAGTTAAAATATGTTTTATATTTTTAGTTTATCGAAGGTTCGATAAAATTATAAACCATAATAGTTCCATGAAGCTCCGAAAAGTAAAAAAAAAAAAAAAAAAAAAATATGGGATTTTAGACTATAGTAGCCATACCTATATTATAGCTAATCGCGAATTGGCCATGTTTTGATTTTAGAACATTTATGTTTATAGAAGGGTTCTAGCTTGTATACATTACAGACAGGGAGGTTTTTAGGAGCCTTTTAAAGCTATTGAACGATTATGAATAACAATTTTTTACACAACGTCCCATTCATAGCAGTCGAAGCAGACCAATGAATAATGCCCGAATCGTCAAACGCTCTTCAACTTTAACGGCTTCCTAAATTGATTTTCGCCATACAATTTTGACAGATAAGGCGGCCTTAAACGACATACATAAGGCGACCTTAAGTGTATGAACACATTCGGCGGTAAGACCAGTTTTTACAAACTTCAACCCCCTTTGAAGGATTTAGTTCCAGGCAAACCGCGTTAGAAAATCTACTTTGTCCCCGACCTGACCAATAGTGGGGTTTTGTTGTTACATTTTCCCGAAAACAACACGTAACGTACGTTATGCCACAGTTACAAAGTCTAAATCGGTTACATAATGTTACAATAACTACCAGGAGTATATAAATCACCAAGAGTTCTCGCATGTTACAGCAAGCACGTGTTCGAGGTGCCGATGGCGTTCTGCGTGTCACAAGAGCGTACATCGGGCGGCGAGCCGTGTCCGACCGACTGTGCCGGACACAAGGAGAAGCTCGTCTGCGGCTCCGACGAGAACATCTACCGAAATGAGTGCGAAATGCGCATGCTTAATTGCGGGTAAGTGAGCGTCCTTGTATTTATGCGCTCCTGGTACATTGCCGAAATCTTTTGTCGAAAGATTATCGACGTGAAATCGTCGGTCGTCAAATTGACGTCATCAAACAAATTCATTAATTATTATAATTAGAATTACGATAATATTGTTTTGTTTAAACAATAGGTCACTTGGAGCAAATAGATAAACCTCGATTTAAATATAGATATGAGCTGTAGGATAAATCGAGTTTAGGTCTAACTCTAGATTACCTAGTAAGAGCGCTGCAAGTCCCCCTAAATAGACAAAGGACAATCCATTTTAAAAATATTTTGTACTTTAATTTGGAAATAATTTATTCCCTATACTTTTCAGAGTGAGCAATAGAAAGATCGTGAAAAAGGTTGATATGGAGAAATGCAAAGCCAAGATGAACAAATGTTTGAAAGTGAAGTGTCCCACCGATTCGGACCCCGTGTGTGGCACGGACGCGACCGTGTACACGAACCCTTGCCATCTGAAGGTCGCCACTTGCCTGTGAGTACACCACCTCCATTTTATGAGATCTTGGTCGTTAAGGTTTACTTCATTTGAATTTTCGGGCTCTGTGTTGACAAAAGAGGTTTTTTTTGTTTTTTTAATTAATCAATTATGTGACGTAAAAAAAAATTCACAGAGAAGAAACGCAAGATTTATTTTTTTAAGTGATAGAGCCACGCTTGTAAACAGTAACGTCTACAGCACGAATAGGCCGGCTCTACCGGCTTGATACCATTGTCTGAGTCTCACAGAAAACCGATGTAAAGTGGCAGAGTATGCTGCTGCGTATTGTTCCGTGAGTGAGATTTCTGGTGGCCTAATTCCCCCCTTCTCAATCCCTATTCTCCTCCTTTTGGGCTGACAACGCATCCAATATTCTTTTTGTGTCTTGGGTATCTATTGGCGGTGGAGATCACTTACCATAAGGTCACTTACCGTTTTTTTTATCCGGGCACGGCAAAGTGACTACACTTCACCTGATGGTAAGCGTAGTGCAGTCCAAAAAACTAGCGACCACTGACAAACAATCCTTTGCCAGTCTTTGCAATAAAAAAAGTAATAAGCGTAAAACTTTTTTCCAATGTTTCCAGTAAAGGGGTACAACTGGCCCACTTCGGCAACTGCACCCTACTGCCGCGACTTGAAATCGACTGTCCGGACAACTGCGACAACGCGCTTGAACAACCCGTCTGCGGGTCAGACGGCAACGTATACAAGTGAGTCACCTCTTTCGGTTCCTGCGAGCCTAGTAGTATTCGATCGTAAATTATCGGAGATTCCTTCTCTCAATCAGTCAATGACCGGTTGGTTACACAATCAATTCATTTCAAACTTTATTTCAACAGTAATAGAACTCATTTATCATCTCTTATTTTTAAAACTGACTATCGATATGGAGGTCGTTATTATTATCGCCTCACTGGCTAAGCAGAGGCAGTTTGCTGTAAAATTCTTGTTCGAAATACACACTCACTGTAAATAATGGATTTTTGGTGTTGCGTGCGCGATACGAACCTCGTCCTGAGGTCTCGTGTTTGGTCCCCGGGTCGGGCAGTGATATTGGATTTTGCAGTATAAGCCCGGAGTTTGGATTTTGTGCCCGATATGGCGATAGGATCGTCACATGGTCTCTGGGACGGAACTAAGCTTGGCGAAATGTGGGTTTTCTGGTTCGCTAGTCAACCTTTGCCTACCCCTTCGGGGATTCAGGCGTGAGCTAATGTTTATGTGGTATCTTGTCCGTAGGTCTGAATGCGAGCTCCGTCGCGCGACATGTGGTCAGCATGTGGTGGCAGTGAGCGCGGCCCATTGTCGCACCACTGCGCTGTGCCACGAGACCTGCCCCGACACGCCTGCCTTCGTTTGCGGCTCGGACAACCGCTTCTACCGCAACGAGTGTGTCATGAAGAAGGAGAACTGCGGGTACGTAATTATCTTCTCCCTTTTTTCTCTACTACATTTCGGGTAGAGTCTTCTTCTCCCCTAATATTATTTATTTTGTAGCTGCTGTAAAAAACCATCTGCCGAGGATACATTGTTAAGTTCATTTACAAGAAAATACCAGGAATTCATAACAGCTGTGGAACCATACGTATTACTACATACAATCTTCGGCGTTTGTTTCGCGAGTAACGATTATGACTCGCAATCATCGAATTCGCAAATACACTGATGATTGATGTGATGCGCCATCCCAGTTTTACTATTTAACCACGTTAATTATTCCATGTTTTTAATTAGAAATGTTGAATTTATAAGTTTAAATTGTATCCTTAACACTATCTTTTGTCAGAATCAGCATCGTGAGATCGTTTATGGCTAAAGCTAATCGTTGAGTGGACGGACGGTACTCACAATTGGATTTGAGTATAGTTTAAGTGTTAACCACCGGTTAAATCCGTGGGTTAACTTACCATCGGATGACTAGGAATACATAGCATGTAAGGAAGGATGTTTATAATTTATTTAACTACAAACACGCGACTGCACTCAGTTACATTTTTACATGCGACGGAGTTACCCATAAAGTACTTTATTATGAGTACTGCAGTTCCGAAGTGGTAGCGGCGGCGGTAGTGGTGAACAATTATATAGATATTATGAAACTGTAATTTTAATTTAGTTTTTAATGTCGGCTTAATGCCCCTTACTTATAAAAATATTTGAGCGCTGCTTATCTTTATACCATAGGTTGTCCCTTTCATTTTTAAACAAAGTAACGCAAGGAAAAAAGTGACAGGTTATTCTTAACCATTTGCTCAGCTAATAACGCCCGAATGGTCAAACGCTGCTCAACTTCAACGGCTTCTTATTTTGATTTTTGCCATACAATTTTGACAGATAAGGCGGCCTTAAAAGACATAAGGCCACCTTAAGTGTATGAATATTCGGCGGTTAAAAATGCTGTTTTAAGTAAGGCCCAATGTAAATAATTCATACCCGACAAATTCATAATAATCTGAGAAGTACAAGGAAAAGAATGTTAAAATAAATTAACCAACAAACACGGGGTAACAAAAGATCATACTGTACTCAAATCCAAGCTACCAGGACAACATAGCTAACGTGCATTATCATCCACAGCAAACACGTGTTCGTGGTTCCGTTGAAGCGGTGCCTCGCGCGGTTCCAGTACTCGGGTTGCGCGCGCGTGTGTCCTCCGGAATACGACCCCGTGTGCGGCTCCGACCGCAAGACATACTCCAACCGCTGCTTCCTCGATATGGAGAACTGTCGCTCTAGGTAACTAATACTTCTTGTTGTTCATGTGAGCCTAGTAAATATGCTACACATTTTATGAAAAATATTTTTAATTTATTAGCGGATTTTTTTTATTGTTTTTTTTTTATTTAGACAGACGTGCTCGCCATTTTCTGTCGGTTTTTGTGATAAACTGGCAAAGCGGCAAGAAAGTGGCATTTACAAGTCTAAAGAGACGCATAACGCATTACCATTTGGAATTACCCAAAACATTGTGGTGGAACCATCCTCGATATTTGTATGTAAATAAATCTTTTGGATATGTGTGCCAAAACGAACTTAAAAAAAAGTTAAATAAATTTACTCCTACCAACAAAGTAATAGCAATATCACTTTTCTACCACTAAACACCACACACACAACATTAACTTACATAAATAAGCTAACGCCTGTATCCCCGAAAGTGTAGGCAGTGGTGTAACTAGTGCACTGACATGCCGCTAAGTTTATTTCAGCCTCTGATAGGAGGCGAGCCTGTTAGCATATTCAGAATAATAAACTAATTTATTTATTGAAATAAAACCATTTTTATAGATTCTATCACGATTAGGTTTTAATTTTTATTCCCGACGTTTCGAAGGCTTTGCAGTCTTCGTTGTCACGGGTTAGTCTGTCTGAGAATCTGTAAAAATAGTTTTATTTCAATGTATAATATTCGCGTAAACTTAAGAAATCAGTAATTTATTTATATTTCCTTCAGGAGTTTGGTACAGCTGCAGTACCTCGGAACATGCACGGAACCCATAGCCGAGGAGCCCAAGAATTATCTCTACCGATAGATACATCTGCTTACTCATAATCGTGTATACGGGACCTAAAGTCCCACTTTTTTAGTGCCAACTCTTCGTAAGTTAAGTGACCAATATTTTGTCTTCCAGTTAACTAAACGTGTAAAGTGTCCGTAATATTTATTAAGCAGTTTGCTTAGCATTATAAGTGCTAAAACTGCATGTGTTGACATAAAATGATTCTGAGATTGTAAAAAATAGATTCAAGACGAAGTCCACTTAGAAATCTTTAATATTTTGTTAATTTTGTGATTTGAATAAAGTCATGTACGACCTCAAAAATATGACCATCATTTATGCGTTATGGACACTTTACCAAATCAATAGGCAAATGTGTAAGATCAGTACAAACACCTCATTCAAAATGGCGTCAACAAAATGGCGCGCCTTCACAAAATGGCGGATCCCTTTCGACTATAAAAATAACTTCCTAGATAATAAACTAGTGATTTTAGATGTTAGATACGCGACTGTTTATTTATTTCTATTTATTTCCGATTCGTTAGTGTTAAGTGGAACAATGTAAATAATTTAGCGAATTTTTTTCGATGTTAAATACAATTTACTATTCTTTAAGAATTTCGATGCATTTAAGAAAAGACTTGTAACTTATTATTGAATATTTGAATTTGAAATAAATGTGGAAAAAATGTGGAAAATGTGTTGTTATTTCTTTTAAATCAATCTAATATACAAGCTCACGCCTGTATCCCCGGATGAGTAGGCAGAGGTGCACTGGCGGACTAGAACACCCAAATTTAGTCAAGTTTAGTTTCGTCCCAGATGTGATAGGGGGCGATGACTAAGGCTGAGATCTATAGAGCGAACTTTGACTAAGTCTAAGTCAAAGTCACGCACGCAGGAGGGATTTGTAATTGTTAAATCGAACTGTGACTTAGTCCGGGTCATTTTTTACAAGAAAAACAGACTGACTAAGCAAAGATTATCTTGCAAAAAATGACTCGGACTTAGTAAAAATCCTTACTGAGTTCGTGACTTTGACTTAGATTTAGTCGAAGTTCGCTCTATAGATCTCAGCCTATCGCCATATTCAGGCTGACGGAAAAATCCAATATCCCGACCCGGGGATCGAACCCGAGAGCTAAGGATGGTAGTCGTACCGAAATACAACCACGCCACCGAGGAAGCCATGTATATAAATCAATATTTTGCAAATGGAAATCACCTACTCGTATATGAGAAAATAAACTTATGTCTATGTATACATATTTATCCTAAATTTTTATAAATAAACGCGAAAGGTCACTCATTCATTCAGTCATTAGCTAAACACAAAATAGTTTTTGACAAAACAACACATATTTGTCGACACCGTACAGTGAAGTTCAGCGAGTCTAGGAATGCAAAACTATCTTTGAATAAATCGTGGTAGAGCCACGCTCTAGACAGTAACGTCAACAGCACCAATGGGTTGTCTCTGTCGGTTTGATACCACTAATATAAGTTCACGCTTGTATCCCTGAAGGGGTAGACAGAGGCGCACTACCGAACTAGAACACCCACATTTTGTCGAGATTATTTATATTATTTGCTCTGACACTGCCTCGGTGGCGTGGTGGTATTTCGGTACGACTACGGTTCTGAGGTCTCGTCCCCGGGTCGGGCAAAGTGATATTGGAGATTTATATATCAGCCCGGAGTCTGCAATTTGTGCCCGATATAGCCTATCGCCATAGGCTCGCCACCTATCACATCTGGGACGGAACTAAACTCGGCGAAATGTGGCTAGTGCGCCTCTGCTTACCAGTACCCCTTCGAGGATACAGGCGTGAGATTATGTTATGTTATGTTATTAAATATTTCCGTGATAGATGTGATAGGGGCCGATACCACTTCTTCACTAAGACATCATGTTTATTCTTTATTTTTTTCACTTAAAATAGGCTGTGATACCACTAGCTAGAAAAACTACAAAATGGCACTTGCTGTTGTGTTGCGTTTGGTGACAGACCGTGATCAACTCATAGATAACCAACGTAAAGTACCAGCTTACTGTCGCTTTTCGTTCCGTGAGTGAGATTACCGGTGGCTCAATTACCCCCTCCTTTCCCAAACCCTGTTTCCCTTGTTTAGGTTGGCAATATACCTATGATTCTTTTTGTATCTTGGGTGTTTATGGGCGGTGGAGATCACTTACCATTAGGTGACCAATCTCGTTTGCTTGTCTTTGTTATAAAAATACTCAAGGTGTATGGGTCACTATAACGTTTAAACACCACGTGGAGGTCGCGATGGTCGCTATCCCGACTATAAGGCTGATATATATAGAGCGAACTTCAACTAAGTCTAAGTCAATGAAACCAACTCAGTCAGGATTTGGCATTTTTAAAAAGAACTTTGACTTCATCATCATCATCATCATCAGCCACAGGACGTCCACTGCTGAACATAGGTCTCCCCCAAAGATTTCCAGATCGACCTGTTGGAAGCGGCCTGCATCCAGCGACTTCCTGCGACCTTTATCAGGTCGTCGGTCCAAGTTGTAGACGAATATGTCTATTTAGGACAAGCGGTCCAGATAGGCAGGTCCAACTTTGAGAGAGAGGTCATTCGTCGAATCCAGCTCGGCTGGGCAGCATTCGGGAAACTACGCAAGGTCTTCTCGTCCAAAATACCTCAGTGCCTGAAGACAAAAGTCTTCGACCAGTGTGTGTTACCAGTGATGACTTATGGCACTGAAACTTTGACGTAGTCCGAGTAATTTTTTACAAGAAAATCTTTGCTTAGGGTGTCTGTCAGTCTGGTTTTCTTGTAAAAAATGTCTCGGACTAAGTCAAAGTTCGATTTAAAAATTCCAAATCCTCACTGAGTTCGTTTCTTTGCCTTGAGGCCAAGAGGCCATAACCCTTGAGTTTGTTTCGGCATTTCTTCTCAGGGATAGCCACGAAATGCCGACGCCATTATTACTTTATAAATATCCTAAAATCAATATATACTCGTAATTGACATGTGAAAGTGGTATAAACTGCCTCGGTAGCGTGGTGGTATTTCGGTACGACTACGGTTCTGAGGTCTCGGGTTCGATCCCCGGGTCGGGCAAAGTGATATTGAATTTTTCCATATCAGCTCGAAGTCTGGAATTTGTGCCCGATATGGCGATAGGCTCGCCCCCTATCACATCTGGGACGGAACTAAGCTCGGCGAAATGTGGGTGTTCTAGTTCGCTAGTGTGCCTCTGCCTACCTCTTCGGGGATAAAGGCGTGAGCTTATGTGTGTATGTGTATATATGAAGTGGTATAAAATATCCTATTTGCGGAATAAATGATTTGAATTTAAATTTGAATTTTGACTTAGACTTACTCGAAGTTCACTCTATAGATATCAGCCACAGATGTAAAAAAGATGGACGGAGCGCTGGGACCACTGAAAGTGAAGCAAGGTTTCCGGCTCAATCGATCAGTAGCCGCCATTACGTGTCGATAGATCGAATAGTAGCGATAGCTCAGTTGGGAATGGTACGGACTGACGAGACAAGTGTCGGAGGTTCGCGACCAACACCAAAATGGAGCATACACCTCCGACTTCTCTATGTTAAGTGTATTTTCATTGTGAAATATCGCTTGCTATAACGGTGGAGGATAACATCGTGAGGAAACCTGCATACCTGAGAATTTCTTCACAGGAATTTCGAAGGTATGTGAAGTCTTACAACCCGCATTAGGCCAGCGTGGTAGACTAAGGCCTAACCCCTCTCATTGGTAGAGGAGGCTCGTGCCCAGCAGGGGGACAGTAATATTACAGGGCTAATATTATTATTATTATAGATCGAATGAGCCAAAAAACCTGCTTCACTTTTAATGTTCCTAGCGCTCCATCTTTTTGTACGTCCGTGACCTCAGCCTAAACATCCGCACCAAAAAAGTCACACTCATTGTTTTTCCCGCGTAAATTTAAAACAAAACTAAATATTGAAACAAAGTATTTACTTATTGAAAAACGCAAAAAGACGTAATTCATTATGTAAGATAACGTTTACTATTTACCCATTTAACATTAACCTGGCTTATGTGGTATCAAAGTATCTCGGTGTTATGTACGCGCCATAAAAATATAAAGTAGGCGGGTTTAATGTGTTCAACGCCTCTTATGTTACTATCAGTTATTACACAGGTCAACAGTGGTTTTGTTGCCTGAAGTTTGATACTCAGTTCTGAATGCAATTGCTTATGATTTCAAATTCGAAGTCCTTTTTTCAATATCAGCGGCAGAGCAGGAAAATTTCTGACAACCGTAAATGTATTCGAACTCGATGCGCGTCTATGAAATTTGTACGAAACTTAATAATAATAATAGTAATTAAAACATAATCGTGATATAATCCGTAAGAATAGTTTTATTTCAATGTATAATATTCGCGTAAAGTTAAGAAATCAGTTTGTACGAAATGTTAACCAAACGTCATCAGTCTGCGCATCGCAGCGAACTCGAATACATTTACATTTACATTAGTTTTTCGTGCTCGGGCTGCAGCTCTAGTTATTGAGATATTAAGGGAAGAATTTTTTACAAATAATATGGCGATATTCATGATAGGATCTTAATTTTTGCAAAACTTATTTAAAGACTTTGTTTAATGATTTTCTTGCATGAGTCGAATCACCACTACTCTAAATGCTCCAGCAGTATTAGCCATAATATTAATTGTTGTCTCAGTAACCCTGATATCACTCTATCATATTTATTTATACATTTAGTTATACATCAGAACATTAAAACATATCCTCTATTCCTAACTAACTCTATTCGTAACTATTAGTACACTAGGGAAAAAAACACATAACGTAAACATAAGCTTACGCCTGTATCCCCGAAGGGGTAGGCAGACTATTTTACATTGCTGATTTCGAATCTATCCTCAGCTTTTGTCAATTATCTTCTTTTTTTTCCTATTTTTTGGAATTTGTGCCCGATATGACAATAGGCTCGCCCCCTATCACATCTGGGACAGAACTAAGCTCGGCGAAATGTGGGTGTATTAGTTTGCTAGTGCGCCTCTGCCTGGGGTAGGCGTGGGATACAGGCGTGAGCTTATGTTATGTTGTGGTATGTATAATAATAACACAATGACAGCCTCCGTGAAGCAGCGGGCGAGTAGCCGACTGTGAAGCGATAGGCCGCGGGTTCGATTCCCGCATTAGACAAATGTTTGTGTGGCCCACAGGTATTTGTTTCAAGTCTGGTTGTTGTGAGACCGAAATTCTCTCATAGTCTCTGATACCCATTACACAGGTTATACATAGTGTGGGGTCAGGACTAGGTGTGTAACTGTGTGATTCCCAGGTCGGTCAAAGCGAATTTTCTAATTTCATTTGCTCGGCAATGGATCCCTCAGAAGGGGTTGACGTCAGGCAGGCAGCCAGTCGTAAATACTAAGCCAAATCCTGTCTGCAACATGTTTGAACAAGTTTGTTGCGCCGACCCCACATTAAGGTGGGATAAGGGCAGGTAGAAAGTAAAAACACATATAGTACAAGTAATCTCTATTTCTGTTAAATATTTTTCCTCCGACAATTTTTGTTTAAAAATCACTCGTTCACTTTGTTTTTGGCAACTTCTCTATACAAAACTTCGCGACCAACTCTATTGGAAAGCCACACGGCTCAAAATACACCGACATTTCGTCAACAAGGCGTTTGAACTTCACCAAAAATTCGGATATTGTTGCTGTTGTCAACGCTTCGTGGTATTTTAATATGGAAACTGCAAGAAAGGTATGGCGTGAATGGACCGGTTAGACTGGGATATTACCACCTATACCGGGCTGGTAAAAGGTCGCTTGACAGTTGTTTATGGGTGATTTTATTTAATTTTTGGGTCTCCTGTACTAAAATATTACACAAAACATGATTTCGCTACACATTTTTATCTATGGTATATGATAAATAATAAATAAATAACTCCCAACAGTTGCACACATAGTCCTGACCCCACACTAAGATCGAGTCTTGTGTCGTGGGTATCAGGAACTACGAGAGGCGCACGGTCTCACAACACCCAGACCCGAAATAAACATCTGTAGGCCATACAAACATTTGTCTCAGTGCGGGGATCGAACCCGCGGCCTCTGGCTTCACAGCCGGCTACTCGCCCGCTGCGCCTGTTTTGCGATTGTGTTTTGTTGCGAAATAAAACACATGCAGGAGGTGCAGCATAAGACATAGCTGAATAGGTTTCTGTATTTTTGTTTATAGCAGAGTCTGGCAAACGAGCAGATGGGTCACCTGATGGTAAGTGATCTCTACCGCCCATAGACACCCAAGACACAAAAAGAATCATGGTCGCGTTGACAACGTAAAAGGGGGGAAACAACGATTGGGAAAGGAAGAGGGGGAGTTGGGCCACTGGAAATCTCATTTACCGAACGAAAGCGAGCTGCCACTTTGCATCGGTTTTCTGGGAGGCAGTGGTATCAAACCGGTCGATCCATTCGTGCTGTAGTCGTAACCACCACTACCACGAAATCTGACGAAATTTACTCACCAACTACAACAAAATACGAGAAAATCCACATCCACACCATAATTTAACTTGTACATTAGTCTGAGAGTTCTGAAATATAAAAAAAACATAACATAACATAAGCTCACGCCTGTATCCCCGAAGGGTTAGGCAGAGGCGCACTAGCGAACTAGAACACCCACATTTCGCCGAGCTTAGTTCCGTCCCAGATGTGATAGGCGGCGAGCCTATCGTCATATCGGGGCCAAATTCCAGACTTCGGGCTGATATGGAAAAATCAAATATCACTTTGTCCGACCCAGGGATCGAACCCGAGACCTCAGGACGGTACTCACACCGAAATACATCTACGCCTCCGAGGCAGTCAAATATAAAAAAAATATCTAATTTTCGAATAGTTTTGATTTTTCTATTGCTTAGGTTGCCAATGAGAAAAAAACCGTGGCAGTGATCTCCGCCGTTCATAAACAATTATAATATTAACTTTTTTTTTTTACTTTTTTTAACTTTACTACAATAGTAATTATTTTAACTATAATGACATTTTTGATTAAAGTACATTGACTGGCTTGACATTAACATTAATATAGTTATCTGATAATAATATAGGACATTAGGTATATTTATTATATTTTTATTGTAAACAGACCGACCGATCGACCAATTTGGAAAGTGTATGCCATAAATTGTATAAAAATAATCATATAATGACTAAGCTTATTGTTTGTGATATATATAGATATAAGGATTTTTGTTAGTATGGGTTTTTGCATCCTACAATGCCATTTCACCTTTTAATCATTCTTTTGGTAATTACACCTCCAGTGGTATTGAGGATGCGTGAATCCATATAAATATGATTATCAATTGTATTGACAATTTGTAAATCAAATTTAAAAAAAAAAAGGAAAATAGACAAAAGAAAATAAAAAAGAAATGGTGACAATTGATGATGAAAAAAATAAGCCCGGAGTTTCCTTCTGCCTTTCTTCTTCGGGTCGTCATCCGTAGGTAGCTAGAGAAAGGCTGGTAGGTTAGCTAGGATAGGGCCTCACGCACCAATCCCAACTGCTTCCAGTATTTCCAGTCAATCCCCTGCCACCATTCCTGCCATATGCCATTCCCATACAATCCATTCCCTTACACTCTATTCCTATTTCCCCTTATCACCCTATCTCAGCCATCCCATCGTTATTATGTCCATACTTGCCTGCCTGTTGTCTAATTCAAATATATAATGTAAATTATATTAATCCTAATTTAAAAATTTACTTGTGTTGACTTGTCATAAGTGCTTTTTTACATGCCTACGTGATCAATAAAGATTTTTATTATTATTATTTTTTTTTATTAGAATAATCATGGATGGGTTTCTTATCTTTAATTTCACTTGACCAGTTATTACCAGTGATTATGGTATAAACAGACTCCATCACAGGAGTGAGTGAATATCATCATTATTAGCCGCAGGACGTTTACTGTAGATCATAGGCACCAGCCAAACGTTTCCAGATCGATCTGTTGGAGCCGGCCTAAATCCAGCGACTTCCTGTGACCTTAGCTCAGAGGATTAGCAAGTTAAAATGTTGATGAAACAGAAAAGTTCTCGACTGGAGACCTGGAGCCCGGAATCTACAATAAGTGCCCGATATGACTGCCTCGGTGGCGTGGTGGTATTTCGGTACGACTACGGTTCTGAGGTCTCGGGTTCGTTCCCGGGTCGGGCAAAGTGGTATTGGATTTTTCCATATCAGCCTGGAGTCTGGAATTTGTGTCCGATATGGCAATATGCTCGCCCATAGGGGGCGGGCACATCTGGGACGGAACTAAGCTCGGCGAAACGTGGGTGTACTAGTTCGCTAGTGCGCCTCTGCCTACCTCTTCGGGGATACAGGCGTGAGCTTAAGTTATGTGTTATGTTTATGACGATAGGCTCGCCCCCTATCACATCTGGCACGGAACTACACTACTAAGCTCGGCGAAATATGGGTGTTCTAGTTCGCTAGTGTGCCTCTGGCTTCTCTTTGGGGGATGCAGGCATGAGCTTTATGTTATGGAATTAACGTATTGGCAAGCGAAGCGATGGATGTCCACCTCTAAGGTGACAGACGACCTGATAAAAGATTACAGGGATAGTTATAAGCTCTAATATGCTTCTATAATGCTTAAAGTCAAAAGTCTTTGATAGTTATGTGTTACCAGTGACGACTTACAGTGAAACGTGGCCTCTGACTATGGGCCGCATAAGAAAGCTCACAGTCACGCAGTGCGCTATGGAGAGGGCTATGCTTGGTGTTTCTCTATGTGATCAAATCAGGAATGAGGAGATCCGTAGAAGAACCAAAGGCACCGACATAGCCCATAAGATTACCAAGTTGAAGTGGCAGTGGGCAGGGCACATAGCTATTAGAACTGATAGCCGATGGGGCAGAAAAGTTCTTGAGTGGAGACCATGTACCGGCAAGCGCAGCGTAGGACGTCCACCTACAACGTGGACCGACGACCTGATAAATGTCGCAGGAAGAAGATCGATCTGGAAAACTTTGGGGGAGGCCTATGTTCAGCAGTGGACGTCCTATGGCTGATGATGATGATGATGATACGAGCTCAGTAAAATGTAGGTATCTACTAGTTACGCCTCTGGTTACCCTTGGAGATAGAGGGGTGATCTCAAGGACTCTACACTTACCAAATTACATTTTTTATTTTCTATGAAACAATAAGTGCATGGTAATTGATTTGTTGTTGTATTTGTTTGCTATTTATTCAGTGACATAATGTGTCAGTGACCATATAAGGAGGTTGATGACGTGAGTTCTAACATGTCGGAATTACTCTTTGTGTATTCACCCAATTATTAAAGAAAAAATAAGAGGACGTGGCGTAACTACGAACAATAAGGACCTTACTTATAAAATCATTTTCGCTTAGAATAGCCTGTTACTTTTTCCTTGCGTTACATTATTTAAAAATTAAAGGGACAACCTATGGTTAATGATAAGCAGCGCTTAGTTTACCGATCTACTTACTTGTAACTAGTCACCGTGTCATAAAACTTACATAATGTATACATAACATAACATAACATAAGCTCACGCCTATATCCCCGAAGGGGTAGGCAGAGGCGCACTAGCGAACTAGAACACCCACATTTCGCCGAGCTTAGTTCCGTCCCAGATGTGATAGAGGGCGAGCCTATCGACATATCGGGCACAAATTCCAGACTCCGGGCTGATATGGAAAAATCCAATATCACTTTGCCCGACCCGGGGATCGAACCCGAGACCTCAGAACCATAGTCGTACCGAAATACCACCACGCCACCGAGGCAGTCATAATGTATACAATCTTATTTATTATGTTATAAACACGGTGTTTCATTTACAATAATACTATTTTCGGAAAAAAAAAATACAATTATACTAATTTTGGAATATGCAGTAGAATTGCAATATTAATGGGATCTTTCTTTCGCAAAGTCGCCATTTTGGTTTCGCTCAAAGCTTCATTTTTAGTATTTATGCCTCGTCCTCTTCTTTTTTCTTTGATAATTGATTATTATGCCCTATTCGATCATATTCGGGCATCAGAGATTATGCCAAAATCAAGGGCCACAATTAGACATCTTATATTTTACTTCTATTAAAATAAATAAATACACCCAACAGCCACACATCTAGTCCTGACCGCACACTAGGAATAACCTGTATCGTGGGTATCAGAAACTACGAGAGACTTTCGGTCTCACAACACCCAGACCCGAAATAAATATTTATAGGTCACACTAACATTTGTCTCGGTGCGGGAATCGAACCCACGGTCTCTCGTTTCCCAGCTGAGCGGTAGCCGGCTGGAGGTATGTCACGCGGTGTCTGCGACAAGTTTGGACCAATTTTTAGCAGTTAAATTCGCTTTTAGTTTATAAAAGATTTTCGTCTAAGTAATGTCAATATGATTATTTGATCTACAAACTATTAATTCTTATAAAAATATTATTTTATCAAGTTTTACATAATTATATAAAATTTACTTTTAACGGTATGTCATTAATTACATAGATTACGAGAGATTGAGTGGTTGGCTGGACGTTCTGGAGGAAGATATGAGAGCCACTGTCTCATTATGCAGGATGCTCAGACCGGGCGAAGTAGAAGCGTAAAGTACGAAGGCGGACCCTGGCACTAGGCCAGGATAAACATAGCATAACATAACATAAGCTCACGCCTGTATCCCGAAGGGGTAGGCAGAGGCGCACTAGCAAACTAGAACACCCACATTTCGCCGAGCTTAGTTCCGTCCCAGATGTGATAGGGGGCGAGCCTATCGCCATATCGGGCACAAATTCCAGACTCCGGGCTGATATGGAAAAATCCAATATCACTTTGTCCGACCCGGGGATCGAACCCGAGACCTCAGAACCGTAGTCGTACCGAAATACCACGACGCCACGGAGGTAGTCCAGGATAAAACCAGAAAGAAAGGAAAGATTGAGTATTAGAGCCACGTTGTAGATAATTATATCTATAGCACAAATGGCCAGTCCATTTGGTCTACCGATTCGATACCACTAACTCACAGAAAACCGACTTGAAGTGGTAGATTACCTAAACCCCTACCAATTCCTATTTTTCTTTGAAGGTTGACAATGCACCTAAGATTTTATTTCTATGATGGGTGTCTATGGGCAGCATAATTAAAAAAAGGCCCACTTGGCAAGTGTCAGTAGTACCTATGAGTAGTAGAGCCACGCTGTCTACAGTAACGTCTACACAAATGGGCCGGCTCGACCAGTCTAATACCACTGTCTTACAGAAAATCGACGTAAAGTAGCAGATCGCTGTTGCATTTCGTTCGGTGAGTGAGATTTCCGGTGGCCTGTTTACCACCCTCCCTTTCCCAATACTTTTTTCCTCTCCTTCCATTTCCCTCCTTTTAGGTTGGTTCAATTCCCCCCACCCATTCCCGTTTGTTGACAGCAAAGTTCGCTATCATGGAACGAAGTAGAATGTGGATTGAGTTTGGCTGATAAATATGAGCGCTGGCTTCTTTTTCTGCGTTTTGTCGATGGTTTTTATGTCATACTATTTTGGCACAATACTCAGCATATGCTACTCCAGCGGGGGTAACCGCGACAAGGTCATCGGCACTGCAGGAGCTAGGGAATGACAACAAGCGACATAATGGGGATTCCCTACAGATACATCGGGTCTTCGTCAGTGTACTCCCACTTTACCATATTCGTTTTGCAATGGTCAACCTGCAAGTCGATTCTCTAAGAAACGCCACAACGTTGCGATCGCGCCTCGCTCCCGCAGTGCACATCGTTGAGATCGACGGAGCGTTCAACGTTGTTAGGTCTTAGAGAATACCATTTTCCATACATTTATGTCAAATGCCTCGCTCGAGAGAGCTAGTTCGCATAAGCGCCGTCATCACACATGGCGCTAATGCGTGCGCTTTGTACCTTGCTAAATACAAAAATGAAAACATCGTTGGCGCAACGATGCCGCAACGTTGTTTTCACGAATGAAACCTTAGAGAATCAACGTGCTGGGTTAGAAGATGGTTGAGTGACTTCCATATGAGCCATGGTTGCTTTTGGCCTAGAGGGAGGTTTTCTGTAGGCGGTAAGTACTATGGGGGTAGGGTGCAAGATTCCAGCCACAGCAAACAATGGGATTTTTCTGAATTATGTTTTAATGCAGAAATATGGCTTAAGAAGCTTTTCCGGATTTTAACGCGGGTGGAAAATGAGCGCAGGTGGAACCGAGGGACTCCTATACAATACAATAACAAACGGTTTTTTCCAATTACATGACTTTTTATCTTTCAAAATACTATCTTTGGCATAGCGCAAAAATCCTAGCAAATAGCACCGTAATTAAAACGAATGTAAATATGACGTCTATTTGTTAAATCTCGCTTATCTATTGAGTAGTGACAGTGAATTTATGATGGTTGCGACTTGCGTGGCATATAGAGGACATAATTTTTAAGTTTAGTGGCATGTTCCAAACTATTAATTAATCAATAAATAAATAATAAATAACACTCAACAGTAACACACATAGTCCTGACCCCTAACTAAGATACCAGTCTTGTGTCGTGGGTATCAGGAACTACGAGAGACTTTCGTTCTCACAACACCCAGACACTAAACAAATATCTGTGGGCCACACAAACATTTGTCTCGATGCCGGGATCGAACCCGCGGCTTCTCGCTTCACAGCCGGCTATCGGCCATATGATCCAGAGTTTCTTGAACTTTGTTCTCTGGCGAAACAGCCTTCCAAAGGCCTCCGTGGCGCAGCGGGCGAGTTCCCGCATTGAAACAATTCCTTGTGTGGCCTACAGATATTTGTTTCAAGTCTGGGTGTTGTGAGAACGAAAGTCTCTCATAGTCTCTGACATCCACGATACAGGTTATACCTAGTATGGGGTCAGGACCAGGTGTGTGACTGTTGGGTGTTTTTATTTATATATATAGCAGTATTATTATAATTTAACTTGTACCGATTCCCATACATAACAAACGAAGAACGATTATAATAATACTGCTATAAGAGGTCGTGGTAAACCTGCAGAACTCTTTTTTTAAAGTTTTTTTTACATTTTTAAATATATGATATAAAAATAAATTTGAAATATAAAAATAAATAATAATATAATAATAAAAAAAAAAAAAAAAAAAAAAAAATATTCCCCTCCGATGGCGAGGCTCGGGACCCAAGCCACCGAGCCACCGAGGCGGTTATTTATTTTATTATTTATTTATTTTATGGATTCAATAAATATTTTGATTTGATTTGATCTAATAATATTTATTTACTTTTTCCGGCACGCTTTTTCCACCTAACTTTACCCTATTGGAGTGAGGTCGACGGTACTTCTTTTCAACAGTTTTAGAAAGGATTATTATTTTTTACGACCGGCTGTCTGACGAGAGGTTTGACCTTCTAGGTAACCTGGTCGAGCAAGTCATGTTAGAAAAACGGTCGCCCGACCTGGGAATCGAACCCAGGACCTCCCATATACGCTGCCACTAGACAAAGGCGAGTACTCAAGTTCTACAACTAAAATCATAGTCGCAAACGGAGCTGCGGCGCGAGCACGTTTGTTCCACAATCTTAGCACCCCTGTATATAATGAAGATATAGTTAAATCTCTTATACGGTATATAAATGGCAACTTCTGTCAGTACGCCGCGGCATCCCCAGCCAGGCAGTAGTACGCAGTGAAAGTATAAAATGTAGCACGTCTATATTTTCCTTCAAATATTAAAAGCAGGATTTTCTGCTCATTTTTGAATTAAAATATAAATAAAATATATCAACACATATTTTTGATTAATTAAAAATGAAAATGTATTAATTTCCGCGTAAATTTTGTGGACAAGTTATATAATTGACTTTAGTGTGGTGATTGTGATTTTAATATCTGTAAAAATGAGGCAGTCCTATTACTGTTTTTTTGGTGAGGGAAGTAAAATAAACCAAATAATATGTGCAGTGCTCAGTAAGTATTTATTTTTTAATAAGTATTTAATTAATATATTTTTATTCTTATCTCAGCATATCGCCATTCACTGTTGAACGCAGGCCTCCCCAAGTGAAAATAATAAATTAGAATGCATTTATTATTAATTTATTTATTTATTTTACATCTATTTAGTGAGCTGACTAATCTGTGTTTTTATTTATTGCCAGATATTTTGTTATCAATAATTTGCTGTTTCATCTGTTTTAATTAAAACATCTTTCAAAAATAAATTTATTTAAGTGTTATTAGAAAATTGGCCTAATATAGATTTACATAATCACAAGTTTAAAAACTTATCGAATCGACTTCAAAACTTATCTGATCGTGACCAAATTTATATCGGATCACTTTTGAAATAAGCTTCATCAGATACAAAAAAGATTTCGAAAATCGGTCCACATTTGGCAGTTATATCGCGTAACATACAAAAAAACAGACGAATTGAGGACCTTCTCCTTTTTTGAAAGTCGGTCAAAAGTAATCACAAGTTTAAAACTTAACTGACCGACTTCCAATTTACTGATCGTGGCCAAATTTATATGGGACCACCCTTGAAATAAGCTCTATCGAACACAAAAAACCAAAAACATACAGATGAATTGAGGACCTTCTTCTTTTTGGAAGTGGGTCGAAAACAAACATTATAGTGATATTGGCCAGAGCCTGAGGCATACCGTTTAACCCGGTCACGTCAACTCATTCAATCTGCAGGGAAAGTTATCTACAGCGTCGCTCTTCAATTTAAAAAGCTCATACATAAGCTCATATAACATTCATTGACAGCCTCCGTGGCGCAGCGGGCGAGCAGCCAGCTACGAAGCGAGAGGCCGGGTTCGATCCCCGCACCGAGACAAATATTTGTGTGGCCCACAGATATTTGTTTCGGGTCTGGGTGTTGTGAGACCAAAAAGTCTCTCGTAGTTCCTGATTCTCACGACACAAGAGTCGATCTTAGTGTGGGGTCAAGACTATGTATGTGACAGTTGGGTGTTATTTATTATTTATTTATTTATTATTTATATAAAAACAGTTTAACTGAGCAAATGGTAAAGTATAGTCTGTACCTTTTTCAAACAATGTGACGCAAGGAAACAGTGACAGAGTATTCTTAGCTAGCTCAGCTAAACTGTTTTTATACGTAAGATCCTGTATATACAGGGAAGCAGGATTAGACTGCCTCGGTGGCGTGGTGGTATTTCCGTACGACTACGGTTCTGAGGTCTCGGGTTCGATCCCCGGGTCGGGCAAAGTGTTATTGGATTTTTCCATATCAGCCCGGAGTCTGGAATTTGTGCCCGATATGGCGATAGGCTTGCCCCCTATCACATCTGGGACGGAACTAAGCTCGGCGAAGTGTGGGTGTTCTAGTTCGCTAGTGCGCCTCTGCTTACCCCTTCGGGGATACAGGCGTGAGCTTATGTTATACATACATGTTATACATAAGCTCACGTTTGTAGGCAGAGGCACACTAGCGAACTAGAACACCCACACTTCGCCGAGCTTAGTTCCGTCCCAGATGTGATAGAGGGCGAGCCTATCGCCATAGCGGGCACAAATTCCAGACTCCGGGCTGATATTGAGTTGAAAAACTCAGTAACTTTGCCCAACTCATTTAAATAGCTCTATCAATTATTAAGTATGTTATTATTACTATTCGTGTATGTGTGTCACATAAAACATAAACATAAGGTCACGCCTGTATCCCTGTATGTGTGTCATATTAATAAAAATAAAATTAATTGATGTAGTAGATGACTAAGCGTAGTTTGTTTCATCCATATCTGTGTTGGCGATAAATATAATATTAATGGTAGGTATATATAATTAAGTATATATTATCATATATACTTAATTATTATATATAAAGTTCTCGAGTGGAGACCACGTACCGGCAAGCGCAGCGTAGGACGTCCACCTACAAGGTGGACCGATGACCTGATAAAGGTCGCAGGAAGTCGCTGGATGTAGGCCGCTTCCAACAGGTCGATCTGGAAATCTTTGGGGGAGGCCTATGTTCAGCAGTGGACGTCCTGTGGATGATGATGATGATATATAATTAAAGTTTAACAAAAACCTAAAACCGACTTCAAAATGAATCCCCTAAGAGTCAAAAATAACATTTCTTACTCTCTTTGGAGCCGGTGCCTTCTCATTTGATCTGCTTCGGCCCCGGTAGCGACTCTAAAGAGAGTCAGAGATTGTTATTTTTAACTTTTAAGTGTTACATTTTGAAGTCGTTTTTTTGTAAACTTTAATTATTTTATAGTTTTTAGTTATTTAGTTAGGTTATTGTTATCTTGGTGTTCACATTTAAGTCCATATTTTGAAAACTACATACATACATACATACATACGACATTCGATCCCCGGGTCGGGCAAAGTGATATTGGATTTTTGCATATCAGCCCGGAGTCTGGAATTTGTGCCCGATATGGCGATAGGCTCGCCCCCTATCACATCTGGGACGGATCTAAGCTCGGCGAAATGTGGGTGTTCTAGATCGCTAATGCGCCTCTGCCTACCCGTTCGGGCATACAGGCGTGAGCTTATGTTATGTGTTATGTTATATATCCACTGTGCAGAAACCCCCATAGACTCACATATCCGAATATTATGCAATTCTGACAATATTACATACATACATATACTATATATGTATACTACATTCTTGCAAATAAAGTATTTGATTTGATTCGTGTCAAATTGATAACCTCGGTTTTGAAGTCGGTTAAAAACGAAGCTTTGGCTTTGGAGTACAAGAATTAACAAGCCAAGAAACAAATTATATAATGTCTGAATACATCACAGGTATTGTATAGACTTTACATATCTGAGTAGTAGTTATAAATAACCTTCATTCACAACATAAAAACTGTAGCGTGAAATTACGCAGCTTTGGAATTTGTTCGCATAGTGGGAGTTGTTTACGTGGAGGATAAATTGCTAGAATGGCGCTTTTTTATCCGGGCACGGCAAAGTGACTACACTGCACCTGATGGAAAGTATAGTGCAGTCCACTGACACTGACAAACACTGTGTTTATCAGTGGTCGTCAGAATCATGCCGGCCTATTTATGCGCCTTCACACTTCGAATCCGAAGAGGGAAGAAGCAAATCAAGGGGCTTGCGACAAGACAGGCGGATGACCAATAAAGGAATACGGAATACCCTCATACCCGTGTCAACTAACCATCAAGTTATGCCGCAAGCCCCTCGAGAGAACCGGAAGTACACTGGCTGATCCTGGAACGCGAACCACACACAGAATGTGGGTCACTATGGCAGGTTTTAGCACCATGTGTACGGTGGTCGCAATCCGGTCGGATACGAATATCCTACCACCAGCAAAACAGATACTTTTTTATAACAGAGACAGGCGAACGAGCAGATGGGTCACCCGATCGTAAGTGAACTTCACCGCCCATAGACACCCACGACACGAGAAGAAGGAAAGGGATTGGGAAAGAAGAAGGGGGCAATTGGGCCACCGGAAATCTCACTCACCAATCGAAGCGCGACAGCGAGCTGCCACTTTACGTCGGTTTTCTGTGAGATAGTGGTATCGAACTGGTCAAGCCGGCCCATACGTGCTGTAGACGTAACTGTCTACAGCGTGGTTCTACCACTCAAATGCTGCTTGCGATGCTATGGTCACGTTTTGGGGAAACCACAGGAGTACGTCGGTCGCAAGTGTATTTGGACTGGTTCGCACCAGGGTTGCGTCCTCGTGAACGACCCCAAAAGCGGAGGACGTTTTGGAGGATGATATAAGAGCTAATCTGCCGGCATCAAGCTAAAATGCCCTTAAGTGAATAAACCTCATTTTGAAATGTTTGTAAAAACGTGGAAAATATTATCCTTAGAGGTTTATTAGGCTGTAGCTTTTATATTTAATAGAATAAGTAACTTGTTTACTAATAAATATCTTTTGGCAGCCGTAGCGCAGTGGGCGAGTAGCAGGCTGTGAAACGAGAGGCTGCAGGTTCGATTCCCGTATCAAGACCAATGTTTGTGTGGCCCACGGATATTTGTTTAGGGTCTGGGTGTTGTGAAACCGAAAGTCTCTCGTAGTTCCTGATACCCATGACACAAGACTAGTATCTTAGTGTGGGGTCAGGACTATGTGTGTGACTGTTATTTATTATTTATTTATTTATATCTAGGGACCATATTTTCCCACGTTATTTGGAGATATCTCAAAATTAGGTTTATTCACTTAACGGCTGCCTCCGTGGCGTGGTGGTATTTCGGTACGACTACGTTTCTGAGGTCTCAGGTTCGATCCCCGGGTCGGGCAAAGTGATATTGAATTTTTCTATATCAGCCCGGAGTCTGGAATTTGTGCCCGATATGGCGATAGGCTCGTCCCCTATCACATCTGGGACGGAACTAAGCTCGGCGAAATGTGGGTGTTCTAGTTCACTAGTATGCCTCTGCCTACCCCTTCGGGGATACAGGCGTGAGCTTATGTTATGTTATGTTATGTCACTTAACGGTATTTTAGCTTGAGGACGGCAGTAATGGTCTTACTGTGGATGCCGAAGACCGGGCGAAGTGGAAGTGTCTAAGTAGGAAGGTGGACCCTGGCAATAGGTTGGCATAACCCCGAAAGAAATGTCAGGCTTGTTTATTAGTTGAAGTCGCCTCCTTGGTCTAGTGGCAGCGTGTATGAGTTGTAAACTTGGAGGTCCTGGGTTCAATTTCGAGGTGAACGGATTATTTTTAGAACTGGATTTCTCATATGGAGGTTATCCCTAGAGAAAGATCGTAAAAATTAAGGCAAATCCTTACTGTGACATGCTTGAAATATGTGTTGCGCCGACCCCACATTAAAGTGGGATAAGAATATTATATAAAAACAACTAAAGTCGGTTAAGAAAGATTAGTATAGACAGAGCCCAAAACAGTAACATTCAAATATAGATGAGATGACATAGTCAGGCGCTGTGCGTCACTGTAGGGCGCCGCGCTGGGCGGTTCTGGCTGAAGTTGGGCGCTTGTCGTGTCAGGAGCCCATCGATCGACCCTAAAGCGTTCAAGGTCGTCACGCCGGAATTTGTTTCATATTTGCGTCATAGGGTGTAAAATTTACACCCTATTTACACTGTAAATAGTCGCCCCCTTGGTCTAGTGGCAGCATATATAGGCTATGGACCGAGAGGACATCGGTTCGATACGCTAAATGCGGCGTACTCTTAATTCGACCGTATGCTGCCAATACCTCCTAACTAACATTTTATAGGCGGTGGAGATCACTTACCATCAAGGGGACCCATCTGCTAGTGTGCCAGTATCTGCTAATAAAAAAAATAAAAGAAAAAAACAAAATATTGTTTTTTGCGCTATCTGTTAGTCCTAATGGAACTTGATGTAAATATTTTCTTATTAGCAATACTAAACTATTGTAAAATTAATAAACTTGGATTTTGGGTGCATAAATATCATCTATATTTTTTACTCGACTGCCTCGGTGGCGTGGTGGTATTTCGGTACGACTATGGTTCTAGAGTCTCGGGTTCGATCCCCGAGTCGGGCTAAGTGATATTGGATTTTTCCATATCAGCCCGGAGTCTGGAATTTGTGCCCGATATGGCGATAGGCTCGCTCCCTATCACATCTGGGACGGAACTAAGCTCGGCGAAATGTCGGTGTTCCAGTTCGCTAGTGCGCCTCTGCCTACCCCTTCGAGGATACAGGCGTGAGCTTATGTTATGTTTCTGCGTCCAAAGGAGAATTAACTGACAGCATTATGGCAGTCCTACGCTGCGCTTGCCGGTACGTGGTCTCCACTCGAGAACTTTTCTGCCCCATTGGCTATCTGTTCTACGAGCTATGTGCCCTGCCCATTGCCATTTCAACCTGCTAATCTTCTGGGCTATGTCCACCTACAAGGTGGACCGACGACCTGATAAAGGTCGCAGGAAGTCGCTGGATGCAGGTCGCTTCCAACAGGTCGATCTGGAAATCTTTGGGGGAGGCCTATGTCCAGTAGTGGACGTCCTATGGCTGATGATGATGATGATGATGATGATGATGATGATTATGGCAGTATGACATGAATGTTATTGTTTCACCAGTCAACGTTCCTGCGTTCGCGTACGGCGCCAGTATCGGCTGGATGTCGCCGATGACGCTCCTACTCCAGGGGAAAGACTCGCCCCGTGATACACCGCTAACCGCCACCGAAGTAAGTAAACATGTCCACGCCCAAAAGCATACTTGTTGTATCTCGAAAAAATTCGAATAACATATCACAACATAGGCTCACGCCTGTATCCCGGAAGGGGTAGGCGGAGGTGCACTAGCGAACTAGAACACACACATTTCGCCGAGCTTAGTTCCGTCCCAGATGTGATAGGGGCGAGCCTATCGCCATATAAAAGAGATAAAAATACCGCGTCTAACAAACTCACTCTTATTCTTCTATGATTAAAAAATCTTTAATACGACGCGACGTTGATAAAAACTACTTTTAAAAAACAAACATAAACAAACATACTTCAAAACTATGTAAATTGTAAAAATTTAGTAATTTTTCAAAATTTAACAGGTACGCCTTCAATCGCTTCCAGCGGCCTGAGCAGGAATATTTCTGACAACCGTAAATGTATTCGAACTCGATGCGCGTCTATGAAATTTGTATGAAATATTAACCAAACGTCATCAGTGCGCAGCGAACTCGAATACATTTACATTTACATTAGTTTTTCGTGCTCGGGCTACAGTATTAATGACATCCAGTATTAATGACATATGGCGTACAACGTAGTAAAATAGTTGAATATAGTTACGACGTCGGTTTCATGATAATTCCGAGTGATTTGATATCCCCACGGAACTCACCTCAGAGATACAACGTTCTGGCTGCTTAGGATTAAAATATCGATTGCTGTATCTCATCAGTCGTTGATAAACTAACTTTAGAACTATTTAACCTATTGCAAAAATGGAGTTTTAATTCAAAGAATACGCATTCCAAATATAGAATTAATATCTCTTGTGGTTTAAAAGTTATGAATTTTTTAAATAGTTTTTTGGCTCTCCTGTAAAGATTGTTTTTTCGAGATACTACAAGTATGCTTTCGACCATCGATGTATTAGTTATGTTTAGGAGTGACTTCACTTAACGACGTAAAATTTATGAGGATTCTTGAACAGGGTAAAAGGAGCTTTATACAAAAGGAATAAAAGCGTTAAGCTACATTTTCAAACATTTTTTTGCTGCTATTAACAATAAAACGTATAAATTAAAAACCAACAAAAATGTGTTTCCACTGGTGAATCAAGAATAATGCGTAGATAGAAAAGGTTACCGAATAATGAGATGCGAAATGTCGCGTCAATTTGTGGGGTTAACGACTGAATTGTTTCGCATCGCGTATCGAGTCGCGCGATTCGCCTCAATTGTAGCCGGCGCTTTTAATACCTCATTTGCATCAACGTCGTCTTACAAGAAATTAAACGAACGACGTCTTTACACGGTTATTGCATTAACATAAAATTTGTCTAGAGGCACTAATAAATTCCTGTAGGGTAACTTTGATACTCGATTTGGTTTAATTTCATCATCATCATCATCATCATCCACAGCCCATCTCATCCCACTGCTGGGTATAGGCCTCTCTTTTTTGATGCCATTTACCTCGGCTTTGTGTTTTCGGTTTCTTTTATTGACTTAAAATTCCACCGAAATCGAGGTAAAAAGTGCACAAATTAAGACAATAAGTGAAACCGAATCGTAGTCAAAATCGAATCGAGTGTCAAAAGTCAGAGGGTAGGTTGAGTGATAGATGACCTCTAACAGATTGCCTGAAGTCACAGGATGCAGGCCGCTTCCAACACCTGTCTTAGCGCCCGCTTGTACTCTGTACATAAGTTGATCCCGAGATGGACGGCAACACGGGTGGTTGGTCTCGTTGTTGCCGTTGACGCAAAGGGCGTCTTTTGGTGCATGGGGGGCTTTTGAGCTCTCCTATAAATGAGAATGGGCCGCAAGGCAATGCGCAAAGGCGGCTCCGGCGGAAGCCGAGACGCCTCTCGTCTTGGGAATCCCGGGGCCGACCCTAATGCGCCGAAGAGAGCCACCGCGGGGTTTTGGTTGGTATTCCCGGTGTAGGGTGTAAATAGTGTTAGAGAGTCGGCCTGGCAGCCGTCTGGATGTTTACCATCTTTCCCGGGCGGCTGAATGCTGGGTCGTAAGACCGGCGAATCCAACATAACATGTTCACTTCCCCCCGGGGTGGTTTCCTGGCCAAAACAAAAAAAAGACCGTTTCGAACATGTTGGTCTGAAACTCTTTAGGGTGCATAAGTTCAGTAGAGGATATTATTCTTTCTTTGTTTCTACCTGTCTTTATCCCACTTTCATCTGGGGTCGACGCAACACAAGCATGTCAAGCATGTTGCAGAAAGGATTTGGCTTAGTTTTTATGACGGGCTGCTTAGACGCCGTCAACCCGCTTCTGGGGGATCGAAACCTAGGCAAATAAATGGTGATAGAATAACACCTCTCCCGAATTGGGAATCGAACCAAGGACCTCCTGGTCCACATCCCATATAAGATGTCAAACTGCTATAATATTGGGATCTTTTTTTCACCGAGTTGCTATTTTGGTTTCTCCCCATACATTAGTCATACAAATTTTTTTCGTAGTCATGCCAAGATTCTTCTTTTGTCATTGATTTGCTGCGTGTTATTACCCAACTGCCCGAAAGGAGGGTAATGCTTACCTGCCACTGTTAGATGTTTACAAATTGCAGCAATAAAGCAGTGGCGTAACTATACCATCTGAGGCCCGTGGCAAATTCATTAGTCGGTATTGCCGGTGTAAGGTGAACATAGAGTTAGAGACTCGACCCAGTATCGCCCGGATGTTTTCCGTCTCCCCCGAGCATTATGGCGCTGGGCTGTAAGACCGTCATAGCCGTCACGTCTCCCCCCAGGCGTGGCTGTACTTAGTGTTAAAACACTTTTCCCCGTGATAACAAAAAAAGAACAAAAAAAGAGGCCCTCGCCTGCCAGGGGCCCGTGGCTTTTTGTCAGCCTGCCACGCTATAGTGAGATGAAGGCTGATTCCCGAAATGTAACGGCATATTTGCTTACAGGTGTCATGGATGGCGGCGGTGGCATACTTGATTGGCGTGCCTTGCGACTTCCTGGTCGCGTACATAGCAGATAAATTCGAAAGAAAAATTGCACTCATGTTCATATCAGCGATGATATGTGTAAGTTGTGAATAATAATTAATATTTGCCCTGTAATGTTACTGTTCCACTGCTGGGCACAGGCCTCAGAGGAGGCCATGATTGGATTTGAAGTCGGTCCGTTAAGTTTTAAACTTGTGATTATACATCCTATTTTAATCCTATCGTCCGTATGTGTCGGCAATACAATACGCTAACGAATAAAAACCCCTCTGTTGATTTATTTAATAGTAATATTTCTGCATATAAGAAACTGATCCGTAAAGCTCTAGATGTCCTAAATTATAACTTGTAATTGCAATATGTCCTAAATTTTACATTCTACATCATAAACTAATCCTGTTAATTATGTTATACTAATATAATAGCAATGAACTGGCAGTTTATCGTTAATTAGTTTTCATTGCTAAGATTTTATTACTTATATATAATATGTATATCTCGTACAACTTTGTTAATTCTAGAACACAAGTTTTGGGTTATAATTATGTTAAAAAACCTTGTTTGTAGCAATTTGAACCTATATTTGATTGTAACCTGTTTTGTGTTTTAAATAAATAAATAAATAAATAAATATCAATATCAGCCCGGAGTCTAGAATTTGGTCTCGATATGGCGATAGGATTACCCCCCTATAACTTCTGGGACAGAAATAAGCTCGGCGAAATGTGGGTGTTTATCGCCATATTGGGCACAAATTCCAGAATCCAGGCTGATGCTCAGTAGAAAAACTCAATATCACTGACCAACCTAGGGATCGAATCCGAGATCTCAAGAAAGTAGTGGTACCGCACACTCAATACCACTAGGCCACCAATACCAACCAATACACTTTAAAACCTGCATACCCGAGGATTTCTACACATGAATTTCGAAGGTATGTGAAGTCTACCAACCCGCATTAGGCCAGCGTGGTAGACTAAGGTCTAACCCCTCTCATTAGTCTCTAGACCTTAGTCTACCACGCTGGCCTAGTGATATTGAGTTTTTCTACTGAGCATCAGCCTGGAGTCTGGAATTTGTGCCCAATATGGCGATAAACACTCACATTTCGCCGAGCTTTATTTCTGTCACAGAAGTAATAGGGGGTAAGCCTATCGCCATATCGAGAGCAAATTCTAGACTCCGGGCTGATATTGATATAATCACAAGTTTAAAAACTTAACGGACCGACTTCAAATCCGATCATGACCAAATTTATATGGGACTACCGTTGAAACCCCAATAAGAATTTTGAAGATCGGTCCACATTCGGCGGAGATATCGCGTAACATACATAAAAAAAAATACCGACGAATTGAGGACCTCCTCCTTTTTGGAAAGTCGGTTGAAAACCCAATACCACTATGCTTGACCCAGGGATCGAATCCGAGACCTCAGAGTAGAGAGTTAGAGTCGTACCGAAATACAATTACACCACCGAAGCAGACTATGTACGTATACTATCTTACTACTGCTTGCTCTTCAGGTGTGTTGGATCCTGAAGCTATCGTCCATGGAAGCGTGGGCGTTCGTGCTGGCCAGAGCGTTCATCGGCATCACCATGGCAGGGGTCTACGTCATCTGCCCACTCTATACTAAGGAAATAAGCCAGGATGTCATCAGAGGCTTCCTTGGTTCTTTGGTAAGGTCATATTATCTTTTATTCCACCTGCCCTTTCTTCCTGGCGTTATCTCGGCCTGGTGCTAGGGTCCGCCTTCCTACTTACAACGTTTCCAGTTCGTCCGGTCTTGAGCATCCTCTATAGTGAGACTATTGGCTCTCATATCTTCCTCCAAAACGTCCAAACAGCGCTTTTTGGGCCGTCTACGTGAACGTATCCCTGGTACGTTTTGGGCCAGACACCTGCAGCCGACGTACTCCTGTGGTTTCCTCAAAACGTGCCCTTATACCACCTTAATGTAGGGTCGGGGTAATACATTTTGTAGCATGTTGTAGAAAGGATTGGCTTAGTTGGATGTCTGCCTAATGTCAACTCCTTTCCGGAAGATACCAGGAAAATCATGTTAGAAAATACCTCGCCCGAAAAGATAATCGAATGCAGGATTTCCAGATCATAGGCCATATGCGCCGCCTTCAGATCAAGGAGGCGACATGATTAAGACATTTTTTTAATACAACCAACAGCCACACACATAGTCCTGACCCCACACTAGGTGTAACCTGTATCGTGGGTATTAGAAACTATGAGAGACTTTCGGTCTCACAACACCCAGACTCGAAACAAATACATTATTAAAGACAAGGTTCATATTACGTACTACTACGTACGTACGTTACGTAGGTTTATTGGGGCTTCATTCATGAAGCACTGCGGTATCACATGGTGCCACTTTACTTGCGGCGTCTGGTGCATTCTTACCTATCTTCTAGGTACGTAATGTATCCGGGCGCCGATGGGTGGCACCGGAGGGCCATGTCTGCCGGTGTTCCACAGGGTTCAGTTCTGGGCCCACTACTGTGGAACATCGGTTATGATTGGGTCCTCCGTGGTACCAACCCCCGAGACGTCGCTGTCGTCTGCTACGCGGACGACACCCTGGTGACAGCGACGTCGGGTACTTTCGAGGATGCCATCCTGCTCGCCTCGTCCACTACCGAAGACGTGGTGAGCAGGATTCGGCGACTGGGCCTCACGGTAGCCCTGAACAAAACCGAGGCCCTGTTCTTCCACGGGCCTCGGCAAAGGCCACCTTCAGGGGCCCACATCATTGTGGAGGGGGTGTGGATTCCCATCGGCACTACGATGAAATATTTAGGGTTGATTTTGAGTAGCCGGTGGGACTTCCGCGCCCATTTTGAGAAGTTGTCGCCGAAATTGGTGCGGGCAGCGGGCGCGCTTGGGAGCCTGCTGCCGAACCTCGAAGGTCCCGGTAACCTTTGCCGGAGTCTGTACGCCGGAGTCGTGTGGTCCATGGCCCTGTACGGTTCACTCGTATGGGCCGGGTCCCTGAACGCCCGTTGCGTTACCTTGCTGCGCAAAGCGCAGCGTCTGGTGGCGCAGCGGATAATCAAGGGCTACCGCACGGTCTCTCACGAGGCGGCCTGCTTGTTGGCCGGCACTCTCCCTTGGGACTTGGACGCCCGGTTGCTCTCGTCAGCATTCCACTGGCGGGAGGGGGCGTCCCAACAACGAGAGAGACTTGCCCCGAGGGAGATTGCGGCCAGGTTCCGCAGAGCCGCCGTGGAGGAGTGGCATGCCAGGCTGGAGAGCCCGAGTTCGGGCTTGAGGACCGTCGCGGCAGTGCGACCTGTCCTCGAACAGTGGCTGGACAGGCGCCACGGTGCGCCTACATTCCGGCTGACACAGGTACTGACGGGGCACGGGTGTTTTGGTGCGTACCTGTGTCGCATAGCCGGAAAAGAGGCGTCCGCCGTGTGCCACCATTGTGGCAACTGCCGCGAGGACACGGCCCAACACACTCTGCAGGAGTGCCCAGCCTGGGTGGAGGAGCGCAGCGCTCTCACAGCAGTCGTCGGAGGAGACCTCTCGCTGCCGGCCGTGGTGTCCGCCATGGTCGGCAGCCGGGGGTCATGGCGTGCGATGGTCTCCTTCTGCGAGCGCGTCATCTCGCAGAAGGAGAGCGCCGAGCGGGATCGTGAGCAGAACGATCCCGCCCGCCGCCAAAGGAGACGTAGGAGACGCCGGGTGGACGACTGACCGGCGTCTCCCGCCCTGTGGAATGGGGGCGTTTGGAGAATTCCACCACGGTATCCCCTGCCTGTCGTAAGAGGCGACTAATAGGGGCCTTCTGGGGTCGCGGGCGCGCAGCGGGGGGCTGTGCGCCCCTTTTAGTACTATTGTACATGCGGCTCCCGGGACGGACGGCAGCACGGACGGTCGGCCTCGTTCTGCCGTAGACGCCGAGGGCGTCCTTCGGCGGCGGGGGCTTCTGAGCCCCCCCCAAATTGGAGACGGGCCGCAAGGCGGCACCGCGCAGGGGCGGTTCCGGTAGCAATCCGAGTCTATCTCCGGATACCCCGGGACCACCAAGGTCCGAAGCCCACTCAAGCGCCGAAGAAGGCCACCGCGGGGTTTTTAGTCGGTATTGCCGGTGTAGGGTGTATATAGTGATAGGGACTCGGCCCAGCGTCGCCCGGATGTCGAACATCTCTCCCGGGCATCACGGCGCTGGGTCGTAAGACCGGCGAACCCGACATACCCGCCGCGTCCACCCCCCTGGGCGCGGCGGCAGTGGTAAAACACTTTTCCCCGCGACAAAAAAAAAAAAAAAGGTTTATCTGGTTCTTGTGAGGGATTTCTTTTTTGAGTGATACAGCCACGCTGTAGACAGTTAAGTCTACAGCACGAATGGGCCGGCTCGGCCGGTTTGATACCACCGTCTCCCAGGAAACCGACATAAAAACTACAGACTAATTGAGAACCTTCTCCTTTTTGAATTCGGTCGAAAAGTGTGTTGCGCCGACTTCACATTAAGGTGGGATAAGGGCAGGTAGAAAGAGTAGGGTTTTAAAGTTGGTTTGAGGTCTTTTCTGTGACGACTGCACTCCACTGCCTTGCTGAGATAAAAAAATGAGGTGACCATATTTTCTGTTTCAGACTATCCTCTTCCACACTACGGGTAACTTGTTCCTCTACATCATCGGAGACCTGATGAGCTACAGGCCGATATTATGGACCTGCCTGGCGATGCCCGTGGGTCACGTGATCTTGTTCCTTATGATGCCGGAGTCGCCTTCCTTCTTAGTGAAAAAGGGAAAACTGAAGGTAAATGTTCTATAACCATCATCATTAGACACAGAACGTCCACTGCTGAATAGGTAATATGTTCTATAAAAGCTGGACATATTGCTTTGTGACCTGTTTTTGGATATACACGTTCATGTCTACAATGACTTTTATATGATAATTTTTGATAGCCTAGTTTTCTTACATCGAGAACTCAAATCTTCAAAACTTTTGTACACTTCAAAACTTGTGATACAATACATACAAATACAACAGGTCTTCTATAGACTTTACAGTTCTGAGTAGTAGTTATAATTAAGCTTCATACACAACAACATAAAAACTGTAGCGTGATACGCAGCTTTGGAATTTGTTCGCATGGTGGGAGTTGTTTATTTGCCGTCTGTTCGGTCGCCTCCTTGGTCAAGTTTGAAGCCTCAGGACGGTAGTCACCGAAATACAACTACGCCACCGAGGCAGTCAATAAAATTGTATTCCGTAATTCTTGAATATTCACAGAACAGCCTATGGTCTCAATTGTAATAAGCGCCCTCATGTCGACTGCCTCGATGGCGTGGTGGTATTTCGGTACGACTACGGTTCTGAGGTCTCGGGTTCGATCCCCGGGTCGGGCAAAGTGATATTGGATTTTTCCATATCAGTCCGGAGTCTGGCATTTGTGCCCGATATGGCGATAGGCTCGCCCCCTATCACATCTGGGACGGAACTAAGCTCGGCGAAATGTGGGTGTTATAGTTCGCTAGTGCGCCTCTGCCTACCCCTTCGGGGATACAGGCGTGAGCTTATGTACGTATGTATGCCCTCATGTTGTTCTATGTGGTAGATAGCGTTACTGATATTTGAGATCAATTTTTGTAACGAGATAGCCCGTCTATAGTTCGTATAATTAAATATCTTTGATTGCGTATCATACCAAGGCTCACTGATAACAGAAATCTTTTGCAAATTACTTTATCGTGTTCACTATTGTTTGCTTGTTAAACAGTGTTTAATTATAAACTGGTTTACTTGTGTTTGTAGAAGCTACTGAAATAGTAACGCAATAGTTAGGTAATGCAAATATGAAAGCTTTTGGAGATTATGTGGGGTCTTTTGTGAGGTTTTTCCGAGATAAAAAGAAGCTTATGTCAGTCAAGCTTAGTGTAGTTTGCTAGCATATCTTATTTAGACAAGCCACGTGCCCAGCAGTGGGACAATAATACTGCCATGTCATAGTGAGGTGGTAGAGCAGTCTTAGGACGTTTTATTTCACTTTCAAATATTTAAAAAAACAAGTGCGAATCGGACTCGCGCACCGAGGTTTCCGTGCAAACCTGTAGGTATATAATGAATTTAGCAATTTTTCCTTTATCTGAGCTATAAGACGTTGCTTCGTACCAAATATAAGATGCTGAGTTTACGGGAAGTACCCTGTAGGTTTTGATTCCCTTGCGAGTGTCTAAAATTTGAGAAAAGGCCGCCATTTTGTTTTTCTTTGTTTTTGGGCCGATTGACTTCAAAATCGATATTTGAGTCGCCCCGTTGTAGAATATTTAGACTAAAACGACAGGGTGCGTCGACAAATCAAATGTTTTAACCGTAGGCCCTACAAAATACGTGTGCGAAGCTATCTATAATATATATCTATAAAAACAACGCTGTATATATAGCTCAAGTCACAGACATCGTGCTGAGTGGCCACTGATCACTTAGCTCTCATAGCCAATATCTCATAGCCGCTGGGTGTAAAATTCTAGTTATATTATTTATTTATTTATTTATTTATTTAAACTTTATATACAAACATGTATAAAGGTGGACTTAATGCCAAAGGCATTATCTACCAGTCTACCTGAGGGTGGTGCAGAGATAATACGATGTGGGTGTATATATAAAATATAAATAGAGGCAAATAAATAAGACGGAAGCTGAAAATAATACAGCCATACATACTTCAATATAATAAAATACTTACATAAATATGTCGTAAAATATAACCCTTTATAAACTACATATAAATACAAATAAAATATACATACATAAATAAATAATGCAAATCGGTTAAAATTGAGATTCTGATACGCTATCAGCCAAGAGCTTTCGTACTTTGAACTTAAAACTGACCTTGCTGGTGGACGCCCTGACATCGAGTGGGAGCGCATTCCACAGAAGTATAGATTGTACAGTAAATGCAGAATGAACGAAATCGGAGCTGTGAGAGGGAGATTGGAGAAGAAGGCTGTTTGAGGAGCGAAGATTTCTTACATGGCTAGATCCTAAGTAGTGAAAGTTGTTTTTTAAGTAAGAAGGGGCATTAGAAGAAAAGAGAATAGAATAGAGAGTGGTGAGGGCACGCAGCATTCGGCGTTGGCGGATTGGTAACCACTTTAATTGGGAACGGAAGGAAGATACATGGTCATACTTACGAAGATTGAAAATAAATCGAATGCAGTTATTAAGAAGACGGTCAAGTTTATTGAGCAAGTCTGCATTCAGGTCAAAATAGCACACGTCACCATAGTCGAGGATAGGGAAGATTAAGGTCTGCACAAGCATTGTCTTGGTTTTACACGGGAGAAGATTCTTCAGGCGATAGAGTGCGCGGAGCGTACCTGTAACTCTTTGGCAGACAGAGGTAGTTTGAACCTGCCAGCCAAAGGAGGGGTCTAGAAGTAACCCAAGGTCTTTAACAGTTGGACACAGTGCCACAACAGAATTATTAAATATAATTGGAGGAAGAGATTCAGTGTCCAGTCTGCTAATTAAGCGCGAGCTACCCACGATCATCGCTTGACATTTAGAAGGATTCACACATAGACCAAAACGATCCGACCAGTTCTTAATGTTATCCAGGTCCCTATTAACTTGTGCTATGGCTACAGCTACATCGTCTAAGCCTGCTTGGGCATAGATTTGTAAGTCGTCAGCGTACAGATGATACGTACACTGAAGATTTTCGGTAATGGAATTAATGAAAATAGAAAATAATAAAGGAGAAAGTATACCGCCTTGAGGGACACCAGATACAAGGTCACGCCAGCTTGATGAAGTCTCGCCTAGGCGTACGGACTGCTGGCGCCCTCGAAGATACGTAGAGAACCATTCCAGTGATACGGAAGAGATCATCAAGCGGGAGAGGATAGAAAGCAGGATATCGTGACTGACGGTATTAAAAGCGTTGGAAAAGTCCACCAAAGTCAACACAGTAACCTTGGTGTCCTGCATCCCGGCTCTAATATCGTCAGTCACTTTCAAGAGAGCGGAAATGGTGCTATGGCCAGGCCTGAAGCCGGACTGAAGTGGACTTAGCAAGTTGTTAGCATATACAAACTTGGACAATTGTACATGGGCACAGGCCTCAAGCACTTTGGATAGGAAGGGGAGTAGGGATATTGGGCGTAAATGGTTGACAAGAGAAGGGTTAGGTATTTTCGGGAGAGGAATAACCAGGGCTTTCCGCCATAAAGAAGGAAAAGCCCCAGTTAAAAAGGAAGAATTGATAATATGGGTGATAATGGGAAGTACATGGTCAAGGATAGGAACAATCATACGGCGACTGATGTTGTCATAGCCTGTCGCATTTGATTTTATGGATAGGATGATCTTTTTAACCTCCTCCGTGCCAACTGGAGAAAAGCGAAAAGGAGTAAAGTTTAGGTGAGGAAGACTGGCTAAGAAATTCAGGGTACGACATTTGGTTTGGTAATCCATCGAGGAAGGAGTAGAGAAATGATCATTGATATCATCCAAACCAAAAGTCCCCCGAAGTTCAAAGCGTTTCTCCTTGCCAATACCCAGAGTCCCAAGGAACTTCCAGATAGAGGCAGGGGAAGAGGAAGCTATATTGTCAAGAATATGGCGGCGCTTAGCGTTACGTATCATCTGATTACATCGGTTTCTAGCAGCCTTATACAATACCCAGCAATCCTCTGTGCGTTCCTTTTTGTATCTACGGAAGGCACGATTCCTACGCCTCATCGCCATCCGGACCCCGTTTGTCAACCAAGGAGCAGGGGGACGCTTCAACTTGACTTTTTTGATCGGAGCATGGAGGTCGAAGAGTGAGAGAATGGTGTTAGAGAAAATTTCGACCTTTTCGTCCACTGTAGTTGCTGCTGTGAGTTGGTCCCACTGCAAAGCCGAAGCATCCTTGCATAGTTTGTCCACATTCATGCGTCCAAAACAACGCATGTGCAGAAACTTAGGCTGGGATTTAGGAGGTTTAAGAGCATAGGACAGGAAAATAAGGTCGTGGCGGGAAAATCCGGGGGCAGGATACTGTCCATGACTGGTTACAAGGGAAGGATTAGAGGTGAGGATCAGGTCGAGCCAGGTGTCGTTGCCATCTGTATTGTGATGAGTCGCTTGGAGAGGTAGGACGTGAAGACTAGCTGACTCGACAATATTAAGGAGTTTAAGGGAGCGTGGAGTGAGTGGAGTAAGGAAATTGGTGTTGAAATCCCCCATAATGATGTGATGTGCATAATCTGACCCTAAAGATTCCAGAACCGATTCGAGACTGGAGAAATAGTCAACGGAAGGGGGACAGTAAACGACGCCAAGAATGGTTTTAGCCCCCTTGACCCAAACCTCAAGAAAAAGATACTCAGCAGTCACTGAGCAACCAGAAGAAGAGGCTACAACTTTATATGAAAAATCAGAGCGAAGGTAAATAGCTACTCCACCCCCTCTCCTATCAACACGATCATTCCGGATTAGAACAAAATCCGGGAGGGGGTAGAATGAAGAAAGAAGGTGAGGTTTGAGCCAACTCTCAGACATCAGGACGGCATGAACATTGGCGTCCGCAAATGCCTCCAGTAGGTCATTGTAATGGCTGGGTACGCTCTGAGCGTTGATATGGCAGACGTTAAAATAGTGGCTACTTTTATTGCTAGCAAGTGGATAGCTAAACGTTTGCCGTATCAAATCCCCAAGTCCATCAGAAACGGAGCAGAAACTCTCGCTGGACAAAGCATCAGACTCATTCGCAGAAAAATACAAATCTTCATCAGACATCATAATATATACACAAAAATAAAATATAATAAATATAGAAATAATAATATAAAAATAATAATATAATAATAAAACACTAAATACAAAACTATAAGTGTGGTGCAACAAACATTCTCTGCACCACCCGCCAGCAAACACCTAATCACAATCCAAAAAGTAATCCTACATTTTGTACATAACTTAGGCTAGGACTTGCAAGTTACAATAAACAATAAAGGATGTGACGGTATATGATTATAAAGCAACAGATAACGATTCAAAAAAAAAAAAAAAGAAAACAAAAAATTACAGTGCATGGTTACGGAACGCACACGTCAAATGTCACCCCACAAACGTCAAAACTAAAATATGTCAAAGTGACAAACGCGAGATTGGCGAATTGTATTTGTTGTGGTGTGCGGTGTGCCATGTCGGTACAACGATTATAATAATGAAATAGTGAGTAACAGATACCGCAACCATTAACACATCACAAATATAAAGTAAAGATAAAGATAAAGTGATCGACGGTAATATTATAATAATTTCCGGATCAGTGATAAAAACTACAGCTCATATTCAGATCTACTACATATATATCTAAATTCTAACGTTGTTTGGGGTTTGGATTAGACTTAGCTCCAGTCGCGCCGCCGCTACTAGTTGATGACGAAGAAGTGTTTGGTGCCTTGGGATGCTTCCCAATTAAGACTTCGAGTTCGTCGATGGTGGTTATCTTTACGCGACTGTCGTTTGCGATTTTAAGGACAATTATACCGTCCTGAGTCCAACACGACCGCATACCAAAATGTTGCCGCGCTCTGACGAAGAGAAGTTGCCTGGGACGAGTCAGGAATTCCTTCAACGACACGGTCGTCCCCTTCAACCTCGACTTAGACTTCCACACCAGGGAGCGAGGTCCAAGTGATGAGAACTTAACCAAGATAGGCCGGTGATGGTCCTTGCTGGGAATGCCAATTCTATAACAAACTGTAATATCAGTGGCAGATATGTCGTTTAAGCCTAGAGAGTGGATTATTTTCAACACTGCAGTGATGCAGTCATCCTTCGCCGACTCCTGGACTCCAAGGAAGAGAAGAGACTTTCGTCGATGCCTGGTCTCCATGGCATCGATGGTGCGGCTACATTCAGCAATTTGCTGCCGTAGGAGACGTAGCATGCTGAACATCAGTTCACGAAATGTGCGAAATTCTTCGGCTACCCGCGCCACCGTATCCTTTGCTGATCCTCCTGATTGCAACTGTGCTTCGAGCTCCATCATTCTTTTAGAAAATGATTCCTCAAGTTTCGTCTGAGTGCTCTGGATGTCGGCAAGTTGAGCCATTGTTGAATATTTTTATAATGAGAAGTGAAATGTGTGAAGTGAAGTGCTGGCGGGTGGTGTGGTCGAAATCTGCTACATACAGTTATATAAACGTATGTGCGACTATTCAATGTATTACTGCACGTATATATCCACTTTATGTATAACTATATGTAAAATTGAAATTGATTTCGAAATATAATAAAACAGCTGATCTTTACTTATTTACATCCACCCACAAAAAAAAAAAGTTTAAATATTAAAGTTTAAAAATTATTGTTTAGATAATATTGTGCAATGATTAGAGATTTACTTGAGAAAGGTCAAGTTAATAGTACCCTAAACCGACGTGCATGCATGAAGATGTAATGAGACTGAATGAGGCGAAAGAGGTGTGTAAGGATCGAAGCAAGTGCAAATCCGTTGTCTCTGCCTACCCCTATGGGAAAAAGGCGTGAGTCTATGTATGGATGTATGTGCAATGATAGTCGCCTTCTTGGTCTAATGGCAGTGAATGGGCCGGGAATCGGGAGGTCATGGGTTCGATTCCCAAGTCGGGCATGGTGTGTAACACTATTTTTCCGGAACTGGATCCCCAGATGGGGGTTGGTGTCAGACAGGCAGCCGATCATCAAAACTAAGCCAAATCCTTCCTGCAACATGCTTGAAAAAGTGTGAGGCGCCGACCCCACATTAAGGTGGGATAAGGGCAGGTAGAAAGAAAGAATGCTAATGACAAAAAATCTTTTATCTCTTCGACCGACTTTCAAAAAGGAGAAGGTCCTCAATTCGTCTGTATTTTGTTACGCGATATCTCCGCCGAATGTGGACCGATCTTCAAAATTATTTTTGTGTTCGATAGAGCGTTTTTCAAGGGTGGTCCCATATAAATTTGGTACGATCGGATTTGAAGTCGGTCTATTAAGTTTTTAAACTTGTGATTATTTATTTTCAGTTAAAGACAAGATAGTCCTCCGTGCATTCTGCATTGCCCTCATCATAGCATTAACCCGGGAGGTGTGTGGAGCGATCCCGGTCCTCAACTTCGCAGGGGAGATCTTCTCCTTGGCTTCGGAGAGGTCAGGGTTGTTCCTCACCCCCAACCAGCAGGCTATGATGCTGGGTGCTGTTCAAGTTCTGGGATCCACTCTGGCTTCTAGCGTCGTGGAGAAAGCCGGGAGGAAGGTAAGGAATTGTAAAACACTCTTTAGACAACAACTGTCCACAGTAAGAATAGGTACGCTCGATATGATTAACACTTAGGATATGCACGTGAAGTGACAGCTTGCTGTGGTGATCCTTTCATTTGAAGAAGATTACCAGGAGCCCAAACTCCACTTGCCATTTCCGTTCCTTCGTTATCAGAGACTGACAAACGATCAACGTTTCATTGTTCACAAATAGATTACCTGATTGTTTACACTGTTCACAAATCCAGAATTATCATGGACGCGTTGCTGAACCTTTAGAAAAGGACCCACTCCTTTTTAACTGTTAGGATATCTGAGAAAAAGAGAATTTCAACGCACGCTGGGCACAATATTCCATTCCATCAAAATACGGGGTCAGCGCAACACACTTCTTTAAATATGTTGGATTTGGCTTACTAACCATCTCCCGATGACACTTCTCTTTGGCGGCTATACTGGTTTATCTACGAAACGAATTTGGATACAATAAGAATGTAAACTCAGCCTGAGATCTATAGAGCGAACTTCGACTCAAGAAAAACAGACTGATAGACAGACTAATCAAAGATTTTCTTGTAAAAAAATACTCGGATTAAGTCAAAGTTCGATTTAAAAATTCCAAATCCTCACTGAGTTCGTTTCTTTGACTCAGACCTAGTCGAAGTTCGTTCTATAGATCTCAGCCTCAGTTGTAATATCTATATTTAAAAGATGTTTTTATAAATTCGCTTAATATTTAAAAAGTTCTAAGATATTCAAATATGGTAGAAAGAGTAACTATCAAATGACGTACATCAAAAGACGTGACGTCACTTCTCAGAATGTCCATTATCTACAAGCGGACGATGGAGAAAGATGCTTCCTCTAAGCCTCCACTTTTACTCACAAGAAGAAATATTGACTATTTGCGGTATCATTTTTCAAAGAATTTTAATTTATATAACAATAAGATTTATTTTATGTTTAGTTCAAATTCGATCACAGTCCACTACCCAATTTGGTACCAACCCTTATTCCATGGTATATGACTGTAATTTGTTTCTATAATATACTTTTTTATTTTCAGCCACTCCTGTTCATCACGGCGTTGGCCTCTGGAGTAAACATGTGTATCCTAGCTTCATGGTTTTTGGCCAAACAGTTCGGATACCAGTGGCCGGCGTGGATCCCCATCACAGTTCTCTGCGTGTGCATCTTCTGCGACTCTTTGGGACTTCTTCCGTTGACGGTCATCGTTATTGGGGAAATATTTTCTTATAAGGTACGTTGGTGTATTGTGTATAAGAAAACGATTATGTCAAATTACGTTGATGGTTTAGCGCTCCTCCATTTGCTTCTTCCCTCTTCGCAGTGTAAAGAAGCATTTATGCAGACATGATTCTTGATTTTTGCAATATGCCTGAAAAGTGTGTCGTACCGACCTCACATTGAAATGGGCAGGTAGAACAATTGAGTCTAGTGACCATTGATAAACTTATTGTTTGGTGGTAGTCGCTGGTTTTAAGACTAAACTCCGCTTATATCAGGTGTAGTTTCCTTGCTCGGATAAAGAAAAATGCCACACGTGTACCAGCACACCAGTTAGAGCTTTGCTGTCCTTTCAAATGATTAATGGACTGAGCACGAATAATGTGAATATCTTTTGATTATCTAGCTCTAAGTGAGAAGTTGTAATATCTATTCGAATACACACTCGATAGTTATTCGTGCTCGGGCTGCAGGCTTTTTTGTAAAGGAAGTCATCGATATGGAACTGCCGTGTTATTATCGTTCCATGCGAAATATGATAAGGTGTTAACTAGTAACATATTGATACCTGTAGTGCTAACTCAAAGTAAATAGATTCACGCGAACTAGCTAAGTGTGAAGATGTTAATGGACTTCTATACACTGAACTGACAAAGCCGGCGCCAAAGCATTTTGATTTTACGTATGCGTATGTTATTTTGATTCGATTTAAACAGAATATTTTTAATTAATTTATAACGGTAGATTAAGCCAGCTGATGAAAATGGCCCATGAATATATAGGAGCTCAGACCAAAGGTTAAAAGAAAAAAGTAGGGGGTGATTAGGAAGGGGATGATATTTGGCGGTGATTAGGTCTCTGGTTAACATGAGCGACGGAAACTCTTTACCAAATGGGCCGCCTGCTCGTCTGCCTTCGTAAGCCCATAAAAAAAGAACTGATCATACTTCTTACGCTGTGTACTATACGTTACTTTTTAATTTTACAGTACCGTGGAACAGTGATGGCTACAATCATGTCACTGGCGTCTCTCACAGCCTTCCTTCAGATGCTGTTCTTCAAACCTCTAGCAAACGCCGTGGGCATTCACGTGTCATTCTACTTCTTCGGTATTATCTGCATATCTGCTGCCATCTTTATTATCCTGGTAGTTCCAGAAACAAAACAGCGTCCCCTTGAAGAGATTTATGAGAAAATGAAGACTAAAAAAGAGAGAATGAAAGAATTGGAAGAACAGAATAAAGTAAAAGTGTGTGTGCTATGAAAAAAAGAACTTTCTGGAAATATATATTCAAATTTTATGAATAAAACCAGTTATTTGTGTTCAAATTATGTTGTTTTTCATCAACCGCCACCTTATTGGCCTACTGGCAGGGTACATAGGCTGAAGATGTGATGATAATCAGTAGCCCTGGCAAGAATATTTCTTAGAATCGTATTCGCGTAGAACTCGATGCGCGTCTATGACATTTGTATGGAATATTAACCAGATATCATCAGTGCGCAACGGGCTCGATACGAATTTGATTGTCAAAAATATTCCTGCTCGGGCCGCTGGGTTCTAGTTCAAAGTTACGACGATTGTGTATGAGTTTATAACACTCAAATAAAAATTAGATTTTTTTTTATTTATTTATTTTATTTTTCACACTTAGGACAACTATTTGTTGCCTGGGAATAACTTAAGAAAGGTTGGAAGTTCAACGAAATGTGTGCACTTTCGCCTCTACCAGTTCCGGGGTTTCTAGCGTAAGCCTATGCCTTTCTTTCTGCCTGGCGTTATCCCGGCCTTCTGCCAGGGTCCGCCTTCCTACTTAAACGCTTTCACTTCACCCTGTCTTGAGCATCCTCCATAGGAGACCATTGGCTCTCATATCTTCCTACAGAACGTCTAGCCAGCGATGCAGGGTTACCACGACCTCTTATAGCAGTATTATTACAATCGTTCTTCGTTTGTTTTGTATGGGAATCGGTACAAGTAAGATGATAATAATACTGCTATAAGAGGTGGTGGTAACCCCCCCTGTACCTTTAATCTAATCAACGGGCCACTATACTATAAATTTACTATCAAAGTACCCCTATTTGCAATCAATTAGTGTTCACTTTAACAATGTGGACAAAATTAATCATCAGCTGTCAGTCCTGCCTTCACATTAATGAAATGGTGCACTTTGATTAATTATATTTCATCCATCTACTTCATATCTATTTCTACATTTGAATCAATGTATTCTTCAACCTAATTTGAACCAGCTTGGTTGTATTTACCCTCTTTAACATCTTTGAGAGTGAATATTTTACTTAATCCAAAAAGTGATTTAAATATTTCGCAATGTCATTTACTAGTTCAGAAGTCTCACGCCAAACCAAGCAGCTACCGGAATTGTTTTTAAAGGGGAATAATATAGTAGACCCAGATATTCAAAGTCTGATAGCTCCTATGAAACTAGTAGAAACAATATTTCTGCTGCCGAAATACAAGATCCGAGACAATTTCATAACACCAAATGGGGTTTGGTCGAACCTGACTTGTTTTATCGGTCTTTGTATGGTCATTGTGCTGTATTGCTACAATACTGAGAAAACTGCACCTACAACACTATTCAGATTTATGCACACGAGCTTATTTGTTGATTTGATATACTTCTCAATAGGGTTTACAATTAACTGCCTAGTATGCGTACTCCAAAGCAAATTGTACGTGCAACTGATTTTACAAGCTCAAGAATCTCACAGGAATTTGTATGACAAGAATTTCTATTCTCTAGTTAAAAGAAATTGGTTTTTTACAATATTTCTAATGTTATTTCATTTCGCTTACGCAACATTAGTGCAATTATTATTTTACGATGAAATATCTTTGACAAATTTAGCTTGTACGGTCGCTCTCATTTACTTCGATTTTAACTTGGTCAGTGGTATAAGGTGGATGATATTCATTGACGTGATGTTTGAGCTATGGATAAAGAAATTTAAACTGTATTCTCAAGCTCCAGAGTCAAAATTCCTAAGATTAAAGAGTAAGATTCTGTGGAGGAAGATGTACCACACGTACTCATGTGTGATGGAGAGTTACAATTTATTGATACGAATTTATCAGCACCAGGTAAATGATATTTTACTTAACAAGACAGCATACAAAATTGTTCACCGTTTATATAATGACCCCCTAATGATAGGGGATGAGATAAGTGGGTGAAAAGAATGCCCTGGCATTAAAAATTGGTGGTCTACAACTGTATACAACATAACAATTCGTATCACAATTCGATTGTAAAAATATTCCTGCTAGGGCCACTGTATCTTTGGAAATGTTTTAGATACTGTACCACGTTGCTGATACGTTCTTCCACATGCTGCTATACGTCCACATATTAATTAACTTTTCTAAACTACCCGATACTAAATGGGATAGAGTGAGTATGGAACAGCATTTATATTCAATCTTCTTCTAACTATCCTTATCCTACTCCATTGTGGTGAGGGGCAACATACTTTTTCAAGCAAGTTGTCGATAAGATTCGGATTTAATTTTTATGCGCGACTTTCTCAGAGTTACAATTTCAATTTGAATATTGTATTTAAATTACTTTAGGTTTCTATTATCGGTCGGATACTATGTGGCACAATTAATGGCAGTTCGCTGTTGCGTTTCGTTCAAAGAGTGAGATTGCCGGTGGCCTAAACTTTCCTCTGCCTTCATTCTTCCTATTTCTTTCCATTAATTGGCAACGCACCTATCAATATTTTGAAATGGTGGGCGGTCGCGATCACTTACGTGGCCCACCTGCTCGCTTGCTAGTCTGCTATAAAAAGATAAAGTAAAAAGATCATCCAACATTTACACATAATCCAGACCCCACACTAAGATATAATTCTTAAGTCGTGGTAAATACGCATATTCTCACTAGACCCAAAAACCTTAAGTAAGCGATCACGCAAAAACTGTTTCTTAGGCAAAGTATTATGATTTTAGAAACTCACGTACGTAACGGCGGCAATAGTGAATTTATGGTTGGCAAAGAACCTGATACTGCATAGCAGCTTGGCGATGGTTTTCGAGAGGTTCTACATAGCCCTAAATGATGCTGAAGATGTTTGCTCCTTGGTAGAGGCACAGTATCCTACAGGTACTTACGAAAATATGCTGTAACCTTCTTGGTATAGTCACGTAGTGGCAGGGTATATTAGCCAATATACCCTGCCACTACTAACTACTACTAATGGACTGGGAGGTTCTGGGTTCGGTTCCTAGGTCGAGGGGTTGTTTTCTAACAGTATTTACCCGGGACTAGATCCTCTAGATGGTTGACGTCAGGCAGTCAGCCGGCCGGCTTTTAGGCTTGCTTATTGTCACGTCTGGGACTGAAATGATTTGGGCGAAATGTGGGTGTTTTAGTTCGTCTCTGCCTAGAGCCGATCCCTTCGAGGATCACAGATGTGAGCTAAAGTCTGTATGAATTACTGGATGACCAGGATCGTCCCCCCTCCCTTTCCCAATCTCTGTTCCCCTCCTTTTAAATAGGCGACGCACGCACGATTCTTTTTGCGTCTTGGGCGTCTATGACCGTTGAAGATCACTTACCATCAGCAGGGTTACCACGACCTCTTATAGCAGTATTATTATAATCGTTCTTTGTTTGTTTTGTATGGGAATATTGACAAGTAAAATTATAATAATACTGCTATAAGAGGTGATGGTAACCCCCCTGGTGGCCCACCTGCTCGTTTGCTAGTCTCTACTATAAAAAAATAAAAATGAGCTAAGGTTGAACAACTATGAAAGGTTTTGGCTACATGGTTGTCGTCTGTTTTTATGTATACTACCTACCTAAATGTGGACCGATTTTCAAGATTATTCTGCAGCCCGAGCACGAAAAACTAATGTAAATGTAATGTATTCGAGTTCGCTGCGCACTGATGACGTTTGGTTAATATTTCATACAAATTTCATAGACGCGCATCGAGTTGAAATACATTTACGGTCGTCAGAAAGTTTCCTGCTCAGGCCGCAGTTTGATAGAGCTTATTCGTAGGGTGGTTCCATAGAAATTTGGTCACGATCGGATACATTTTGAAGGTTCGTTAAGTTTTTGAATTTGTTATTATTATCAGCCAGCGATCTGATATTATTAATTTCAGATTCTTATAAGAAATCGATATGCAAGAATGTGCGAAGATTGAGGAACTCGGAAGTGGGGAAGTTGAAGCTGTGCCGACTGGTCCTGGTAGATGCCAAGTATCCGCTGCGGCTGATGAGCCTCATAACTACATATACCATAGTATTACTGCAGTTTGGATATCAATAAACATCGAAAATGCTTTTACATTTATGAGTGATAGAGCCAGGCTGTAGACAGTAACGTGTACAGCACAACTGGACAGCACAACACAACTCTCTCCACTAACACTTGAACTTTTTGGTATGGTATTAAAGTTCAAATTGACTTTTAAGTATTATTACGAATCGATTGTATGGGAGTATAGAAAAGTGTTGTTATTAGACTTTTTCAGGCAATTTTTCATTTTTTTTCTCTCCGTAAGAACCATCCTCGTACTTCGAGGAATATTCTAAAAAAATAATTTGCGAAATCGGTCCGTTCACGCGTGATGTCGTGACCACGGGAAATATGGATTCATTTTTATATATATAGATTATTTATTTAACTTTCTGCTGGTGAAAGAATTTTCAAAATCGGTTCAATAGTTCACAAGATCACTTCCTACAAACTCACAAACTTTACCTGTTTTAAATATTAGTGGAGATAAGAATTACTATTTTACATGTTATCCATAACCAGTTATACTAAGCTATTATAATGAAAAAATACCTGCTTGGAATACCGGATTATAGTGATGTACCGGTTATTGTACTATGCTTCATTAATAAACAGGCTTTTGCTTAAAGAGGTTTTAGCGGGTTTGATTACCGGTTGAGGCAAAAAATTAAAGAATTTCAAAAATCTATCAATGCGGTTACATCGCTGACGGGTGACATACGTACAGATAATTTTATGTAGTTTTCGACGGACTTCCAAGAGGAGAAGGTCCTCAATTCGTCTGTATTTTTTTTACGTATGTTACGCGATATCTTCGCCAAATGTGGACCGATTTTGAAAATTCGATTTGTATTTGATAATTGATAGAGCTTATTTCAAGGGTGGTCCCATATAAATTTGGTCACGATCGGATTTGAAGTCGATCCGTTAAGTTTTAAACATGTGATTATCTGATCTTTAATGCAGTTATGCTCACCATTTGAGGATAGAAGCGTGAGCTTCTTATAGCATTCCTTAGTCCCACCTAGCATGCGCGCCACGACAAAATTTTGTCTACGATTTATGTCGTATTATAACCGGTTTTCTCTGTTTGTCTACGGACTATGGCTGAGATCTATAGAGCGACCATCGACTAAGTCTAAGTTCATTTTTTACAAGAAAATAATAAAATAAATAAATAAATACACCCAACAGTCACACACATAGTCCTGACCCCACACTAGGATCGAGTCTTGTGTCGTGGGTCTCAGGAACTACGAGAGACTTTCGGTCTCACAACACCCAGACCCGAATCAAATATCTGTGTGCCACACAGACATTTGTCTCGGTGCGGGAATCGAACCCGCGACCTCACGTTTACGCTACTCGCTCGTTGCGCCACGGAGGCTGTTAAATCTTTACTGTCAGTCTGTTTTTCTTTCGTTCTTGAGTTTGTTTCTTTGACTCAGACTTAGTCAAAGTTCGCTTTATAGATCTCAGTCTATGCGGTTCGTTTATTTTGATACAATACTATAGACAACATGTAGACAACATCTCTCTAGTCGGTTATCGAGATATATCGTAACACGCACGCTAGCCGGGATTACCTTGACAGAGTCAGTTTTCAGCTCAACAAAAATCAAAGAATAATAAAACGAAGCTATAAAACGTTATGATGTATTCGTGCTGCTGTGTCGTGCTGTGTTGTCGTGATATAGTTTATGATGAATATTAAAACTGATATAAAGTTGACTGTCTGTAAAGGTTCTTTTAAACGCGTCTAGTTGCTGGCGTAAGCGCTGCTTAGGTACTGGCTTAATGTAAGGAAATGTATATAAATAATAAATAATTTTATTTTTCCTTTTATTTACAGCTTTTTAAGCCAGTGATAGTAAGCTAGTCACTGGATCCGTATAAATAGACCTTTAAACGTACACTCTCCGTAACATTGACACAGGATAATATTTTTAAATGCGAAGCCGACACCAGTTTGTATTTTAATTATTTCTTTTAAATTGAGTGGTAGAGCCAGCACGATTGTCCGTCCCGACCGGTTTGATACCACTATCTCACAGAAAACCGACATAAAGTGGCAGCTAGCTGTCGCGTTTCGTTCGGTGAGTGACATTTCCGGTGGCCCATTTCCCCCCTTCCTTTCCCAATCCCTTTTCCCCTCCCATTTCATTTCCTCCTTTTAGGTTGGCAATGCACCCATGATTCGTTTGTGTCTTGGGTATCTATGGGCGGTGGAGATCACTTACCATCAGGTGACCCATCTGCTCGTAACAGTCTCTGCTATAAAAAACCTGCCCTTATCCCAATATAATGGGGGTCGGCGCAACACACTTTTTCAAGCATGTTGCAAAAAGGATTTGGCTTAGTTTTAACGATCGGCGGCCTGCCTGACATCAACCTACTTCTGGGGGTCCAATCCTAGGCATATAGTGTTAGAAAACCACTCAGCCCGACGTGACAATCGAACACAGGATCTCCGGATACACAACCCTATACGCCGCCTCTAGACCAGAGGTAAGAACACAACATAAGCTCACGCCCGTACCCCGAAGGGGTAGGCAGAGGCGCTCTAACACATTAGAACACCCACATTTTATACAGCACACATATCGAGCACAAATTCCAGACTCCGGGCTGATACTGAAAAATTCAATATCACTTTGACCAACCCGGGGATCGAACCCGCGGCAGTGATATTTAATAGCAGACAATGTTGCAAATGTAAGCCGGAAGATATCATGTTATATTTCATATCATCATCATCAGCCACAGGACGTCCACTGCTGGATATAGGCCTCCCCCAAAAATTTCCAGATCGACCTGTTGGAAGCGGCCTGCATCCAGCGACTTCCTGCGACCTTTATCAGCGGCCTGAGCAGGAAAAATTTTGACAACGGTAAATGTATTCGAACTCGATGCGCGTCTATGAAATTTGTATGAAATATTAACCAAACGTCATCAGTGCGCAGCGAACTCGAATACATTTACATTTACATTAGTTTTTCGTGCTCGGGCTACTGGTCGTCTATCCACCTAGCAAGTGGACATCCAATGCTAATATTAAATTTATTATCTGTGAAATAAGAGGCCTTGGGTTCAATTCTCGCAACTAGACAGATGTTTGTTCTACGCAGTACGCATATTTGTTTTGGGTGTTGGTGTTGTGAGACCACGTGTAGTTTCTGCTACATAAGACTTTATCTTAGTGTGAGGTCAGCGGCCCGAGCAAAAATAATTTTGACATTAAAATAGTAATCGAGCTCAATGCACGTATATTATATTTGTATGAAATTTTCACCAAATCAGCCTTGGTGGGCGTGGTTGTATTTCGGTACAACTACCGTCCTGATGTCTCGGGTTTTCGAACCCGAGACATCAGACAACAGTTTATGGTTATTGAAAGAAAAGCTAATATAAACTACGGCCTGAGCAGGAAAATTTCTGACAACCGTAAATGTATTTCAGCTCGATGCGCGTCTATGAAATTTGTATGAAATATTAACCAAACGTCATCAGTGCGCAGCGAACTCGAATACATTTACATCTACATTCGTTTTTCTTGCTCAGGCTGCTGATGTCCAAGGAGAAGAAAATGATAGTGATTCGTCACTCAGAATTCCCGCCAAAACTCCTGACGATAATAAAAATATGAGTTTGACGTGATGCATGCCAGTAGTAATTATCAGACCATATATCAACGACCAGTAGCCCGAGCACGAAAAACTAATGTAAATGTAAATATGTTCGAGTTCGCTGCGCACTGATGACGTTTGGTTAATATTTCATACAAATTTCATAGACGCGCATCGAGTTCGAATACATTTACGGTTGCCAGAAATTGTCCTGCTCAGGCTGCTGTATATCAAAGAGGGTAAAATACCTAGGTCGTGCCAACAAGATTGGAGAGCATAATACCCAGAAAGTACCGGAGTCGATCGCTCCTCAAAAGAGACACGAAGTGACTCAACCCGCCCGCCTAGCATGCGCGCCACGAGAACATTTTGTCTACGCGTTTTGCCCTGTTATAACCGGTTTTCCCTATTTGTCGACGGACACTAACATGCGTTCTCGTTTATTTTCATACAATATTGTAGACAACATGTAGACAACATCTCAACTGTCGATTATCGCGATATCTCGTGGTGCGCATGCTAGGCGGGCAGGTGTGTCATAAAATCGGTTATATTTTAGATGAATATTTTTTATAAATTAAAAAAAAAAAACGCCCGTTGGTCTAGTGGCAGCTATATGGGCTGTGGACCGGGAGGTCGTGGGTACGATTTCCAGGTCGGGCAAAGCGAATTTTCTAATTCGATTTGCCCGGGACTGGATCCCTCATAGGGGGTTGACGTCAGGCAGGCAGCCGGTCGTAAAACTTAGCCAAATCATTTCTGCAACATGCTTGAAAAAGTGTGTTGCGCCGACCCCACATTAAGGTGGGATAAGGTTAGGTAGAAAGAAAGAAAAAAAGGTCAATAAGTAATTATACACATAAATGCATTTATCTATCTGTTTTAGATTCAAAGTTGTTAGTGCTTTGGAATAGAGCTCTTCAATTGTAATTAACCTAAGTTCTTAATTTTGAACTCGAGACTCACGGTTCTCACACCAACTACGATAGCAGTGCGGTAAAATACATTTGAGGTCGCCTTATGTCGTTCAAGGCCCTATCTGTCAAAATTGTACAGCGAAAATCAATACAAGAAGCCGTTAAAGTTGAGTAGCGTTTGACCATTCGGGCGATAGAGTAGTAAATTCATTTGAGCAAACAAATTCATCAACATGACTCTCCGAAACGATCTGCTACGTCTACAGATGATGTGATTATTATTGGGCATTGTATATATATGGCAGTTCCAGTTAGTGTAAAGTGGCAACCCGAGCCAGACACTCGCGCAAAATGTACTAATCGAAAGTAAAAGCAGGAGGCACTGCTAATAATTCCAAAAGAATAAATCAAATGTAAAATGTATTGTTTATTCAAATAAATAAGTTTTAATTTCCGCGAAAATATTTAAGTGGGTCCAAATAAACTAAAATCAATTATTTTAATAATTTGTGTGGTGTTTGTGGGTTTCTGATAAAATCGCAAAAATCTTGTACCAATTAAATAAGATATTTCTAATTTATATTTGTTTTTTAAGTGTATTATTTTGGCATCATTTCAAATTAATAATTTAAATTAAAAAAATATTTTATTGGTATTTTAGTGTGGTGTTTATGACTGTGTTTAAATTCAGTTCAAAATGAAGAAGTATTATTTTTTATTCAGCGAGGGAAGTAAAATAAATCAGATAATATGTGCTGTGCTAAGTAAGTATTTCATTAATATTATATTAATTGAAATTGCGAAATATAATGTGTATATAGTGGGGTCAGAACTATGTGTGTGTGACTGTTGGATGTATTTACTTATTTATTTATATTTAATACACCCAACAGTCACATACATAGTCCCGACACACTAGGTTTAACCCGTATCGTGGGTATCAGAAACTGCGAGAGACTTTCGGTCTCACAACACCCAGACCCGAAACAAATATCTGTGGGTCACACAAACATTTGTCTCGGTGCGGGAATCGAACCCCTTTAGCTTTACAGCTGTCTACTTGGTGTCTACTAAATCTCGGTGGTGCAGTGGTATTGTGAATGATTAGTGTGTTGATTTTTTGGGTTTTATCCTCATGTCTGATAGATGGTTATTGGGTTTTTCTACTGAGTAGTTTAGTGCTACCTGCCCTTATCCCACCTTTATGTGGGGTCGGCGCAACACACTTTTTCAAGCATGTTGCAGAGAGCCACCTGCCTGACGTCTACTCCTGTGTAGGATCCAGTCCCGGGCAAATTAAATTGGAAAAGCTTTGCCCGACCTGGTAATCGAACCCAGGTCCTCCCGGTCCACAGCCTATACATGCTGTCATTAGACCAAGGAGGCGAAAAAAAAAGTTTAGTACTAGTTTTTGAGTGGTAGAGCCACGCTGTAAACAGTTATTATCTACTATATAAAAATAAGTCGGGTTTTCCTTCCTGACGCTATAACTCCAGAACGCACGAACCGATTTCCACGGTTTTGCATTCGTTGGAAAGGTCTCGGGCTCTGTGAGGTTTATAGCAAAGAAAATTCAGGAAAAAATTCAACAGAAAAGCGGGAATATCTTTTTTCACATACAGCGCCATCTCTGATAAATAGCATGTACTACAAACCAATATTTTAAGTAGATGGCGCCGGTGCGTGATACATTGTTTGGCAGCTACTCATTGTTATCTGCTCAGTCAATTTCATGTGATAAACCGGTATTGTGTTCACTGAAAATAGTGAAAAAAAAGTTAAAAAAATTAGTTGAGAGACGGGGTGACAAATGGGGTGACAGACGGGTGACAGACGGGTGACAGACGGGTGACAGGCGGGGTGACAGAAGGATGACAGGCGGGGTGACAGACGGGATGACAGACGGGGTGACAGACGGGTGACAGACGGGGTGACAGACTGATGATAGAGGGGGTGACAGACGGGGTGACAGATGGGGTGACAGACGGGGTGACAGATGCGGTGACAGACTGGTGACAAACGGGGTGACAAATGGGGTGACAGACAGGTGACAGACGGGGTGACCGACTGGATGACAGACGGGTGTCAGACGGCGTGACAGACGGGTGACAGACGGGGTGACAGGCGGGGTAACAGACGGGTGACAGACGGGGTGACAGATGGGGTGACAGACGGGTTGACAGACGGGATGACAAACGGGGTGACAGACGGAGTGACAAACGGGTGAAAGACGAGGTGACAGACGGGGTGACAGACGGGGTGACAGACGGGTGACAGACGGGGTGACAAACGGGGTGACAGACGGGGTGACCGTCGGGGTGACCGACGGGGTGACTGACGGGGTAACCGACACCGTGATGGACGGGGTGACTGACGGGATGACGGACGGGGTGAGTGACGAAACCGAACCGAAGTAGATCATCCCATTACCTCCTTTAGAATTATTGGATTATAGGTGCCTACGACTCATTCTTTCAACCCTCTCTCTCAAACGCAGACGAAGTTGCGCGGGTCAGCTTATTATAATATATATATATATATATATATACATATACATATACATATACATATACATATACATATATATATATATATATATATATATATATATATATATATATATATATATATACATATATACATATATATATATATATATATCGGCGCAAAATAGCAAGCTTATTTAAAAAGCCGTTGTTATTTCACGTTATTAATTTATTTTACAATTGTTAAACTGCTGAAACCTTAAAAGATTCTAAAAAGTTAAAATAATCGTTATAATTATTTCTTTGCCATTCGATATTCGGTATCGAGTAGGTAGTTGCAAATATTACACCCTATAAAAGGAGTGTTCAGAGCAGATTCGACACAGTCGTGCTCCGGCACTCGGACTGTCCACATCCCTGACTAGACGGTGCTGTTAAGCACCGTTAATAAAGGGAGTTAGTGAATTTCAGTGTTCACTATTGATAAATAAGATGAGTAATCATCTTATTGTCAAAAGTGACGTCAGCCATGCTGACGTCACCGTTTTTAAAAATAACGTTAGCGTTGGCCCTCCGACATCAGAAGTGGGATCACAATCCCACTCACTTAACTTGAACCTTTCCGCCCTGATAATCGATACTTTAAATCCCACGGATACTTTCAATCCGACTGATATTTCAATTTTCAGTCCGACTGATACTTTCAGTCCGACTGATACTTTCAGTCCGACTGATATTTCAATCCGACTGATATTTCATTCCGACTGATATTTCAGTCCGACTGATACTTTCAATCCGAGATACTTTCAGTTCGATCGATACTTTCGAACTAGTTTTTCAGGGCCTTTGTGGACCACGGTCAATAATAAAGGCCCAGGCCACAGCATCGTCCTTCCCAGTTCCTTTAGAACCCCTGTGGACCACGGCGTAAAGGACCGCTCAGAACCACAGCATCATCCTTAACAAAAAAAAAAAAAAAAACTGTGGACCACGGCGTACGGGACCGCTCAGAACCACAGCATTATCATAAGAAAAGTGCAAAAATGCGTGGAGCATTTGCAAAAAAAAAAAAAAAAAAACTTTTCAGAGCCTCTGTGGACCACGGCGTACAGGACCGCTCAGCGCCACAGCATCGACCCTTCCCGTTCCTTTAGAACCCCTGTGGACCATTATCCCCGTAAGAAAAGTGCATAGATGCGTGGAGCATTCGCACTCTGACTACTGATTCATAAAAAGTGCATTGTGTGGAACATTTGTACAAATGTTTATAATATGGTCTGGCAAGGCTGGTCAGATACCTCCTCTAAGAACCATATAAACCAGGGCACGTGGTGCACCTAAATATCCATATTTTAATTTGTGTGCAATTTCATCTCAGAATTCAATGCAAAAACAAAACTACCTGATTTATGGTCAGGATTGATCGAGACGGTGTATGTGACACTGTTGCAGTCATTTTTGAAGTCTAAATGTCAACGTTAGTGATCATCTTTAAAACTCATAGGTGGTCAGTTTGAAAAATCCTGAGTGGTCAATTCGGGAAATTGTTTTGTGAGCTAGGTAATTTTGCCCGCTGAGTTTGTTTCGCCGGGTCTTCTCAGGCAGGGCCGCGTTTGGATCCGGTGGTAGATTCAAAAAAAAAATCGGAATCTTAAATTCGCAATAATAAACGAGGCCTTTCAAAATGACCGTATCGGCGTACAACCATGAGCTTTCAATAAGAGCACGTGCTATTTCAAATGAAAAGAAAGAAAGAAAAAGAAAAAAAAAATTGTTCTACGAGTATTCACAACAAATTACAAGGCTGGTGCAGAGCACGCACCGCCTATCAGAATGGCCGTATCGGCGCAAAATAGCTAGCTTATTTAAAAAGCCGTTGTTATTTCACGTTATTAATTTATTTTACAATTGTTAAACTGCTGAAACCTTAAAAGATTCTAAAAAGTTAAAATAATCGTTATAATTATTTCTTTGCCATTCGATATTCGGTATCGAGTAGGTAGTTGCAAATATTACACCCTATAAAAGGAGTGTTCAGAGCAGATTCGACACAGTCGTGCTCCGGCACTCGGACTGTCCACATCCCTGACTAGACGGTGCTGTTAAGCACCGTTAATAAAGGGAGTTAGTGAATTTCAGTGTTCACTATTGATAAATAAGATGAGTAATCATCTTATTGTCAAAAGTGACGTCAGCCATGCTGACGTCACCGTTTTTAAAAATAACGTTAGCGTTGGCCCTCCGACATATATATATATATATATATATATATTCTCACAAAAAACCGACATAAAGTGACAGCTCGCAGCTGTCATGTTTCGGTGGTTGAGATTTCCGGTGGCCCATTTCCCCTTCCATTACCTCATTTTCAAATAGCAGTGATAGCTCTGTTGGGAATGGTACGCACTGCCGAGACGAGTGTCGGAGGTTCGAGACCAACCCCAAAAAGAACACACACCTCTGACTTTTCTATGTTAAGTGTGTTTTCATTGTGAAATATCGCTTGCTACAACGGTGAAGGAAAACATCGTGAGGAAACCTGCATACCCGAGAATTTCTCCACAAGAATTTCGAAGGTATATGAAGTTTTCCAACCCGCATTAGGCCAGCGTGGTAGACTAAGCCCTAATCCCTCTCACTAGTAGAGGAGGCCCGAGCCCAGCAGTGGGACAGTAATATTACAGGGCTATACCTCATTTTAGGTTGGCAACACACCCATGATTCTCTTTGTGTCTTGGGTGTCTATGGGCGGTGGAGATTACTGATCATCAGGTGACCCATCTGCTCGTTTGCCAGCCTCTGCTAAGAAAAAGCTACGCTACCTAAGGGAGAACTATACTACATCTATTCTAGATAAAATAAATAAATAAATAAATACACCCAACAGTCACACACATAGAACTGACCCCACACTAGGTGTAACCTGTATCGTGGGTATCAAACTACGAGAGACTTTAGGTCTCACAACAGTTATAAGAAAGTCTTCGCCGCAGTTACCAGAAAAAACTAGTCGGTAATAAATAATCTGTTCTAAAAATTATTAAACTAGCTAAAACCGGCTGGGTTTTTTGGCACACGCGCTAAATGAGGTACACAAAGGTTAACGCAAACGAAGTACTAAACCGTGGTACGAAATTTATACATACATACATACATACATACATACATACATACATACATAGACTCACGCCTTTTTCCCATAGGGGTAGGCAGAGACAACGGATTTCCACTTGCTACGATCCTTACACACCTCTTTCGCCTCATTCAGTCTCATTACATTCTTCATGCATGCACGTTGGTTTAGGGTACTTTTAACTTGACCTTTCTCGAGTATATCTCTGACTTGGTCAGAGAAAGTTCGATGAGGTCTTCCCCTTCCAACTCTACCATTCACGCTTGCCATATATATTTGCTTTGTCAACCTCCTTTCATCCATCCTCTCTACATAAATTACGAAATTTATTTTGGTTATTAACGGATAGGGGGCGAGCCTATCGCCATGTGGGTATCGAAATGTGGGTATTTTAGGTCTCTAGTTTACCTCTGCCTACCTCTTCGAGAAGACAGGCGTGAGACTATTTATGTATGTAGTATAGTAGTCGCCTCCTCGGTCTAACCAGCATATGTGGGCTGTGGACCGAGAGGTCCTGGGTTCGATTCCCTGGTCGGGCATTTTTCTAATTACATTTGCGCGGGACTGGATCCTCTAGAGGGGCAGTTGACGTCAGGCAGGCAGCCGTTCGTAAAAACTAAGCCAAATCCTTTCTGCAACATGCTCGAAAAAGTGTGTTGCGCATACCCCACTAAGACGGGATATGGACAGGAAAAAAAAACGAGCCCATCGCCATATCGTATACCATATCACGACTCCGGGCTGATACTGAAAAATCCAATATCACTTTGTCCGACCCGAGGATCGACCCCAAGACCTCAAAAGATAGTCGTACTGAAATACAACCACGCCACAGAGGCTGTCGAGGCAGCATAATTCAAATTTATCTAAATAGGTTAAGCCGTTGAGACGCGTTTAATAAACAAGCTTTGCAATGCCCTAACTCGTTAATACTTAATTTAGATTAGGGTTATATTATTATATTCCATCATCATAATAATCAACATCATCATCGAAATAAAACTATTTTTACGGATTCTATCACGATTTGGTTTTAATTTTTATTCCCAACGTTTCAAAGGCTTTGCAGTCTTTGTGGTCACCGAATAATAATATAACCCTAATCTAAATTAAGTATTAACGATTATATACTAATAAAGACCAACTGCCAGACCACAAGACACCGTGAGCTCATACTGCGTAAATCGGATCGCAAATAACTAACATTTTAAATTTAAAATTGTATAATTTTAAAATAAAGGTAGATAATGTAACATTAACATTTTGGACAAATGACACCTGTCTGACCCGTGACCATGAAGGCTGCAAAGCTTTCGAAACGTCGGGCATAAAAATTAAAACCAAATCGTGATAGAATCCGTAAAAATAGTTTAATTTCAAAGTATTAACGAGTTAGGGCAATGCGAAGCTTGTTCATTAATCGCGTCTCAATGTAAATAAACTTATATCCTCTTAAAACCACTGCCGCTAGGCAGTGGCGTGCACAAGCATTTCGATCAGGGTAGACAAAATTTGGTAAATAATTGTTTTCAACATTTGCATTACCATAACTACAATCATTATCCTCATGTTGATTTAAGCCAAGCGTTGCTATTTTGAAAGTCTGTTTTTGGTTATGATTTTTATTATTTATTTATGTACATTTTACTAAATAGCACATTGTTAGGTTAGACAATGTCTCTTTGTCTATATGGTCTGCACGTTACTGCCGCTAGGCGTTGTCGTTAAAGCGAAAAACATGACTACTTCGAATAACAGGAAAATAAACATCTATTCACTATAACCTCTATGAAAAAACCACAACTATTATTATTCCTGGTAGACAAAATGTTCTTGTGGCGCGCATGCCAGGCGGGCTGGTCGATTCAGTTCGAAGTCCGGATGAGTCATCCGTTACTCGACTATAAGCTTCTTGACATTCCACGCTAGCGACTACGCAAAATTATTTGTAGGTGTGAAAACGTTTGAGTTCGATTCCCAGGTCGGGCGTGGTGCATTTCTAACACAATTTTCCCGGGATCCCCAGATCAAGGTTGATGTCAGGCAGGTAGTCGTTCGTAAAAACGAAACCAAATCTTTTCTGAAATGTGTTTGAAAAAGTGTGTTGCGCCGACCCCACATTAAGGTGGGATAAGAGCAAGTAGAAATACTGTCGTCCAGTACCCAATTATAGTCGTTATTTTGCCGGGATTAAAATTCAATTGAAATCATTTATTCTGCAAATAGGATATTTTTATATCACTTTTACATGTCAATTACAATTATACAAAGAAAAAATAGTAATGGCGTCGGCATTTCGTGGCTATCCCTGAGAAGAAAAGCCGAAACAAACTCAAGGGTAATCGCCTCTTTTAAAGTCCATACAGTACATGATATATAAAATCACAATTTAAAATGTCAACTTATTTCTAAACACAATAATACTGACTGCCTCCGTGGCGTGGTGGTATTTCGGTACGACTACGGTTCTGAGGTCTCGGGTTCGATCTCCGGGTCGGGAAAAGTGATATTGCATTTTTCCATATTAGCCCGGAGTCTGAAATTTGTGCCCGATATGACGATAGGCTCGCCCTCTATCACATCTGGGACGGAACTAAGCTCGACGAAATGTGGGTGTTCTAGTTCGCTAGTACGCCTCTGCCTACCCCTTCGGGGATACAGGCGTGAGCTTATGTAATGTTATGTTATGTTACAATAATATTATTATCATGCCAATAGAGCAAAATCAGAAAAAATAATGCCTTACTCATAAAAACATTTTCGCTTAACTTTTCGCTACTAATAGCCTGTCACTTTTTTCCTTGCGTTAGATTGTTTAAAAGTGAAAGGGACAACCTATGGTTAAAGATAAGCAGAGCTTAAATATTTTTATAAGTAAGGTATAATTGTAAATTAAAAAATTGTGTTGATACAGTTTACAGTACATAAAGGTCGTGTCCACAGCCTTATAGCCATTTTTTTACCGATTTAACCCATTACGAAATTTATTATTTTGTCCACAGTAAACCTACCGGTGTTCGCGTACGGCGCCAGCATAGGCTGGATGTCGCCGATGACGCTCCTGCTGCAGGGTGAAAATTCTCCAAGAGGCACCCCGCTTACCGCTACAGAAGTAATATTTTCCATAATCTTTTTTTTTAATCACCTTCTTGATCTAGAGGCAGCATATATGGGCCGTGGACCGTTGTGGGTTCGATTCCCAGGTCGGGCAAAGCGAATTTTCTAATAATTTGCTTGGGACTGGATCCCCCAGAGGGGGTTGACGTCAGGCAGGCAGTCGGTCGTAAAACTTACACATTTAGGTGGGATAAGGGCAGGTAGAAAGAAAGATTATTTTTACAACAGAGGCTGGCAAACGAGCAGATGGGTCACCTGATGGTAAGTGATCTCCACCGCCCATAGACATCTAAGACATAAAATAAATCCTGGGTGATTTGCCAACCTAAAAGGAAGAAATGGAAAAGGAGAGAAAAGAGATTGTGATAGGGAGTGGGGTTCTAAATGCGCCACCGGCCAGCAGTATGCAATATTTTTCAATATGTCTGACTAGCTATTTTTTTGAGTAATGGATTTATTAAACACTGTCGTTGGCAAAATCATCAAACTTTGATGAAGGCCATATTTTTTAATTATAGAAGAAGAATCTCTCTCACCGAGTGAAACGAGCTGACACTTTACGTAAATATATCTAACACTATGTTCTAATCTAGTGAAGATGCTGCGGTGGATGTGCAATATTACACGACTAAGGCTCAATTGCACCACTATTATTAACCTAGAGTTAGTCCTAACCGCAAGCTAAATTGACAGAAAATGTATGAATGACATGTAACTTAACTTGCGGTTAGGACTAACTCTAGGTTAATAATAGTGGTGCAATTAAGCCTAGATCGTATACGTAAAACCGGGTCTCCTGCACTAGCTTTTTCGAAACAAAACACTAAAAAAACATACACAAAACAATGATTTTAGATGTCACCAGCTCGTAGAATAATGGACCATAGATAAAAAAGTGTAAGTAAAGCGAAGTGGAAGCGTTTCAGTACCAAAGCGGACCCTTTTTTTTATAGCAGAGACTGGCAAACGAACAGATGGGTCACCTGATGGTAAGTGATCTCCACCGCCCATAGACACCTAAGACACAAAGAATCATGGGTGCGTTGCCAACCTAAAAAGAAGAAATGGAAGTGGAGGGAATAGGGATTGGGAAAGACGGGGGGGAATGGGCCACCGAAAATCTCACTCCCCGAACGAAACGCGACAGTAAGCTGCCACATTACGTCGGTTTTCTGTGAGACAGTGGTATCCAACCGGTCAAGCCGGCCTATTCGTGCCGTAGACGTTACTGTCGACACCGTGGCTCTACCACTCAAAAACCCTGGCAGAAGGCCGGGATAACAATCAGAAAGAAAAACTATCTTCAAATCTAGTCGGGATATAATACAAGTAATCTTCATATATAAATCTTTAGACGCATATAAAATATCTAATAATTTTATTTTCTTTCGTTAAGAGATTCATTCATTAATTTATCATCTCTGTCACATTTTATTATTCTAAGTATAAGGCTGCGTTTCCACCAGAGACGTGCGAGGTAGCGAGGCGATGTGCGAAGAAAAAATGTACCAATAGTATTACTTCATTAATTGGGTACTTGACTGTAGTAACCAATATCAATGAATTTCTGTAGGAACATAGATTTATCATCGAAATAACCTGTGCAATAGGAATTTATTAAAAATACTCAAAAGATAATTTTATTTTAGTAATTTACATACATACATACACACTCACGCCTGCATCCCATAGGGGTAGGCAGAGACAATTGAGCGCCACAAGCTACGATCCTGACACACCTCTTTTGCGTCATCCACATTCATGCATCGTTTCATACATTTCCGCCGGTTGAGGGTACTCCGAACTTGCCCTTTACGAAGGATATCGCTTATTTGATCCATATAGGATCGTGTCGGGCGCCCTCTTCTGGCCCTACCATTCACTTTAGCACGATAAATACCTTTCGTAAGTCGCCTTTCATCCATCCTTTCAACATGTCCAAACCACCTCAGCATCCCTTTCTCAATCCTAGTCACCACATCATTCTTCAACTTACAACAATCCCTTATCTTGCTATTCCTCATACGATCGGCAAGGGTGACTCCACACATACTTCGCAGGGAACGCATTTCCACCGCATTCACTCGACTTTCATGTTTCTTTTAGTAATTTAAATACTTAATTTTTTATCTGTGCGTCACGTGACTGTAAACACCAATCACGACGCATGTCACATTACTCATTTTTCTTATAAATTTGTTCTACAATGGCCTAAGATCTAAGATCCAAAGTCATACTGCCAGTTTATTTGGTATATTGTTTTCATATTTTTGTTTAAATTTCAACCTAATTTCAACGCGGATGTAATCGACAATCAATATCTCATCGACGAAATATCTGACCCTTTTTTTTAGTTTGAAGTCGTACATGTTATTTCCGCAATATTTTTTTAATGAGCGATTTTGTATCTATGGTAAGGAAAGATGACGTCACCCGTATGTACAGTTAACAGATAGCGTTTTGGCGGCAAATTAAATTATACTTAATAATTTTTCCTTTTTTTACTAAATATATGAAAATTACGAAATATTTTTTACATGTTTAGGATAAACTAATGAATAGCCCAGTATACTTTTTAAAAATAGTCAAGTATCCATTTGTTGGCCTTATTGAGCGAGCTCTTCTTATTTGTGGATTTTTCCTCGCACACCGCCTCACTACCTCGCATAGCTCTGGTGGAAATACAGCCTCACCGTAATGAATGGACTATTGACGTCAAAGTACATCTTACATCACGTGGGAATATTAAAACTATACCACACTATGAAAAATCACCATATTATGCAAATATGATACATGTAATGTAAAATTTAACAACAGATGAATTAATACTAAAAATTATGTTATAGAAAAGTAAATCTTTGTACCCTAGTTCTTTAATTGCACACAATGACGCTAAGAGCTAACAAAATTAATTATTATGGTGTCCAGTGTAAACACGTACTTGAAGAAAAAATCTAACATAACATAACATAAGCTCACGCCTGTATCCCCGAGGGGTAGGCAGAGGCGCATTAGCGAACTAGAACACCCACATTTCGCCGAGCTTAGGTCCGTCCCAGATGTGATAGGTGGCGAACCTATCGCCATATCGGGCACAAATTCCAGACTCCGGGCTGATATAGAAAATCCAATATCACTTTGCGCGACCCTGGGATCGAACCCGAGACCTCAGAACCGTAGTCGTACCGAAATACCACCACGCCACGGAGGCAGTCCATAAGAAGAAGAACCATAAATAAAAAAATCATAACAATCATAACACCTTTTCTTTCTAACTGCCCTTATTTCACCTTCACGTGGGATCGGCGCAACACACTTTTTCAAGCATGTTGCTGAAAGAATTGGGATTAGTTTTTAAGACTGCCTGACATCAACCTTTCAACGTTCCAGTCCCGGGCAAATCAAATTAGAAAAATTGTTTTGTCCCACCTAGGAATCGAATCCATCAGGTCGATTCTCTAAGAAACGCCACAACGTTGCGATCTACGAGCTCCCGCAGCGCACATCGTTGAGATCGACGGAGCGTTCAACGTTGTTGGGTCTTAGAGAATACCATTTTCCATACATTTATGTCAAACGCCTCGCTCGAGAGACCTAGTTCGCCTAAGCGCCGTCATCACGCATAGACCTAGTGCGTGCGCTTTGTACCTTGCTAAATTCAAAAATGAAAACATCGTTACCGCATCGATGCCGCAACGTTGTTTTCACAAATTAAACTTTAGAGAATCGACCTGCTAGTCTAGAGCCCATATATGCTGCCACTAGACCAAGGAGGCGACTACTAGACTAAATACATACATAGTCTCACGCCTGTCTCCCCGAAGAGGTAGGCAGTGGCGAACTAGAGATCTACAACACCCACGTTTCGCCGCATTCATTTCCGTCCTAGATGTGGCAGTAATGGCGATAGGCTCCCCCATCCGTTAATAACCAAAATAAATTTGTATCTTTTGTAAATACATCTGGACTGCTTCGGTGACCTGGTTGTATTTCGGTACGACTACCGTCCTGAGGTCTCGGGTTCGATCTTCGGGTCGGGCAAAGTTATATTGGATTTTGGATTGGAGTCTGGAATTTGTGCCCGATATGGCGATAGGCTCGCCCCCTATCACATCTGGGACGTAACTAAGCTCGGCGTAATGTGGATGTTCTAGTTCGCTAGGGCGCCTTTGCCTACCCCTTCGGGGATACAGGCGTGAGCTTATATATGTATCTTTTGTTAATTTTGTAGACCAAGGAAGCGAGTGACTAATGTGTTATTTTATTTGTAGGTGTCATGGATGGCGTCCGTGGGATATCTGATTTGTGTGCCTGCGGACTACCTGGTCGCCTTCATGGGAGATAAAATAGGAAGGAAAATGACGCTGTTGTTCGTTTCAGCAATGTTATGTGTAAGTTTGAGAATGTCATACCTTTTAATTACACGGCTAATATTATTAGGTATTTATCACACGACAGCGGCCCGAGAAGGAAAATTTGTGACAATCGTAATTTGTATGAAATATTAACTAGTGCGCAGCGAGCTTGATAAGGTTTTTTTTCTACCTTCCCCTAACCCACCTTAACGTGAGGTCGGCACAACATACTTTTTAAAGCATGTTGCAGAGAGGATTTAACATCAACCCTCTCTGGGGGATCCAGTCCGAGGAAAATTAAATAAGATAATTCGATTGTCAAAAATATGCTAGGGTCGATAAAGTAGAGATGGACGAGGCACTTAGTTATATGGGATGACGACAGGTGTACCAAGGCGGTCACTGAATTGTATCAGAATGGTTGAAGAGAGAGTCAGGTCATCAGTCCGATCGTCCAATAACATTGCGAGGTGTGACGGCAAGAGATTTCTTAGATTTTCGCTAATGTTATAAAAAGTCACTGGACGGACAAGAAAACTGAGAAGCACCCCAAAAGTCGGGCCTTAAAATAAAAATTAATCACGATAGAATCCGTATAAAAAAGAGAAGGTTTGCAATCCGTCTGTACTTTTATGTGTACCTACACGATATCTCTGGCAATGTGAAACATTTTTCAACATCCTTTTTGTGTTCGATATAGCTTAGTCCAATTTACGATCTGATGAATGAGTACGAAGTAAACTCCTTAACCAATAACATAGTGATTGCGATTGGGGTCTTGAAATTGATTTTATTTTTTTAATCTTTATGATTTTACTTTTAACGTTTCTCTCAAGGCTTGCGGCATGACTTGATGGTTGGTTGTGGCGGGTATGGGGTTATCCCTGTGTCTGTATCGGTCATCCGTCTGTGTTGTCGCAAGCCCCTCGATTTGCTTCTTTTTTCTTCGGATTCGGAGTGTTGGCGGGTATACACCAGCCGAACGAAGGCGACAGAATCTATAGCTGTTGCGTCCACACAAACAAACTTTCGCTGTTGTGGGACTAAAACAGGCATGATTCGTTCGCCTTCGTTGGGCCCGGTGTGTACGCGCCATGTGATGAAGTATAAAATAGGCCGTCATGATTCTGGCGACCACTGATATGCGTATACTGCGTCTGTTGTTTGTTAGTGGTCGCTTGTTTTTTTTAACTGCTCTACGCTTACTATCAGGTATGGTGTATTATAGTCACTTTGTCGTGCCAGGATTAAAAAAACTTACAATAAATGTCCATTCTTCAGGTTTGTTGGATCCTCAAGCTGTCGTCCATGGAAACGTGGGCCTTCGTGCTGGCCAGGGCGTTTGTGGGATTCACCATGGCAGGCAGTTACGTCACATGTCCACTGTACACCAAGGAGATCAGCCAGGACAGCATTAGAGGCTTTTTGGGTTCTTTGGTAAGGAGGTTTTATTTTGAAGATTATCAGATGCTTCTTTCGCGACCGACTTCAGAAAAGGAGGTCCTCAATCCGTCTGGATGTTTTTATGTATGTTACGCGTTATCTCCGCTAAATGTGGATCGATTTTCAAAATTATTTTTGTGTTCGATAGAGCTTAGTCCAATGGTGGTTCCATATAAATTTGATCACGATCGGATATGTTTTGTAGTCGGTCAGTTAAGTTTTTAAACTTGTGTTTATTCTTTCTTTGCTGCTTCCTTGATATGATATGATTGAATAGTTTATTTAATACGTGTTCCTCGGAACTGAATCCCCCAGAGAGGGTTGACGTCAGGGAGGCGGCTGTCGTAAAAACTAAAACGGAATCTTTTCGCAATTTGCTTGAAAAAGTATATTTGGCTGACTAAACAATGCAGTGGAATAAGCAAGAGAGCATGAGTGATGAAATGAGTGATGGGAGAGAGTGGAATAGAGCAAGAGCTAGTAGTGTTTGACTTGCAAAATTATAATATTCCTCTCGATTGCTCGAATGCTGGTAAGGTCAAATTGGCTATGAAATTTTAGCACCTAAATAAATCTTTAACTTTATGTGACTCACAAATACTTATATCGGGTCTGGGATCATAAGACCTACATATATTTTGATACAGGATAAACTAAGTAGGAATAGGACTACGTGTGTGACTGCTGGGTTTGAGTTATCATCATCATAATCAGCCATAGAACGTCCACAGATGTACATAGGTCTTCCCCAAATATTCCCAGATTGACCTGTTGGAAGCGGCCTGCTCATTGTTAACAGTAAATTTTTTTTTTATTTTAGACTGTCATGTTCCACACGTCGGGTAACTTATTCCTCTACATCATCGGAGACTTGATGAGCTACAAGCCGATACTATGGACATGTCTGGCGATGCCCACGTTTCATCTCATAGTGTTCCTCATGATGCCGGAGTCGCCTTCCTACTTAGTGAAGCAGGGAAACCTGGAGGTATGTAATAAGTTGTAATTCATCTCATTGACCACCTAGAACACCCTCATTTCGCCTTATTTATTATAAACTTCGCCATTTTATATTGCTACATCGTACACATATTCCAATCTTGGTGCTGATACTAAGCAGAAAAATGTAACTTCACCCTACCCTATCTGGAGATCTTTCATCCAGATCAGTTCAACCTCTCTAGCGTGATTCAGTTATAAACATGTATCCATCCAAACTTTTGCATTTGTAATAAAAGTATAGATAGCATAGTCATATCGATAGCAAATCCAAACCGAAGCCTATAATTACACCTATAATGATGCTGGTCAACTCTATTGCACTTCTTGTGATCGAGTTTTCAAAACTAAACTGGATCTAGCTAGTCACATCAGAGTTCATGAAAGGGTTTAATATTGGAATAGCAAAAGGGATCGGCGTAATCGTAAATTATTAGGACATTATTATAATTTTCTTTTTTAGGAAGCTGCTAGAGTATTAGCGTGGTTACGGTGCAGAAAAGAAGATGACGTTAAAGTATTACAAGAACTAGATGTTATCAAGAAAGAACAGAAAAAAGATGAAGGGAGCAGTAAATTTGTCTACAAGGCGATACGTGAGTATCCTTATATAAGATAAATATATAGACAGACAGACAATTTTTATTGAGCAGGACCCGAGCAAGAAAATTTCTGACAATCGTAAATGTATTCGAGCTCGCTGCGCACTCTTGACATTTGGTTAATATTTCATACAAATTTCATACACGCGTATCGAGCTCGAATACATTTACGATTGTCAGAAATTCTCCTGTTCAGGCCGTAGTGGTAAAAAGATCAGCCTTAGACTAAAAAAATATACAATATGCGGAAAAGCGGCTGCAGACCACCAAAGTAATGACTGATAAACTCATTGTTTGTCAGTGGTCGCTAGTTTTTTTGGACTGCAATACGCTTACCATCAGGTGCAGTGTAGTCATTTTGCCGTACCCGGATAAAAACAAAGATACAGGATTTTATTTAAGTGATGTCTTATTTTAATTGTCGAAGGCAGACGGCAGACGGCCTACTTGATGCGATGTAGTCTGCAATTTTTTTTTTATTCGGGCACGGCAAAGTGACTACACTGCACCTGATGGTAAGCGTAGTGCAGTCCAAAAAAACTAGCGACCACTGACAAACACTGTGTATATGAATGGTCGTCAGAATCATGCCGGCCTATTTATGCTTCTTCACATTCCGAATCCGAAGAGGGAAGAAGCAAATCGAGGGGCTTGCGACAAGACAGGCGGATGACCGATGCAGACACAGGGATACCCCCATACCCGTCTCAACCAACCATCAAGTCATGCCTCAATCCCCTCGAGAGAACCGGAAGTACACTGGCTGATCCTGGAACGCGAACCACACGCAGAGTGTGGGTCACTATTGCAGGTTTTAGCACCACGTGTACGGTGGTCGCCATCCGGTCGGATACGAATATCCTACCACCAGCAAAATGTCACAGGCACAGCCAGACGGCTGCCTACTAAAGATCCTTTTTAACGACCTATGTGGGTTACTACTTCCCAGTTTCTGCTGTCATTTGACAGCATACATATTTATGTACAGTGTATTTCATACAGTGTATTACATATTTATGTACAGTGTATTTCCCCCCAATATATTATCATTATCGCCATATCACGCACGCCTAAGTCCGTTACTATTAGCTCACTAAGGTGGGTATTTGCTCTCGCATTTGTTTGCTTCTATTGAACTTCAGAACTGTATATGGCGGGCGCTAAAACATTATTTGCCTAATAAATAACTCAAGATTGCAGAATACACTCGGAGTTACATCATCGTAACTGTACAAATATGCTTTCAAAGTTGTTAGTTGTTCCGGTAGTTCTTATTGTTTCATTTGCTAATTCATTTTAATCGAAGCCAATAAAAGCACTCAGTCAATTGAATGGTGCTTCATTCTTATGAACTCCTGGTACCTACTTTGTGATACCGAATTTTAGCTTCAATGTATTTTATTATTTTAGCCTCTCTTTCCCCCTGTTTGATAAAGTCAGCCTCCTCCTTCCTTTCTTGAAGTTTAAAGAAGGGTCAAATCATGAATATTATAATATATCCTCGGTGAAGTGGGATTAAGGGCAGGTGGAAGAAAAGAACTTACTAGTGCAGTTGATGATGAAACATGGGAAAAAAATACCATTGGGTTGTTTCTTATAAATATTGTCACAAACACACTAAAAATTACGAGTCAGTGAGGATTTAGAGACTCGATAGGCCCGAGTGAATAATTTTGTAAGAACAATACTGACAATTGATGAAACATACAAATGGCATTAACACGTATCGAGCTCAATTCAAAAATTTACAAATGAGCCAGTATAGTCTAAAAATACCACAGACCACCGATAAACGATGAGTCAGTGAGTCAGTGGTTACCAGTCGTGCTAATTGTTGTCGCTTGCCAGTTTTTCCCCTAAAAATATTTTGATATCAAATGGCGCTACTACCTCAGAGGCGTAGTTGTATTAAGGTATGATCACCGTCAATATTCCCATACAAAACAAACGAAGAACGACGTTACGTACGTTAATCCGAATTAACCCCCATCAAAATCAAAATATTTATTGAATCCATGAAATGTTACTACATTATTTAGATTCCGTCAAAGTTCCTCTACCGCCAGTTCGGAAGGCCGTTTCGCCAAAGAAGAACGGGCAAGAAACTCTGGCGTTGCTCTTTTCAATGCCAGTTGACAATAATTGCTTATAAGTACCATATAAAAAAAAGATATATAAATTAGAGCAGCTAAACCACCAAGAAAATACATACAAATGAATTTTTGTAGTAATAATTGTGTATCAATTATTGCAACCTGTTTTGTATGAAATAAATATATAAAAAATACAAATAAAAACATACAAAAAATACAATACAATGGCTCACTGAGTGATCCCATGGCCACGGTAAATTTCGTTGAGATAATTAAAAACAAGCTAGGTAGACCAGTCCACACAAGCAGCACCCGTTCACGAGTATGACGCATGTGCCAGCCATCGACCTCCTCAACCATGTTGCAGGGAAGTGATCGACTCGGCACACGACGCCGCGACAGTTTTGTCGCGGAAAAGTGTTTTACCACTGCCGCCGCGCCCGGAGGGGTGGACGCGGCGGGTATGTCGGGTTCGCCGGCCTTACGACCCAGCGCCGTGATGCCCGGGAGAGATGGTCGACATCCGGGCGACGCTGGGCCGCGTCCCTAACAAATGCCCTGCACCGGAAATACCGACTAAAAACCTCGCGGTGGCCTACTTCGGCGCTTAAGTGGGGCGGCCCAGGGGTTTCCAGAGATATACTCAGATTGCTATCGAGACCACCCCTGCGCGGTGCCGCCTCGCGGCCCGTCTCCGAGTGGGGGGGGAGGCTCAGAAGCCCCCGCTGCCGAAAGACGCCCTCGGCGTCTACGGCAGCACGAGGCCGTCCGCACAGCCATGACAAATGGACATACACATATGACCACCGTCTTGACTTTTCGGATTCGATCCTCAGGTCGGGTGAAGTTATATTGAGTTTTTCAGTATCAGCCCGGATTATCATTTGTGCCCGAAATGGCGATAGGCTCGCCCCCTATCACATCTAGGATGTAAATAAACGCGGAGAAATAGTTCTAGTTCGCTAGTTCACTTCAGCCTACTCCTTCAGGGATACAGGCGAATGTATGGCGCAATTTTTGACAGCCTTCGTGGCGCAGTGGGCGAGTAGCCGGCTCTGAAGCGAGAGGCCGTGGGTTCGATTCCCGCATCGAGACAAATGTCTGTATATATGATCTATAGATATTTGTTTCGGATCTGGGTGTTGCGAGACCTAAAGTCTCTGGTAGTTCCTGATACCCACGACACAAAACTCGTATCTTAGTGTGGGGTCAGGACTATGTGTGTGACTCTTGCGTGTTTAAAAAAAAATGTGTACGTAATTTTATTTTCGTTAAATAAAGAGGACTGGATGTCACGTTGAATATGAATCTATCGTATTTTTTTATAAGTAACACAATGTTTGCTCTCGATTTCGTATGATTATAACGTATTATATCAAAATGTTGGGAGAGGTTGATAAGAGCAATCATTTTTTGTTTATACGTGTATTACTATTGTTCATATTAATTAAACAGTCCGTGTTTACTTTTATACTAATTAATACCTCTATTTGCAATTGTTTTATGAAATGTTACGCAAATGGTAAAGTGTATTTATGTATCATCATCAGCCTGTATCCGTCCACTGCAGCAGGGTTACCACCACCTCTTATGGCAGTATTATTATAATCGTTCTTCGTTTGTTTTGTATGGGAATCGGGTCAAGTAAGATTATAATACTGCTATAAGAGGTAATGGTAACCCCCCTGGACATATTACGCCTTTCTCAATAATATGTACTGTATAATTCGATTTATTCACGCTTAATTAAAGTTGAACAAAATTTAAAAATAAACTTCAAAAACTCAAACAATTTGAAGTCAATGGAGATCAAATGTAAAGATGCCGTAAAAAGAAGAGTAAAGCTAAGATCTATAGATCGAACTTGGACTAAGTCTAAGTTAAAGAAACGAACTCAATGAGGATTTGGAATCTTAATATCTATATTAATATCTATTGCCTGCCTCGGTGGCGTGGTTGTATTTAGGTACGACTACTGTTCTGAGGTCTCTGGTTCGATCCCCTGGTCGAGCAAAGTGATATTAGATTTTTCCATATCAGTCCGGAGTCCCGATTTGTGCCTGATATGGCGATAGGCTCACCCCCTATCACATCTGGGACGGAACTAAGCTCGGCGAAATGTGGGTGTTCTAGTTCGCTAGTGCGCCTCTGCCTACCCCTTCGGGGATACAGGCGTGAGCTTATGTTATGTTTTATGTGTAATATCGAACTTTTACTTTGTCTGAATAAAAGTTTACCTACAAGAAAAACAGACTGACAGAAAGATTAAGCAAAGTTTGTTTCTTTGACTCAGATTTAGTCGATGTTCGCTCTATACATCTCAGTCTAAGCAATTGCCGTTATTTTTTGGAGTCACCTGGGTTTTAACTTGACGCTGTTCTTGATGACATTTGGTTTTTCATAGTTTCAAAACCACGATTTGAATTTGATTGTCACATTTATATTCGGGGTTTACTTACTTGATCCAGGACGTCACAATCCGTTGTCACAAAAATATGCGTAATTTGTTACTGTGATTTCCGACACTTTATCGTTTCGGTCAAAGTTCGAATAAAGCGATAAACATAATTCTACGATTTGGCACAAAAATATCGAGTCGTACGTGTTCAAAATAAACAAACCTACTGCAAAATTCATTATGTGGATGTTCTAGCTCTCTATTTCACCTCTGTCTACCCGTCCGGGAATATAAGCATGAGCTCATGTTCCTCTAAACCCTATTTCCACACCTTTTGAAGCAAGTTGTAACAACATTGAAACAAATCAATGCGCTGCTAAGCAGTTGTTCACTCACGCCTGCCTGCGGGTAGGCAGAGACAATTGAGTACCACAAGCTACGATCCTGACACACCTCTTTTGCCCCGTCCACATTCATGCATCGTTTCATACATTTCCGCCGGTTGAGGGTACTCTGAACTTGCCCTTTACGCAGGAGATCGCTTATTCGATCCAAATAAGATCGTGTCGGGCGCCCTCTTCTGGCCCTACCATCACTTAAGCATAATAAATACCTTTCGTAAGTGGCCTTTCATCCATCCTCTCCACATGTCCAAACCACATCATCCTTCAACTTACAACAATCCCTTATCTTGCTATTCCTCATACGATCGGCAAAAGTGACTCCACACATACTCCACAGGGAATCCATTTCCGCCGCATTTACTGGAATTTCATGCTTCTTCTGTCAGACCCAGCTCTCACTTCCATATCTAAGCGTCGGTATCATCATACAATTGTGGACAGCCATTCGCGCCTTTTCCGACACTGGCTAGCTATCTCTATGGAGGGCAAGACACCGTTCACTTTATTATCACTCTCCTTTCAATATCACCATCAAACTTTCCATCTCTGATTTCATCTGAGATATTGATGATTTTTTAATATCATTTTTCCAGTTAAGGACAAGATAATCTTCCGAGCATTCCGCATCGCTCTGATCATAACATTAACCCGGGAGGTGTGTGGAGCGATCCCGGTCCTCAACTTCGCCGGGGAGATCTTCGCCTTGGCTTCAGAGAGGTCAGGGTTGATCCTCACCCCCAACCAGCAGGCCATGATGCTGGGTGCTGTACAAGTTCTGGGATCCACGTTGGCTTCCAGCGTAGTTGAGAAAGCTGGGAGGAAGGTAATAAAACTCAGAAACTGACTAGGTGTCATGGTACTGCGAGCACGGTAACTGCCGTCCTAAGGTCTCGGGTTCGATCCCCGGCGAGGACGTGATATTGGGTTTTTCTATATCAGCACGAAGTCTGGATTTTGTGCTTGATATGGCAAAAGGCCACCAATCACATCTCGGAATGAAAATAATAAGCTCGGCGAAATGTGGGTGTTCCAGTTTTCTGGTTCGCTTCTGCCTACCCCTTTGGGAATACAAGCGTGGCCTGTATTTGTATATTTCTTTAAATTTCTTAAATAATGATCTTCGATACTCTTTAAAATGTCAATATTTTCTTTCCAGCCACTCCTAGTCAGCACAGCCCTTGTCTCCGGGCTGAGCATGTGTCTCCTCGCGTCGTGGTTCCTGGCCCAGGCATACGGGTACCTCTGGCCGGCGTGGATTCCCATCACAGTACTCTGTATATGCATCTTCTGCGACTCGTTAGGACTTCAGCCATTGTCTGTAGTCGTCACCGGAGAAATATTTTCTTATAAGGTAGTGTATCTCATTTTTTTATTAGAAGAACAAAGGAACGAGTAGCTGACTTGTGGCCTGAGCGGGAATAATTTTGACAATCGAAATCATGTCGAGCTTGATGCAGACTGATGACATTTCGTGAATATATCATACACTGCTTGTCTCAGAGCGCACTAGCGAACTAGAACAACCATATTTTGCCGAACTTAGTTCCATCCCAGAGGTGATAGAGGGCGAGCACTTCGCCACATTGGGATAAAATTCCCAACTGCGGACTGATATTGGAAAAACCCAGTATCACTTTGCCCGATCCAGGGATCGATACCGAGACCTCAAAACTGTAGTCGTACTGAAATACAAACACGCCACCAAGGCCGTACTGCCTTGGTGGCGTGGTCCTCGTGGTTCCCGTGGTCCTCCTTTTAATGTCGGTCGAAAAATCTCGTTTCCTAAGATGGTTTTCGAACCTAGGAACTCCCAATCCACAATATTTTATTCTACTATGAGAAAAACAGGCGACATGATGCTAACAAGTGATATATGACATGGCACTAAATTTTAATGAATGTAATGAGACTGAATGTGGCGAAAGAGGTATATAAGGATCGTAGCAAGTGGAAATCCGTTGTCTCTGCCTACCCCTATAGGAAAAAGGCGTGAGTCTATGTATGTACTAATTCTTAAGTAAACAAAGCTAGCAAACTATTTGCTAAGTGCAGTCACGGCCTTAACAGAGACTTTAATGGTCTTAGCTGTGCTTACGGAAATGACGTATTAGGTGTGTGCGTAGTCTTCCGAATGAAGAGTAAGCAGAAATGTTCCATGTTCATTCGAATGACTGTCTTGGTGGCGTAGTTGTATTGCAGTACGACTTCCGTCTTGAGTTCTTGAGGTCTCTGGTTCGATCCCCGGGTTGGGTAAAATGATAGTTTTTCCACTCAGGGCCATTTGCATCTCCGCGATAAATCTCTATTTATCCCAAATCTTGATTTTAAAATAGAAGTGAGCTGTAGGATAAGTCGAGATAAGGCGGGTGACTCCTGACGCTCGATTCGGTTGTGATTTCGATTTGGTTTTATTTATTGACTTAAAATTCCACCGAAATGGGATTTTAAAGTGCGCTAATTTTAGTAGGGGAGCCCAAGCGGGGATTTCGGGATTTACTAAAGCGCGTCAGATTACTATACAGGGGGATACCTTGTACCCGGTTAAGTACCTCCACAAAACATGAGGCCCATATATAAGGCCGCCCGTAAAGGATACAGGATCAGATTAGTAAAAAAAAATTGACCATCAGAAATTCTCGAGCGCGTCAGATTAAGGTAGGGTGAGTTAATTACATCCTAAAAAGTGTATATTCCACTAATCTGACAATTTGAGAGTGACGTAAAAAAAGGGGAGGGCAACAAAGTTGTAAAAAAAAAACGTCATCTCGACATTCTTGAGCGTAGCTAAATTTTTTTTTATTTTGAAGGAAATAATTCAAGAATAATGAAAAATATATAATCTGACGATTTCCGCAAGCCGAAATAACAAAAATTCGTCGATAAAGTTAAATGCGTGCAGTTGCGTGATGCCTACATTTCTTTCTCCGCGCTTCTATTCCTCTCTCACTCTTTCTCTATCTATTACTCTCTCACTCCGTCCCCACTCTGGTTTCTGCTTCCTGAGCTTTTCAATTAATTAAGTTCAATGATTTAAAAAAAAAATATTTTGAAAGTGTTTTTTTTGGAATAACTTTTAACCGGCTTTGTCCATCAACTTCAAAAACGAATCCGCCTTTGAGCTTGAAAAACCACGTCGATCGCCACCTGGCTGGTCAAAAGCGGTTGATTCGTTCGAGAGATATCGTGAACGAAAGAAACCCGAAAAAGGGTTTTTTCGGGATTACTCCGAAATTTGTGGTTCGATCAATTAAAATTGCAAAATTACTTATGAGGATGATAAAACTGCCGAATGTCGAATGCCGCCAACCGCGTGAAAATCGGTTGATCCATTCAAAAGTTATTGCGGTTTGAAAATTCCAAAAATAGTGTTCTATGAAATTTCTATTTCTTTGAACTCAGCGAGGTCAAAATATCACATAAATTATATTTTGAGCTCAAAAATGTCATAAGTACAATTTTAAGAGCCCAAGAATGGAATTAGCGGGAAGTTGCAGGGATGGCCTTTAAGGTGTACCGTTTTTCTAATTTTTTTTTGTCAGATCAGGCCAATCCCTCTAGATAATCGTCAGATTATGAGACAGTACGTTTAGAACATAAAGATGAACCATATATATCTTAATCTGACGCGCTTGAGTATTTCAAAATGGCGAATTTTTTTTGCACATTATGAAAATGGCCGCGAGTTTGCGTCCCATCGAAATCGTCAGATTAGTGAATGAGATCTTTTTTTTGGTGCACTTAACACTCCGTTAGAAAATCTGACGCGCTCGATAAAATTTTTTTTTTTTTCATTTTCAACCCTTAAATACAACCACTCGCATCATGCAAACGATCAGATTAACATACGTACATTATTAAAAATACGTAGGGCATTGATGCTATCAATATCTGACGCGCTCGAGGATGTCCATGCAACAGTTTTTTTTTACATATTTAAAAATCTATAGCCGCTTCCCCCACCGATGTAAAGGTATATATCATATAACATTTTTTTCTTCATATCATCTAAGCTTTGCATCCCAATAGGTCTCTACGACGCTCGAGTAAATCCCCATTTAGCATCGTGGGCTCCCCTACTATTTTGCATAATATTCGAGAACTTGTCATTTGGTAATTTTTACATAAACATACACATAAGCTCACGCCTGTATCCCCGAAGGGGTAGGCAGAGGCGCACTAGCGAACTAGAACACCCACATTTCGCCGAGCTTAGTTCCGTCCCAGATGTGATAGGGGGCGAGCCTATCGCCATATCGGGCACAAATTCCAGACTCCGGGCTGATATGGAAAAATCCAATATCACTTTGCCCGACCCGGGGATCGAACCCAAGACCTCAGAACCGTAGTCGTACCGAAATACCACCACGCCACGGAGGCAGTCAGGAGGCAGCAGTTGGTAATTTTTAACGTGACATTAATGCACTTTTTAACCCGATTTCGATGGAATTTTAAGTCAATAAATGAAACCGACACCGACAAGGTGGACCGACGACCTGATAAAGGTCGCAGGAAGTCGCTGGATGCAGGCCGCTTCCAACAGGTCGATCTGGAAATCTTTGGGGGAGGTCTAAGTTCAGCAGTGGACGTCCTATGGTTGACGATGATGATGATGAAATGAAACCGAATCGAATTCAAGTTCAAATCGAGCGTCTGGAGTCACCCCCTTGGAGTAACTCTAGATGAGTAATAACGCTGTAAGTCGCCCTTAGTATCAAATCCCCTATCACATCTGGGACGGAAATAAGTTTGACGAAATGTAGGTGTTCTAGTCCGCTAGTTCGCCTCTGCCTAACCCTTCGGGGATACAGGTGTATATCAATCGCCTATACATCTATATGTTTCTAAATATAACCATTTTTGTGGGTTTTAATGCATTATTCCGGGTCAGTTGATTAAAAATTAAAATACTATTTTTTTCAGAAACATTTTTTTCAGTCCAACTGAAATTTTGCTGAAAGTATTCAGCTTAGTTCATACGACCAGCTGCGAGACCCCCAGTACCTTCACTAAAAATTTAGCTTCCTTCTGGGGCAGTCGAGTAAAAAGTGGTAGAGCCACGCTGTAGACAGTAACGTCTATAGCACGAATGGGACCGGCTCGACCGGTTAGATACCACTGTGTCACAGAAAACCGACGTAAAGTGACAGCTTGCTGTCGCGTTTCGTTCGGTGAGTGAGATTTCCGGTGGCCTATTTCCCCACTTCCTTTCCCAATCCCCTTCCCTCCCCTTCCATTCCCTCCTTTTAGGTTGGCAACGCACCCATGATTCTTTTTGTGTCTTGGGTGTCTATGGGTGGTGAAGATCACTTACCATCAGGTGACCCATCTGCTCGTTTGCCAATCTCTGCTATAAAAAAAAAGACGGAAAAGATTATTTATCAAAAACGACGACGATTCCAATCCAGTGATATGTCTGCAACGTCAAGTCGGTAGGAATTATATTATATGGATCATTCGCCGCTGCTCTGTAGAAAGAAATAAAGCAAATATGCTAATATCTACTTCGAAGTAATTTAGTAATACATTGACATTTCTACTACCTACGTCGCTTCTCTAGGAGTTATTTAGGTAATTGACCACCATATTAAATGCTACGTTATTTCATTGTTCACAGTATCGTGGAACAGTGATGGCCACGACCATGTCACTAGCGTCTCTCGCAGCCTTCCTCCAAATGCTGTTCTTCAAACCCCTAGCAAACGCAGCGGGCATCCACGTCTCGTTCTACTTCTTCGGCGTGATCTGCATAGCTGCTTCCGTCTATGTTATCCTGGTAGTTCCTGAGACGAAGCAGCGTCCTCTTGAGGAGATTTATGAGAAGATGAAGACAAAAAAGGAAAGGGAAAGGGAGATAGAAGCACGAGAAAAAGATACTAAAGATGTTTATGTATTTTAGGTTAATAAAAAGAAAATAGCATTGAAAAACCTACCTTATTTGGGTTTTATAATGAATAAACCAATTTTGTTATGTTTACATTATGTTTTCTTTAATCTCCTATTCAGAAGAAGAGTAAGAGTAAGAGTCCTACTGGCAAAAGTTTCATTCCTCTGAGAAGTAAAGGAACCTTGTTAACTGTTTTATCCGTTAATATTTCTGTCTTTCTGTTTTTGAGGTATATTTAATTTACAATGCCTACAGTAGAAAGAAAAGGAAAAGAGATTTTCGACCGACTTCCAAAAAAGAGAAGGCCCTCAATTCGTCTGTATTTTTTATGTATGTATGTTACGCGATACATCTTTCTTTCTACCCGCCCTAATCCCACTTTAATGTGGAGTCGGCGCAACACACTTTTTCAAGCATGTTGCAGAAATGATTTGACAAAGTTTTTACGACCGGCTGCCTGCCTGACGTCAACCCCCCTGAGGGGGTTGACGTTTATGTTACGCGATACATATCTCCGCCAAATGTGTACCGATTTTCAAAGTTCTATTTGTATTCGATAGAGCTTATTTCATGGGTGGTCCTATATAAATTTGGTCACGATCGGGTTTGAAGGCGGTCTGTTAAGTTTTTAAACTTGTGATTATCATTATAATATTGAGACCTCTGGAAATAGGCAAAATCGCCAAGAATGTGGCTCTACCACCAAATATAGTAATTCAATCGACCTTTAATCTATGTGTATTATTAATAATCTGATGTACTTTATTGATTTGACATTAGTAAACAGTCGAATTTGTCATTAATAATTCCGTAACCATTAACACATTATTTTCTGCCCCAATTTCACACTGATCAAAACGTTACGAAATGATCATAAACGTAGGCGTTCAAAGTGTTTTTCGAATACTTTATATCTTGAATACTATATTTTGCATTCGAAAATATAATATGGTTAATAACAGAATTTCTGTGAATGGAATAAAAAATTACGTAACTTCTTTCTGTGCAAATGTATTATTGATTCTCCTCTTCTTCACAACATTAAAAGTGACTTATTTTGGTCTACCGTCATACAAGATTATATATTTTTTCACATACACGCAGTATGTCATAGACTTTTTAGTGATCAGTGTACTAAATTCAATTCAAAGTAAATCTAACGTTGCATTAATAGAGAATTTCCAAAGCATAGATACGGTGCTGAATGACCCAAAGCATTTGAAGAAGTTAAGGAATTTTGGTATAATATGCTGTTCTTTGCTGGTTTTATTCTACGCCTGGTTGATTTCTATTAAACTATTGCTTGACGTGCACTGGAATTTGGCTAGAAGCGCCTTCGTAGTGACCACAATAATCCTTGACTTGGAAATTCTTTTTATCATCCTAATTGTCGACTATCTTAAGATCAAAACGAAGAATTGGATGAAATTGAGTAAAAATATGGATGATCATTTGATTGACGAAATGTTATCGGTCATTGAAGTGATCATAGAATCGTTTTGTCTAATAAAGAAGACCTATCAAATCATTGTAAGGAACCTTAATTAAATTGTAATTTCCTAACATTATTTTTGATAGAAGTAACTGTTTTTATATTTAATACTTAACAGGTCCTGTTCCATTTTGTGTCGACATTCGTACAGTCGTTGATATATGTGGAATTAATAATATTGTGGAGCAGAGTCCAAGATGAGGTATGTTATTATTCATTATTAAATCGGTGAAGGAAAACATCGTGAGAAAACCTGCATACCCGAGAATTTCTTCACAGGAATTTCGATGGTATGTGAAGTCTACCAACCCGCATTGGACCAGCGTGGTAGACTAAGACCTAACCTCTCTCATCAGTAGAGGAGGCCCGTGCCCAGCAGTGGGACAGTAATATTACAGGGCTATATATTATTATTATATTATATATATAGCCAAGTTAGACGGAGGGATGACCCACCTAATAAGAAATGTTTACCGTCAAGTATGAATATCGGCAATGGCAGGAATGCAGCCAAGCTTCTGCCTATCAGGAAATTAAAGGGTTTGAGAATACTTCCTAGACCGAGGTTTCGAAGATCTTACTCATTAAACAAATTGCTATAGTAAGCTATCACTTCACGTTTATTTTCTATGAGGTAGTAGTAATAATCCAGTAAGGCCGTCCCATTCAAGATTTACGCGTAATTTTTTACATCGAGGCTCTACCACTTAATACTATACCTCCAGTTCTAGTTTTAACAACTATTTTAATAGTCATATTTCTATTCATATTACAGCCTCCGTGGCACAGCGGGGGAGTAGCCGGTTGTGATGCGAGAGGCCGCGGGTTCAATTCCAACATTGAGACAAATGTTTGTTTGGTCCACAGATATTTGTTTCAAGTCTGGGTGTTGTGAGACCGAAAGTCTCTCATAGTCTCTGACACCCACGATACGGGTTATACCTAGTGTGGGGTCAAGGCTAGGTGTGTCACTGTTGGGTGTATTTATTTATTATTCTTATTTTTAGAATGATTAGTTTCCATTTACGCGTCTTCTTAATTCTTACAGATAACAACGAATACTCTGGTCAGCCATTCTGTTGCAGTAATATTCTGGTTCATAAAAGGACTAAGTATAGAAACTTTGTTATGTGTGACTTGTGAAAACTTCTATGACGAGATAAAAACAACTCGAATAAACATGATTCAGTTGGCACTTCATCAGGACCGTAAGTAAAGCTACTAATGTGAAGAATTATGTCTTCATATACCACCATTTTTACCTCAGGGGAAATTCCTTTTTTAATACTTCCCAGTTTGAAGGAATGAGGCATAGTTATGCCGGACTCAGTTGGTTTACTGTTCCGATACTAAATCCACGTATTCGACCGTATTACTATCGACTAAAAAACCCGTGGTGGCTCTCTTCAGAGGAGTGGCGGTTTCGGAGTAAGCTCTGGGTTGGAAAACGTTGTTTTTCGGTCCGTCACCTTAGTCTTCCATTAACCACCCGGCTTAATTAAAACAAATAGGTGGATCAACTGCTGATATTAGCAAATCAATAATTTAACATATTTTGTATTAGCTCGAGAATACTATCATTCAGTACACAATCAGGTACTCCTTTACTGCACCACGCGCGTTAAATTTTTTATTCAGTAATTAGGCCACTGCGCACTTTTACAAGTTTCCATTTACCGGCTCTTTGGAATAGCTTCGAATATTAACATGACTTAATCTATAACAGGCCACCTAAGAACATTCTCCAAGCGTGTGATCAGGATTATCAAAGCCAGATTCAGCAAGATGTCAGCGTGTAGAGTATTCACAATAGATGCTGGGGCTCTTACGGAGTTTGGAGGAATCACAGCAACATACACCATAGTGATTCTACAGTTCGCCTTCCTTTAAACAAGAATTCGTGGACCTACACTCATTGTGAATAACCAACAAAACATCAGCGCACAAAAAAGGCGACTGAAAATACCTACATTATTTACTTTCACCCCTTCATGTGGTAGGGGCGACCCTGATAATAATATATGGGCACAAATTCCAAATATTTCAGGCAATTTGAGTAATCTTTTTTAAATTAAGAAATTCAAAATATTTACTGTTCTAGAATTTTAAAGTAGGACAGTTCTAAAAATCATTATCATCATCAGCCACAGGACGTCCACTGCTAAACATAGGCCTCCCCTAAAGATTTCCAGATCGTCCTGTTGAAAACTGTTCCTGACCTGACCTGACCTGTTTTTAGAATACTACCAATAATAACATTTGTATACTTACTTGTAATAAAGTATTATAATTAGATGGTTTTGTTTTGGTTTTGTTTTGGCTCTCAGATTTCTGAATCCCCAAATACCTGCCTCCTTCAAATCTTTGTTCCTTTCCCCGGTTGGCAGCAGTTTCGCAGTGAACTTGGCATTGCCGATGTTCGGAGCGATAGAAATTTGCTCAACTTACCATAACGTGAATCCAATTTAACAAACAAACAGTAAATACCTACGTAATTAGGAAACTCGATGAAAGTAGAAATTACTTCGAAGTATCTTAAGCTGTTAATAAACAAAAGGTAAAGCAAGGTCTGGATGACCAACCACGTAGATAAAAATGTGAGCAAAACTAGTCACAAGAAAATCTAATAAATTAGAGCCCTGCAAGGTTACCACAACCTCTTATAGCAGTATTATTATAATTGTTCTTCGTTTGTTTTGTATGGGAATCGGTACAAGTAAGATGATAATAATACTGCTATAAAAGGTGGTAGTAACCCCCTTGTATAGAGCCGGAATAAGGGATGGTAGTAGGCCTCCAGGAATAATTTTCATAATTGAAATCGTATAGAACTTGCTGCCCGCTGTAGCTGGACTATGAGTTTTTTTTTACAATTTACACTAGCAACTTGGTAGAGCTAGCTTGGTGCAGTATTAACCCGGAGTCTAGAATTTGTGCCGAAATAGCGATAATATGATGGTTGGCGCTCACTTGAGAAGGCTTACGTCCAGCAGTAGACGGCCATAGGCTGAGATATATAGCGATAGTCTTGCCCTCCATCACATCTAGGACAGAAGTTCGAGAACTGCGATATGTTCTAGCTCGCTAGAAGTAGCCAAGGGTGACATTTTCTAAAAGTGAAGTCAATGCTAGTTTCTCTTTAAATTAATACCTACTTATTAATAAACACTTAACGCAAATGTAAGCCGGAAAGCATTATGTTGCTTGGACTCGTCTTCACTGCTCGCTTGTTCACTTCTGCCTACCCTTTCGGGATCCCGGCGTGAATTTATGTATGTATATGTATATTGTAATGTACAAGCACTTTCATTATAATCAAATTACAGCACTCACTTTAATAACGTTTACAATTTATCATCAGCTGTCAGGCCTGCCTCAGCAATAACGAAATTATGCTTTTTAATTGATGATGTTTGTTCTACAACATCAAGTCTGTTTTACATTTAGTACAATATTTTCCTTGTTTTTATGTAGATCAGTTTGGTTGTTATTCGTTGTAACATCTTTGAGGAAATTTTTTTCTCTAAAAGTGTATTACAAATAAATATTAAATCAAATGTCATTTATAAATTCAAAATTCTCAAGTCAGATCCATCCGCTACCAGAAGTGTTATTAAATAATGTAGTCGATAAAGGCATTCAAAAGCTGCTGGCACCAATGACTTTCATACAATTCTTATTTCTTGTTCCAAAGTACAAGATCCGCGATAATTTCATAACACCGAACGGATTTTGGTCGAACTTAATTTCTTTCATCGGCCTTTGTATAGTTATAGCAATATACTACTATAACATATTATTAACTGAAGATATAGCACCGGCTACAATATTTAGTTCTTTGCATATAACTTTAGTTTTCGATTTCATATATTTCTCGATAGGCTTTATTACTAACTACCTTGTCTGTTTATTCCAAAGCAAATCGTATGTGCAATTAGTTCTTAAACTCCAAGATTCACATAGAAAATTATTTAATAGAAAATTCCATTCATTGGTGAGAAGAAATTGGTTATATACACTGTTACTTGTATCTTTTTATGTTTTATATGGGAGTACTCAACTAGGAATGTTTTACAACAATTCATCTGTAATATCTATAGCTACCATGATTTTTATATTTACTTTCGACTTTAATACGCTCAGTGCCATAAGGCTTATGGTATTCATTAACGAGATGTTTGAGCTTTGGGTAAAAAAGTTTCGGCTTTACTCGAAAGTCGCAGAATCAAGACACGGAAGATTAAAGAGTAAGATACTGTGGCGAAAAATGTATCTCACTTATACGTGGGTGATGGAGAGCTACAACCTTTTGAAAAGCGCTTTTCAATGGTTGGTAAGTAGTTTTATTACATCTCTAAATATAAAGTAAATCGAATTGTATGGGAAATAATAGTAACTAGCACTAGAGCCTTACTAAACAGTATGAAAATTGGACACTTCTTGCGTTCTTTACAAATTTTTTTATTTATTTAATTATATCGATATATTCATAACGGGATTTACACCTAATGCGATATATATTGTCATACATTCTAAAAATTACAAATATATATTAATGATTAATATATTCTATTTATAGATTTATTAATTAGTGAGAATGTCAATCGTTACTTTCACGAATTCCATCATCAAACAAATAAAGACATCCATTATCTGTCGACCACCATTGATTTTTATGTCTCTTAAAACTGCTTTTTCAATTTTTCTTTACTACCCACCGCATTGCAATGGTGTTTCAACTACTGCTACTGGCGGACTTTTACTTGTTTCCATAGTAATATGGGACATGTTTGTGCTTGTTTTACAGGCCCTCAAAAATTTACAATATAATACATTAGTATTAGTTACAATACATTTCCTTCCTCCGCACTCAGCTCAATGCCAGCTGGAAAGGCCACCAGACTCTTAGGATACTCCTGGTGTCTCTACGAGCAACCTCAGTGTGTTGACGATAACATACTCCTCTCTTTCTTTATCGTTCCTTGATGATGGTTGAGGATCGTAATTCCATGCAAGGATTTCTCGTTACTATCCACACTTTGGGGAAGGCCTATGTCCAGCAGTGGACGTCCTATGGCTGTTTATGATGTTGATGATGATCCACACTATCCTCGTTACTATACACCTAACTTCCGTGAGGGTGGGGCTAGGAATCCATAGCACAGGGTATCCTAGTTTGGGTTCCTGACTCCCACATTTATTAATTCAATAATGGGGTAATGATATCCCTATTTAATGACATATTATTGTGATCTAACTCATTATTATAATGAAACTTTATGTGGGAGAAAATAAATAAATTATTATTATTTCGTCAATGGCCTTCTTCCATTTGCTATAGTATCATACATCCATAATTAATAATTGATTTTTTTAGATACTGTACCATGTTGCTGAGACGTTCCTGCACATGCTGCTTTACGTTCATATTTTATTAAACTTTAGTGAACTACCCGATTCTAAATGGGATCATGTAAGTACCAGGCTTTAGAATATGGTGCGGTGTACGTGCAGCGTGCCCTGTTCGAATACTTATTCGAAAGTTGTTCGAGCTAGGTGTTCATTACGTTATTTCAGAAAATGAGTTACTTCACGGGATTGATGTTGAATTTATGGTCGTTGAAGAATCTGACCCTACATACAAGCTTGGCAATGGTTTTTGAGAAGTTCTACATGATACAGGCCGATGCTGAAGATGCCTGCTCTTTGGTGGAAGCACGATGTCCTACAGGTACTCTTTTGTTTTTTTTTTCTTATTAATTAATCAAATAAAGAAAGAAGAAACAAAGGAAGTAAATAAAGTTTATAAATAAATACATACACCCAACGGTCACACACCTTGTCCTGACCCCACACTAGGTATAACCTGTATCGTGGGTGTTAGAGACCATGAGAGACTTTCGGTCTCACATCACCCAGACTTGAAACAAATATATGTGGGTCACACAAACATTTATCTCAAAGCGGGAATCGAACCCGCGGCCTCTCGCTTCACAGCCGGCTACTCGCCCACTGCGCCACGAAGGCTGTCGGAAAACATAAAAATCGACTTCAAACACAAAAAAAAATTTCTTTGTTTGATAACTATAATATGGTGTTTTATAATCTCCACTCCAATATTTGGTCAATCGTTGTGGAAAGAATGTCATTTACCTCTAAAAAAATACCTTATATTTTTTCCAGGTTCTTATAAGAAATCAATCTGCAAGAATGTGCGAAGGTTGAGGACTTCAGATGTGGGGAAGTTGAAACTGTGCCGACTAATCTTAGTGGATGCGAAGTATCCGCTGCGGCTGCTGAGCCTCATAACTACATATACCATAGTATTACTGCAGTTTCGATACCATTAATAATATTCCGACCCGTGACCACGAAGGCTGCAAAGCTTTCGAAACGTCCGGCATAAAAATTAAAAATTAAAACCAAATCGCATCGATACATTATTTCCTAGATGCACAGTTGACGCTCGGAAAATGGGACAGCAAAGGAGTGCTTAAGCACTACTTTTGCATACAGTCGAACGCCGATAGAATTCTAAATTTCAAAATTCAAATTTAAAAACGCTTGCGCATTTCGTTTAAAAAGCTACTTTATATATTTGGCATAGGGTTATACTTGTGTTGATTTAATTAGAACTTGTGATTTTTTCTTTTGTTTTATTACTGAGACCACTTTTTATGACGATTTTTACAAAGAACTATGCATCTAGGATATATTAAATCGATGCCAAATCGTGATAGAATCCGTAAAAATAGTTTTATTTCAATGAATAACATTCGCGTAAACCTAAGAAATCATTACCATTAATGATATCAGCCATGTAGTATTAACGTCCCACTGTTGGGCAAGGGTCTCTTCTACTGAGAGGGGTTAGGCCTAGTGGACTAACAGCATAGTGGACGATGCTGGCATAATGCGTGTTAGTAAAACATACTTCGATTTTTTTCTGCAGAATTCTCACATATTTGATATACATACATATTTGATTTTGATTTCTAGTGTATAAAGCATCAATATAATATACCCTAGATGCACAGTTCTTTGCAAATATCCTCCTAAAAAGTGGTCTCAGGAATAAAACAAAGAAAAAGATCACAAGTTCTAATTAAATCAACACAAATATAACCCTATGCACGTGTAATAAAGTAGCTTTTTAAACGAAATGAGCAAGCGTTCTTAACTTTGAATTTTGAAATTTAGAATTCCATCGGCGTCGGACTGTATGCAAAACGAGTGCTTAAGCACTCCTTTGCTGTCCCATTTTCCGAGCGTCAACTGTGCATCTAGGGAATTAATATATCTATGGTATAAAGCGTTTAAATGTAGGTAAATAATAATTATTTTCGCTTTTAAATACATTTATTACTAAAAAACTATTTTGTACTTCAGTTACGTGTTTATTTTATAAATGTACAATGCAACAATAAAGTACTATATTATTATAGCATATATACGTTCTCTAATATCATATTCATATTTGTTTGTTTTTGTGACACATATTTACAACGATGAATGAATATATCTAAATATATCACGTTATTCATTGTTCTTTCTCCTGATCCAACAGGTCGATTCTCTAAGGTTTCATTTGTGGAAACAACGTTGCGGCAACGATGTTTTCATTTTTATATTTAGCAAGGTACAAAGCGCACGAACTAGCGCTATACGTGATGACGGCGCGTATGCGAACTAGATCTCTCAAGCGAGGCGTTTGACATAAATGTATGGAAAATAGTATTATCTAAGACCCAACAACGTTGAACGCTCCGTCGATCTCAACGATGTGCGCTGCGGGAGCGAGGCGTCGATCGCAACGTTGTGGCGTTTCTTAGAGAATCGACCTGCAGGTCCATTCTAGGGTCAGAATTATTTCTAAAAAAATGTTCACGATGCGCGTCTATGAAATATTAACCAAATGTCATCAGTGCGCAGCGAGCTCGGATACATATACGATTGTCAGAAATGTTCCTGCTCGGGCCTGTAGGTACCTCAGGGATAAAACATCCAGCGCCAAAACACAAATTTTACAGGAGACGCGAAAATGTGCGGTGCAAATGTATGAAGCCAGTACTGCTCAATTTAATTAAAAGTTGTAGAAATTGTTTTAACTGCATTTAATATTTTTGTGTTTTATACCATTATAATCTGGTTTTAGCGCATCTATTGTTGTAAAAAACACAGTTTTGTTACAAATAGTGTACACTGAGGTACACATCAGGTACAATATGATGAATCTTATATTTCATTAAAAGTTTATTTGTCAAAATACTCCTTCAACTGCCAGTCTCAATTAAAAATGTAATCCAAAATGCCCTGCCGTTTTGTGATTTGACTGGAGTTACTCTGGGGAGTAGTCGTACCAGGATTTTATAAACAACAAGGATATGTAGTGGATACGCTATACATATATATACCTCTACAATAGTTATATAGGATACTATATTATGACTATTGTAAAGGAAATTATGAGAATTATAACCTCCATGTTTGTGTAAGTTTATTGTGACTATATTATAAGCCTAAGGTTCATTTTCTCTCAATTTAATATTATTAAGCTCTAAAACGAATCATATTAGGTACTTATAAAACAAATTAAGCTGTGCTTTCGTTTAAAACTAGTTTGTTCTTTTCTAATGCAAATAGTTGGGGAGGGAAAGAGATAAAATACTGTTTATGTTTAGCACCGCTTAATTTTTTTATAAGTAAAACTTTTCAAAACCGGCTAATCGGTAAACACAATTTTTACGAACGATTTATAACACTAACGTTTGCTAAAATGGGAATTTTGCCGTTTATCATCTCACGCTACCAGGCTAGCAGAATCTGCTCGCTGTAATTTCTTTGGTCTTTCAACGCAGCTGAGTATCTTGAAGTCTCTGCCGAACATCTCTCCGTCACCCAACGTCTGAGGTAGGGGCTGGTTGAGGGTCTCGGGGAGGAAGAGTGACGTCACTCCTCCCATCATACTGAGGATGCCCATGATGATCAGCGGAAGGGACCTGGCGTACACCGCCTGAAAGTATGTAGCTATTAGGCCTCTATGTTTCAAATCCCCCCCTCTCTTTCCGAATTCCTATTCCTCTTATTTACATACATACATACATAAGCTCACGCTTGTATCCCCGAAGGGGTAGGCAGAGGCGTACTAGCGAACTAGTACACCCACATTTCGCCGAGCTTAGTTCCGTCCCAGATGTAATAGGGGGCGAGCCTATCGCCATATCGGGCACATATTCCAGATTCCGGGCTGATATGGAAAAATCCAATATTATTTTGCCCGACCCGGGGATCGAACCCGAGACCTCAGAACCGTAATCGTACTGAAATACCACCACGCCACCGAGGCAGTCTTCTTCTTATTTAACATTGGCAATACTACCCTGATTCTTGTGGTATCATAAATGCCTATGGACGATAGAGATCACTTACCATCAGGTAGCCCAAAGGCATGTTTAATAGTTCCCACTATAAAAAAAATTGGTTCTCTACGAAATGTGATATATTATCTCTGGATTCACTTTAGGTATTTGGTGGTAAGTATCTTGTGCAAGGGATCATTAAAATAGGTACCATTGCTTACGAAAGAAATTGTCGGTGATCTAAACTCAATTCATCATCATCATCATCATCAGCCTATACTCGTCCACTGCTGGATATAGGCCTCTCCTAATGCACACCATTGAGCTCGGTCTTTAGCTCTTTGAACTCTCTTAAACTCTTTTAAACTCAATTACGACAACTTAATTTATACTTCACTCAATCGTTTATAACACAATTAAACAATTTCCAGAATCAATTCGCTAGTCATACATTCTCCTTTATCAATGACCTTTTCACTAAGATTCTCAGTTTTAAGATTAAGAATTACCTCTTCATAATGTCTATCTCATTAACTTACCAAATGCACGATATATGGGCAAGCCAAAAGCCCCAATCCAGATATAAAGGAGGCGGCTCCCATGGCCTGAGCTCGCAGGACTGTGGGCAGCAACTCTCCAATCAGCACGTAGAACACGGCGAAGGAAGATGCTGCACACAGTCGGCCGAGCATAGCTAGAGCCACTGTGATCCATGGCCATGCTGTCAAAACCAAGTTAATAGGCTTAATAATTTCAGCCATAGACATAGCTTCTTCTGGTTGAGATAGGAATTTACGTCCAAAAGCTAGCGTGATCTGGTTGGTAGACTTTACATCATATTTTTGTTTTGCCTTTGGCCTTTGCGCTGCAGTGGAGCGTATCAAGCTAATAGTAGTATGTGTGTGTAAAAGTTCTTAAGAATCTAGGTTTTCTCACGATGCTTATTCATCATTTATTTGGCTATTAATATTAAAGAATACGCAAATAACTTCTAAATTAAGATATGTCTATAGTGTTGCGTCTATTCTTACCAATAATTATGATAATTAAAATAGTGGTAAGGATAAACTCACATTCTGGCACCAACACACAGCTCAGACAGGCCACGCCTCCGACACACATGAAAATGCACAGCACCCATCGACGACCGAACCGCTCCATGCAACGCCACGCTATGAAATACGAAGGTAGTTCTACTGCGCCTCCTAAAACAATGACATTGAAGGTAATGGTAAAATAGTTTTCGATTAATTATTGGTAAAAAGATTAACATTAAAATTAATGATAATCTACAAAGAACTTATGTAGAATATCCTGTATTCAAGATGGGGTGCGATTATGCTGAATCTGGAGTAATAAGCATCATTAAGCCCTTAAGTTTATGATGGTTAAGATTATAGTATCATCATCATCATCATCTTTACCATAGGAGGTCCACTGCTGATCATAGGCCTCCCCCAAAGATTATAGCCAACACATTAAATAAGTAGACAAAGAATATTACTTACCAATAAAAAACGCTAGATAATCATCGACTCCTAAATTAGGCGTGTTATAACTTAAACTATTGTAGACTACTCCAAGCGCGACCCAGTCGAAAGTTAAAATGAAGAACTTCTTTCTTATATTCGGATATCGGAACACATCTAAAGGCGTGGCTTTACAATCTCCTTCTGAATTCTCATCATCCGTTTTTTTATTCTCCATCGCATCTTCTTCATCTTGACTGAAAATCTTACTCATTAGTTGCAAGGACTTTCTTCTCAGCGTATTACTTGGGGATTTAAAATCTGTCTGAGTTGCTTTCTGTTGAGCATCTTCATTTAATTGGCTGTCTTCTGACGCTTCTATATCATCTTCTTTACCTATAGATTTATGAATAACTTCTAAAGCGCATATTCTTTCTATATTTTCTAGTTTTGTGTCTTCAGTTTCTGGTATTTTGGTAAGGTCTGGCTTGAATGTGAGCATGTTATTTATCTTTCTGTCGAAATGATCATCTTTTTCTGGTACTCCAGTAATGTGACCATTCATATTTGACAACATTGTCAGTTCAGCTTCGGCGTCTTCTTCGTCTTTAATTTTTTTCTGAAAATAATATTAATTTTGGCAAATAAAATATTTTCCTAGTGAATATATTATAGTGTTTATGGGATTATTCTCAATACAATCATATTATTTTACATAAAGAAACTTACATGTATTTCTATAAGAAATCCTCTAGGAAGATCCATACCATTATTCCTGGCAAGGTCTCTGAGCACTTTCTCAGCCTCTGCTATACGACCTCTGCCAACTAGCCATCTAGGAGATTCTGGTAGGAACCAATAAAATCTGTAACATGAAATAATATTTTTATGGTAGGAAATGGTTAATATTGTTAGATGGTAACAAATATCAAAATATGTTTTGCAAAATTTTAACATCAATCAATCTTTTGCCTCTGTGGCGCAGCGGGCTGTAAAGCGAGAGGCCGCGCGTTCGATCCCCGCACTGAGACAAATACTTGTGTGGCCCACAGATATTTGTTTCGGTTCTGGGTGTTGTGAGACCGTGCGTCTTTCGTAGTTCCTGATACCCACGACACAAGACTCGATCTTAGTGTGAGATCAGAACTATGTATGTGACAGTTAGGTGTTATTTATTATTATTATTTATTATTTTCTTTATCCAAACACATCAGTGATTCAGGCACAGAGACATAAAAATGTACCTAATATACATACACTGGCTGATCCTGGGACGCGATCCACGTCCAAGGTATCTAGGTCACTACGACAGGTTTCACCAGCGCGTACGTTGGTCCCTATCTGGGTGGATACGAATTTCCTGGTACATCCTACTGGTACCGATACATCCTATATACTTACCCATATAGTAAAATGAAGGGAAGGCTCGTCGCCAGAGACAAATGGAACCAGTCCCGTAGAGCATATGCCAGTAGAGATAGTAGACACATGCCTGTCGCAAACAGCATGCCAACCACGATACCTGCAATGGATTTGCATTAATGTGGAAAAAAGCCAATTAGAATTTATCTCAGATGTACAGAAAATTAAAAGTTTTAGTGGTAGAGTAATGGTGTAGACAATAACGTGTACAGCACGGTTGGGCTGGCTTGACCTGTTTGAAACCACTGTCTCACAGAATACTGAGGTAAAGTGGGAGCTCGCTGATGAGTTTCGTTCGGTGAGTGAGATTTCCGGTACACCAATCCACTCCTCCTTGGTAATGCACCCATGATTTTTCTTATCTTATGGTTGTGTATTAGCGGTTGAGATTACTTACCATCTGAAGTTTTGCCAGTCTTTGCTAGTAAAAAACACATATCTACTGTGACAGTGAGTGAGTGAACACTGTGGGAAAGGATGTACAGATTTAAAAATAATTTGAACGTAGGGAAGAAGGAAGGCATTTCAGAAAGAACTCTGAAACATATTTTCGAATGGAACGCTTAATTATGATGGAATAATTTTACCATCCATTTTGTTAGTGACGTGCATAGGCATTCCAATAAGGGTAGACAAAAATCTTGCACAATAATTTTCTTTCAACTCTTATTATCATCAATTATTATCATCTCCGTGTCGATTTAAAACATAGGCCGAGCATTGCTATTTTGATCTTTTAAAAATGATTTTTGTTACTTATTTAGGGCAATAGCAAATTATGAGGATAGACAGTGTCTCTTTGTCTATATGGACTGCACGCCACTGCATTTTGTTCTAAGTCAAAAAAATCAATTGTTTTAAAATACATCTCGTTCTTACCTGCATAATTCCTCCTGCCCGGAGGCATTAACTCCAGCGCTAGGATAAAAGGCAACTGGTACAGGGCAGGGAAGAAAAGTCCACCAGCTACTCTTAGAGCTATGAAGCCCCAGTAAGAAGTCGCGAAAGACGCCGCGATAGCTAGAGGTACTTCCACGAAGATCATCAAGAGGATTGTGATGCGACGACCGTATCTGAAAATTAGAAATAGGGCGATGAATGAAGAATGGTGAAACAATGACGGAAATAAGTACACAAAATAATTTTTCTAAATTATTAAACTACCAATAATAAACTTTTGAAAAAATTTGCAGCGCATGTAACATAGGTAAATGTTAATATTTTAAATACAAAAGTAGGCATAGGTCTTTTTAATAAGATTTAACTCATGAAAGAAAACACATTATATCGGTCTCTTTTATTAAATTTAGAATTTCAATGACATGGTAATACATACATACATAAGCTCACACCTGATTCCCGAATGAGGCAGAGGTGCACTAGCAAATTAGAACATCCACATTTCGCCGAGCTTAGTGGGTGCGAACCTACCGCCTTATCGGGCACAAATTCCAGACTCCGTGCTGATATGGAAAAATCCAATATCACTTTTCCTGACCCTGGGATCGAACCCGAGACCTCAGGACGGTAGTCGTACCGAAATACAACCACGCCACCGAGGCAGGCGGTAATAATACCACATGGTAGTAATAACAATTATTGGATTATCATTATTAATAATTGCAATATTCAATCGACAAAACATAGCATTGTGTAGCATGTACTGTAACTTGTAAGGAATAATGCAAGTCACCGTATTTAAGCCTCATCTTAAATAGACATTCACCTTATTGATCCGGGCATTGGCATTTACGTAAACAAAATCAATAAAGGTCATAGTAATTCTATGGAATTTATTCTCGTAGCCAACAAGCTTATATGAAAGAAGGATTGTGCAAGTAATTATATGGTTGAAGACATTTATTTCTCCGAAGAATTACAATACAATTCATTACGTTTTAGTTGGATGGTCCTTGTAGTCAGTATTATTATGAGACTTAAAATCCAATCTCTCAGAGAAGAGCGCAGTGCCGTCAAGATGATAGTGAGCATGAAGCGAAAACGGTGTCATAGGACCATAGTAATTGGGTCCATAGCTTCTGCTTTCCCCTTTTTTCTACCTGCTCTTATCCCACCTTAATGCCAGGTTGACAAAACACATACTTTCAAGCATGTTTCAGAAATGACTTGGCTTAGTTTTTACGACCGGCCGCTTGCCTGACTTCAAACGGGGGGGGGGGGAGGTTTCTCTCTGGGAGATCCAGTCCCAGTACAGAAATTGCTTTGCTGGACCTGGAAATCAAACCCAGGACTTCCCGGTCCCCAGCCCATATATGGTACCATTAGACCAGGGAGGAGTCTCTTTCAACGGGATATATCAATAAGATTACCTGTCCGACATCCATCCGAAGAAGAGATTGCCAAATATAGAGCCAACCCAGAATAACGTGTTGCTGGTCCGGGGTAACCACTCTTTGTCACACACCAAAGAATACTGAAAAAAATTGCATGTAATGTTATTATTACTGTGATACAATGACTATTGACTGCCTCGGTGGCGTGGTTGTATTTCGGTACAACTACTATTCTGAGGTCTCGGGTTCGATTCCCGGGTCGGGCAAAGTGATATTGGATTTTTCCATATTTTCCAGCTCGAAGTCTGGAATTTGTGCCCGATATGGCGATAGGCTCGCACCCTATCACATCTGGAACGGAACTAAGCTCGGCGAAATGTGGGTGTTCTAGTTCGCTAGTGCACCTCTGCCTACCCCTTCGGGGATATAGGCGTATAGGCGATCGACCCGTTGGAAGCGGCTTCATTGAAATAAAACTAATTTTCACAGGTTCTATCATGATTTGATTGATTTGATTTTTTAGTCCCAACGCTTCGAAAAGTTTACAGCCTTCATGGAGACGCTTCTGGACTGAGGTGTCAGTTGTACTGAGGTGTTTATTAGATTAGTCTTTTCTTAACTCCTCGACTCAGCACTCTCCAATCGAATTAAACCTCACTATACTTACATCAGTAACAAGAGTCCTATTGTAATGCTCCGTGTGAAACCTCCATCCGTTTGAACAGGGTGTTGGATGTTCGTTTCTCACTGACAGGACAGCCGCCTTCACTCGGGATATCTGTGAAAACATCAGCGTACGGATATCATCATCATTATCAACCACAGGACGTCCACTGCTGGACAAGGCCTCTCCCAAATATATGCGTACAGATATGAGGGCATATTATTCTTCAAATAAGGCTTAAAGAACGATTTACACGGTAAGTAGAGACTTGGCTCTACCCTTGGCATTGCCGAGGTCTATAAGCGCCGATAACAACTAACCATCAGGTGGGAGTCTGTTCGTTTGCCTTCGTAGACCAAAAATAAGCCGGAATGATTCTGGTGCTCATCGATAGTCATTGTTTTACGGTGGTCACTAATGTTTTGTACTGCTTTGCGTTTACCATCAGGTGTAGGTAGACCATATTTAGCAAGTGGTGGTCTTGCACAGCACGAATAGACCAGCTCGATCAGTTTTTTTTTTATTATCAGGGACTGGCCCACGAGCAGATAGGTCACCTGATGGTAAGTGATCTCCACCGGCCATAGACACCCAAGACAAAAGAAATCATGGGTGCGTTGCCAACCTAAAAGGAGGAAATGGAAGGGAAGGGAAAAGGCAATGGGATAGGAAGGGGGGGAAGTGGGCCACCGGAAATCTCACTCACCGAACGAAACGCGACAGCAAGCTGCCACTTTACGTCGGTTTTCTGTGAGGCAGTGGTATCAAACCGGTCGAGCCGGCCCATTCGTGCTGTAGATGTAACTGTCTACAGCGTGACTCTACCACTCAAATCTGACATTCAGTCAGTCTGATATTACTGTCCTGATGCTGTTCAGACCTTCTTTTCTCTTTTCTGTCGATTAAAAAATGTACTAACTTGAAGTTTCCTGGCTTCCTCGTCCACTACTGGCAACAATTTTTGTATCTTGACGACTCGTATCGCTCCCGACTCTCTTATCGTTTCCGTTCTAAAAAACGGAAAATATATTGAAATATGAACTAATTTCAAAAGGAAATAGTATATCGATGATAATAATTAAATAAACGGCAAATAAGCCCAAAGTGAGGGTCCAAACATAAAAATTTACTTGTCTTACTAGTAAGTATTATAAATGTGAAAGTATGGATAGTATTTGGATAGTTTTGAAAAATAGTCCTGTTCGTCGATATTATGGATATTCGATCGATATTCTGGACTAATTGAAATAATATGGGATCATCTTTGATCTAAACTGTATCCAAATACTCATGTAAGAACATACAACGAACCCAAACTCATGGTTCCTCTTTCATCTATTGTCATCCCACTCTAATGTGTGGTGGGTGTAACAAACGCATTCAGATTCGTTTTTACAATCACGGATTACTGCCTCTAAGGGATCCAATCCTAGACAAATCGAATTTACCGGCCTTATATATTTAACTAGCTTCTTTCTTTCTGCCTTTTTCCAGGGTCCGCCTTCCTACTACTACTACTTAAACGCTTTCACTTCGCTCGACTTTATGGTCCGCCACGATGAGACCATTGGCTCATATCCTCCTCAAAAACATCAAGCCACATATTCTGGTCTTTTTTTCTTAGATCTGGTTCAGACAATCGCGACTGACGAGTTCCTGTGGTTTCCTCGAAACAAGATTTTTAAACTAGATTGATTACAGTAAATTACCTCTCTTCTCATCGGAGCAGCGATAGCTCAGTTGGGAATGGTACGGACTGCCGAGTCGAGTATCGCAGGTTCGAGATCAACCCCAAAAAGAGCATACACCTCTGACTTTTCTATGATAAGTGTATTTTCAATATGAATTATCGCTTGCTTTAACGGTGAAGGAAAACATCGTGAGGAAACCTGCATACTCAAGAAAATTCTTCACAAGAATTTCGAAGGTATGTGAAGTCTACCAACCCGCGTTAGGCCAGCGTGGTAGACTAAAGCCTAACCCCTCTCATTGATAGAGGAGGCCAAGCAGTGGGACAGTAATATTACAGGGCTGATATTATTATTATATTACCTTTCCACCACGTACTCCTTCAAAGCATTATGTAGTTCTGTTGGATCTATAGCATACTCTAGACAGCGCTCGTACTCTTCATCTCTCCTTGGTATTGTGATGGACCGTACCAGCTCCTCAGGAAGATGCAGCGCTGCCAGTTCTGGAGGCGGCGCGCACCAGTGCTCAGGAGTGGCGTTTGTGAACACCTGGAAGATTGAGATAATAAAATTAGATACGCAATTAGCACAAGCCCAACAGGTCGATTCTCTAAGGTTTCATTTATGAAAACAACGTTACGGCAACGATGTTTTAATTTTTGTATTCAGCAAAATACAAAGCGCACGCACTAGCGCTATGCGTGATGACGGCCCTTATGCGAACTAGCTCTCTCGAGCGAGGCGTTTGATATGAGTGTATGGAAAATGGTATTCTCTAAGAGCCAACAACGTTGAACGCTCCGTCGATCTCAACGATGTGCGCTGCGGAAGCTCGTCGTCGATCGCAACGTTGTGGCGTTTCTTAGAGAATCGACCTGCTGGACGGTAGTCGTATCGTAAATAACCACGCCACCGAGGCACTCTAAAAAAATACTTATTTAAAAAACAAACTACTATCAGGATGTGCGTTAATTATGTTACACGTTGTATAGCTGTTTTTGTGTAAAAAAAACACTTTTAAGTAATCATGTATTCTAAAATAACATTGTTTTTATAACGTTTAATCAACTGTTATGTTTACATTGAGCTCGTAAAAAATAACGAACTAACAAATTGTTATTAGAACCGCGTTAAACTGTTTATAAAATATTGTCATGCTGAAATGTAATTATTTTGGGAGTACATAAACATGTTTTTCACTGATTATGACATGTGAGTGTCTAACCGCCGAATGTTCATACAGTTAAGGTCGCCTTATGTCGTTTAAGGCCGCCTTATCTGTCAAAATTGTATGGCGCAAATCAAAGTGAGAAGCCGTAAAAGTTGAGTAGCGTTTGACCATTCGGGTGTTAGTGGCGTAATTATTTGGGTACGGGACTATCGTCCTGAGGTGTCGAGTTCGATCCCCAGGGCGGGTAAAGTGATATGTTTTTTTTCTACTACGGCTGAGATCTATAGAGCGAACTTCGACTAAGTCTAAGTCAAAGTAACGAACTCAGTGAGGATTTTGACTAAGTCCGAGTCATTTTTTACAAGAAAATCTTTGCTTAGTATGTCTGGCAGTCTGTTTTTCTTGTAAAAAAGTACTCGGACTAAGTCAAAGTTAACAATTCCAAATCCTCACTGAGTTCGTTACTTTGACTTAGACTTAGTTAAAGTTCGCTCTATAGATCTCAGCCGCAGTATCAGCCTGGAGTCTCAGATTTATGCCCTATATGGCGATAGGCTCGCCCCCTATCACATCTGGGACGGAAATGAGCTCGGTGAGATATGGGTGTTGTAGTTCCCTAGTTCGCCTCTGCCTACCCCTTCGGGGATACAGGCGTGAGACATGTAACAAGTGTAGACATATAATTTAGGAATTCTATTCTAAACTGACTGACTTTTGACTGCCTCGGTGGCGTGGTGGTATTTCGGTACGACTACAGTCCTGAGGTCTCGGGTTCGATCCCCGGGTCGGGCAAAGTGATATTGGTTTTTTCCATATCTGCCCGGAGTCTGGAATTTGTGCCCGATGTGGCGATAGGCTCGCCCGATATGGCGAAATGTGGGTGTTCTAGTTCGCTAGTGCGTCTCTGCCTACCCATTCGGGGATACAGGCGTGAGCTTATGTTATGTAATGTTATTCTAAACTATTCCGGTTCTCTCGAGGGGCTTGCGGCATGACTTGATGGTTGGTTGAGACGGGTATGGGGGTATGTCCCTGTGTCTGCATCGGTCATCCGCCTGTTTTGTCGCAAGCACCTCGATTTGCTTCTTCCCTCTTCAGATTCGGAGTGTGAAGAAGCATAAATAGGCCGGCATGATATTGGTGACCACTGATAAACCCATTATTTGGTCGCTAGTTTTTTTCTGGACTGCACTACGCTTAATATAAGTTGCAGTCAGTGACGTGCATAGGCATTTAGATTAGGGTAGACAAAAATCTTGCATAATTATTTTCTTAAATTTATTCTTGATTTACTTTAACCATCATGATCTCACGTCGATTTAAAATAATAAACCCAGTACTGTTTGGAAATATCTTTTTAGTGACCATTTCTTTATGTAATTTTAGCCAATTGTCAAGGTAGAGAATGTATCTTTGTCTATATGAAATGCACTGGGTGCAGTGTAGTCACTGCCGTGTCCGGATAAAAAAAATTCAATATCTGTAGACTGTAACTCGACTATGAGGTTCTTGACATTTCACGCTACCGACTACTTAAAAAAAATCTTTGAAAAACGTCAGTTCTCCGCGTAATCGATAGAGGCGTTCGGGTGTTTGTCATACAAATATTTTACGCAGTCGCTAGCGAGTAATGTCAAAAAACTCATGGTTGGCCTACTGTTGTGATGTAGAACAAGACATGCACGTTTGTAACAATACAATTTTCATTTCAAAAGCGGTTATTAGTTAACTTGCAAATGTATGTAAATTATGAATGGAGCATAATTGTGGCATAATTTCATAGATATAAATGCCGCAGATAGGTTTCAAGACTTCGTTATGTTGTGACGTTCTTATTAAATGAATTCTAATTCAACGGAATAAACTGACATTTCGAATGTTGCCACTTTTTCATGAAATATAAATAGTGCTGCGGTAAAAAGATCAAGATTATTTAAACAATTCAATTCAGTGAACCATTTCATTCTTTCATTTTCTAGCGAAATGAGCTCGGCAAAATACGGGTGTTCTATTTCACCTCTGCCTACCCTTACTGGGATGCAGGAGTGGGTCTATGTATGTATTAAGTTAATTAAAAAATGGCGTGACCCATTAACAGAAAATTAATCTATGTTGTTATTCAGTAATGTAATATTTGTGACCTGGGAATTAAGCTCAGGGCATTTTAATCTACAGCCAAAGTACTCTGCTATTAGGCAAATGAAATGGCTGATTACTCATTTAAATAAATGCAGACCAATTTATTTTAATAAAGTCATATGAGGTGGACTATACTCCATTGTCCATATCCCAAGGCCGTTCCAATTCCACGATGGTTTTTATATCCTGCATCAGATACTAACTAAAATTTTGCAGCTGTGGTTAATACTTTCCACCTTAATGTGGGATCGGCGCAACACACTTTTTAAGACATAACATAACATAACATAAGCTCACGCCTGTATTCCCAAAGGGGTAGGCAGTGGCGCACTAGCGAACTAGAACACCCACATTTCACCGAGCTTAGTTCCCAGATGTGATAGGGGGCGAGCCTATCGCCATATCGGGCACAAATTCCAGACTCCGGGCTGATATGGAAAAATCCAATATCACTTTGCCCGACCCGGGGATCGAACCCGAGACCTCAGAACCGTAGTCGTTCCGAAATACCACCACGCCACCGAGGCAGTCGCCACTTTTTCAAGCATGTTGCAGAAAGGATTTGGCTTTTATTAACATGTCATTACGACACTACATCTCGCTAACACGACGTGCGTGTCAATGGTGGCGCTAGGGCCCAGGATTCGCGAGTGAGTCAGACGCCAGGTGGCTGATGCTGACCCACTGCACCGACTTCGTTTCCGCAATGCAAACCCCCCAACTAGGCTTGGCTATTGCTTCCACACGATGAGGTGGTGTTAGAGCAGCCCCACCTCTAAGCTAACCTGCCTGAGTAGAAACGGACTCCCCAGAAAGGATTTGGCTAAGTTTTTACGACCAGCTGCCTGCCGTGCGTCAACCACTCCTTTGCGGGGTCCAGGACCGAGCACAACAAATTAAAAAATCGCTTTGCCCGACCTGGGAATCGAACCCAGGACCTCCCAGTTTACAGCCAATATACGAGTATACTGCGGTTAATAGTAATAGCAGTTAATATTCGCTGGATGCAGGCGGCTTCAGACAGGTCAATCTGGAAATCTTTGGGGGAAGCCTATCCTACAGTGGACGTCCTGTGGCTGATGATAATAAGTTAATACTCAGTGTTTAAGAATAAAGCATGGTATAGAACGAGTTTTAGATCTCTTCATTAGTCTAGTTTCAACGTAAGCCGCAACTTGCGAGAGGTCCTTGATTGGAATACCAAGTCACACTATTTGTTAGAGGTTTATATTCAAAATAATCACAAGTTATGCACGAGTCCTAGGAGTCTAGTTTGTGTCTAGTCTAGTCTGTCTGTCTAGTCAGGAGTCTAGTGTCTAGTCTATATATGAAGGTAGAGTCCTATCACACAATAGGAAGGAAATCTTGGTGAATGTTGATTGCTCTAGTTCGAAGTGAATCTCTGCCTACACCGATGGGGATATGTAGGTGTGATCTTATTTTTGTACATGAAGCCAGACATAAGCTCATCCCTGAAAGCAGAGGCGGACCAGCAAACTAAAAAACCTCAACATTTTACCCTCCTTATTTTCGTTCCAAATGTGATTGTATATGAAATTTCTAAAAAGGTGGCCCAAAACAGATAGACTTTGAGTGGTAGAGCCACGCTGTAGACAATAACGTCTACAGCATGAATGGGCCGGCTCGACCGGTTGGATACCACTGTCTCACAGAAAACCGACGTAAACTGGCAGCTTGCTGTCGTGTTTCGTGACTGAGATTTCCCCCTCCCTTTCCCTCCCCTTCCATTCCCTCCTTTTATGTTGGCAGCGTACCCATGACTCTTTTTGTATCTTGGGTGTCTATAGGCGGTAGAGATCACTTACCATCAGGTGACCCATATGCTCCTGTGCCAGTCTCTGCTATAAAAAAAAACTCGGCTCTCGGCATAGAATTTTAATAGCTTCGATTCTTACCTGAGAGAAGACTAGGAAAGAAGTCGGTATAGCGGCCAGCCCGCACAGCAAGTAGAACAGCACGACGTGCCAGTGTCCGGCGCGGGTCGCCAGCACCGCGGCCTCGTCCAGCTCCCGCGTCCACGACCCCATCTCATCTCACCACCACACGCGCCACGTGCCACGTTCCCGCTCTCACCACAGACACGCACATATTCAAATTTGAAATTCGAATTTGTGAAATTAATTTGTAAATATTTTTTTATTTATCATCATTAATCAGTTGCACATTTTTACGCATATTTTATTGTCAATTTTGTATTACATATTTACAAATGAATTACAGAAACAATAATAAATAAGATCAATTTATTTTTACGGAAAACACAGTCACTGAGTAATTTAATTGCACAATTTATTTGTAAACCATATTTTGTTGTTTATTTCTTAACGCATATTTCATTGTAAAATAATTTAAATGTTAATTAAACTCCAGAACAATACACATAAAACGAATTAAATTCTACGATAAACTATAAACACCGCGTAAACATGTCAATAATTATTTTTATGTACGTTTCGTGATATACAGAGTCAACAATAGCGAAGTCTGTTTCTGATAAACATTAGCAGTGTACTAAAACAAGCGTCGCCGCTGTCCATCGAAAGGGATGCAATCCAACCACGTACAATTGTCGCTTATATCGAACAAACTCGTACACAAACAGAGCATTTAAATTTAGCAGTATTATAGAGATAAGACAGGACAAACGCGCTACCATTGGAACGCGAAACTCGAAATTTACACAGATATTATCAAGTTTAAGGTTTGTTTTCGAATTGAGAAGTTCCAACCTCAATAAAAGGCTGATGACTTATCTAACACATAACATAACATAAGCTCACGCCTGTATCCCCGAAGGGGTAGACAGAGGTGAACCAGCGAACTAGAACACTCACATTTCGCCGAGCTTAGTTCTGTCCCAGATGTGATAGGGGGCGAGCCTATCGCCATATCGGGCACAAATTCCAGACTCCGGGCTGATATGGAAAAATCCAATATCACTTTGCCCGACCCGGGGATCGAACCCGAGACCTCAGGACGGTAGTCATACCGAAATACAACTACGCCACCGAGGCAGTCATCTTATCAGATAATAAATGCAAGCTTTCATAAGGTTTAGGGTATCATTTTGAACGGCATGATAGTGAACGGTACCAATTATAAAGGTTGCAGGAAGGCGCTGGATGTAGACTCTTCCAACAGGTCGATTTAGAAATCATTGGGGGAGGGCTATGTCCAGCAGTGAACGTCCTGTGGCTGATAATAATGATGGCAAAATTCGCTAATTATTATCTTTTTATCGGTCGACTTCCCAAAAAGGAGGAGGTCCTCAATTCGTTGTTTTTTTTATGTATGTTACTCGATATCTCCGCCAAATGTGGACCGATTTTCAAAATTTATTTTTTTGTGTTCTATAGAGCTTATTTCAAGGGTGGTCCCATATAATTTGGTCACGATCGGATTTGAAGTCGGTCCTTTAAGTTTTTAAACTTGTGATTATCTTTTTTCTTTTTTTAAAGCAGAGACTGGCAAACGAATAGATGGGTCCCCTGCTGGTAAGTGATCTCAACCGCCCATAGATACTCAAGGCACAAAAAGGATCATGGGTGCGTTGACAACCTAAAAGGAGGGAATGGAAGGGGAGGGAAAAGGGATTGGCAAAGAAAAGGGGAAATGGGCCAACTGAAATCTCATTCACTGAACGAAACGCGAACTGCAACTTTACGTCGGTTTGCTGTGAGACAGTGGTATCAAACCGGTCGAGCCAGGCCGTTCGTGCTGTAGACGTAACTGTCTACAGTGTGGCTTTACTATTTTTTACTATCTAATGAGAAGTGAGAAACAAATTATTCCAAATTCCAATAGTAGGGGCATGCAAGTACAAAACAAACACATAAGGCTGCGGCCCATAAATTAGCGATTGGCGACATTTGTAGCACGTCACGGAACTGTATGCCAATAGAATAATAAGAGAAGCATTGTCGCAGGAGATGGGTATCACGGACTGGATTTAGCATCTAAATTGGTTTAGAAATATACCACTAAACAGTAGCCCGAGCACGAAAAACTAATGTAAATGTAAATGTATTCGAGTTCGCTGCGCACTGATGACGTTTGGTTAATATTTCATACAAATTTCACAGACGCGCATCGAGTTCGAATACATTTACGGTTGTCAGAAATTTTCCTGCTCAGGCCGCAGTTGTGTTTGGCGAGTGAAAAGTGTATTATAGTCAAGTTTAGATATATAAAAATAAAGTCGCCGCCTTGTTCTAAAGCCAGCATGTAGGGGCTGTGGACCGGGAGGTCGTGTGTTCGATTCCCAGATCGGGCAAAGAGAATTTTCTAATGGAATTTGGCCGGGACTGGTTCCCCTGAGGGGGTTGAGGTCAGGGAGGCAGCCGGTCGTTAAAAATAGCCAAATCCTTTCTGCAACATGCTTAAAAAGTGTGTTGGGCCGACCCCTCATTAAGGTGGGATAAGGGCATGTAGAAAAAAAGAAAAAGTATTTTCATGTATAATTATTTAATGTGGGGATACATAAAGTAAAAGTAATTCGTTGAGTATTTCATTGTTTAAATTTAGAAACCGCTGTCATTGCCTTGACTGCTAGTTGTCTTTATTTATAATTTCATTTTTAACTACCGCTACCCGCTGTAATCCTGACCGCGCCTTCACCACACGAGGCTTTCCAATCATCGTTTAAGACCAGTTTGTACTCCAATCAACATACTAATATGCATATGCGGGCCGCATGCCTTCATTTACTCGTACAATTACTCTTATTTAAGCTTCATTTAATGCTTATACTTAGTATAAACGTGAAAAATATGTTTTGAAAATAACTCCATTATTAGAAACTATACTAATGACCTAAGTTGAGATCAATAGACCGAACTTTGACTAAGTCGGAGTAAAAAAACAGACTCAGTGAGTGAGTGAGTGAGGCTGAGATTTATAGAGCGAACTTCGACTAAGTCTAAGTCAAAGTCACAAACTCAGGGGGGATTTGTAATTGTTAAATCGAACTTCGACTTAGTCCGCGTCATTGTTTACAAGAAAAACCGACTGACAGACAGACTAAGCAATGATTTTCTTGTAAAAATGACTTGGACTTTGTAAAAATCCTCACTGAGTTCGTGACTTTGACTTAGACTAAGTCGAAGTTCGCTCTATAGATCTCAGCCTCAGTGAATTTCAACTGTCAGTCTATTTTTCTTGTAAAAAATGACTCGGACTAAGTCAAAGTTTGATGTAAATAAAAAATCACTCACTCACTGAGTTTGTGTTTTGACTCTGACTTGGTCGAAATTCGCTCTATAGATCTCAGCCTTCGACTTATAGAGAATAGTGCGACAATTACTAGTGTAATAGTAGATATTCCGATGGTCAGATAACTTTATTTAAAAATCTAATGGTTATTGAAAATTTGAAAAATCAGCCTTCATTAAATTCCAAAAATTAAGTAACGATTTATTTAACTAGCAGTTATTCTTATTTAACAACCTTGAAAATAAATAGCTTAACTATAATTAAGCCTTCAAATGTAGGATTTTCTTTTTTAAAACGAGCTAATGAAAGCTATGTAGAAAATAATAAGTTATAAATATTTTATAGGTTATATCGTAATTGTTATTAACTTATCTCCTAATAAAATAAAACAAAACAAATCTATATTGATCACGTAGGCATGTAAAAAAGCACTTATGACAAGTCAACACAAGTAAATTTTTAAATTAGGATTAATATAATTACGTTATATATTTGAATTTGACAACAGGCAGGCAAATATGGACATAATAACGATGGGATGGCTAAGATAGGGTGATAAGGGGAGATAGGAATAGAGTGTAAGGGAATGGGCTGTATGGCAATGGCATATGGCAGGAATGGTGGCAGGGGATTGACTGGAAATACTGGAAGCTGTTGGGATTGGTGCGTGAGTCCCTATCCTAACTAACCTACCAGCCTTTCTCTAGCTACCTACGGATTTACTAATATGTTTTATATCCCCATGCAGCGGCCCGAGCAGGAAAATTTCTGACAATAGTAAATGTATTCAAGCTCGCTGCGCACTGATGACATTTGGTTAATATTTCAAACAAATTTCATCGAGCTCGAATACGTTTACGATTGTCAGAAATTTCCCTATTCGAGCGCTGTTTATGCCATTGTGTCGCATTACGCTGTGCCGAATAAATCTTTCTTAATCATCTGAAATGATCGAGTGGTAAAGCCACGCTGATAAATAATTACGTCTACAGCACGAATGGGCCGGCTCGACCGGTTAGATACCACTATCTCACAGAAAACAGACGTAAAGTGGCAGCTTGCTGTTGCGTTTCGTTCGGTGAGTGGAATTTCCGGCAGCCCAATTCCCCCTCCCTTTCCCAATCCCTTTTCCCTCCCCTTCCATTATATCATTTTAGGCTGGCAATGCACCCATGATTCTTTTTGAGTCTCGGGTGTCTATAGGTGGTGGAGATCACTTATTATCAAGTGACCCATCTGCTCGTTTGCCAGTGACTGCTAATAAAAAAAAGATCCTAATTTCTATTCATCAGAATCATCATCAGCCATAGGACGTCCACTGCTGGACATAGGCCTCCCCCAAAGATTTCCAGATTGACCTGCAAGGGCTGCGTAGGATGTCCACCTACAAGACCGACGACCTGATAAAGGTCGCATCAAGTCGCTGGATGCAAGCCGCTTCCAACAGGTTAATCTGGAAATTTCTATTGATATTACGAAATTGATTGATACAAAGATAAGCAGGTGAATGTGCTTTTATATTGAAGTACTTACCTATAATCAATCAAACTATTCGATAACATCTAAACTAATAATTAAAGATTGGAAACTGCCTCGGTGGCGTGGTTGTATTTCGGTACCACTACCGTTGAGGTCTTGGGTTCGATCCCCGGGTCGGGCAAAAAGATATTGGATTTTTCAGTATCAGTCCGGAGTATGGAATTTGTGCCCTACATGGCGATAGGCTCGCACCCTATCACATCAGGGGCGGAACTAAGCTCAGCGAAATGTGGGTGTACTAGTTCATTAGTGCGCCTCTGCCTACCCATTCAGGGATACAGGCGTGAGCTTATGTTGTATCAGTCCGGAGTCTAGAATTTGTGCCCGATATGGCGAAAGGCTCGCCCCCTATCACATCTAGGATAGAAACAAGTTTGACGAAATGTGGGTGTTCTAGTTATCTAGTTTGCTTCTGAATCTGAATGAAAATGTATAACATTCGCGTAAATCTTAATAACGAAATCGAAATCATATATACAGGATTGCTATTATTATTAAAATTTTGCTATTCTTATTAAATCATATTAAATCATACTTACTTACGGTACCTTATAATTTTAATGGTGTTGAGAATGTATAAATCCATATAAAATATAAAAAGTAAAAATGAAATGAGTTGTATCTTGTAAAATTGAGGAAAAAAAAGGAAAGTCAATTGATGATGAAAAAGAAAGCCCGGAGTTTCTTTCCGTCTTTCTTCTTCGGGTCTTCATCCGTAGGTAGCTAGAGAAAGCCTGGTAGGATAGCTAGGATTAGGGCCTTGTACTCCACGGGGTGATTTTCCTTATCCAGATTTCCAATCAAATCCTACAAGCTTCCTATTTTATTTTCCCGTCAATTCCCCGCTAGCATTCCTGCCATATCTCGTTCGTTCCCTTTCCTACAAATCACAACCTTTTATCTAAGCCCCATCCTTGTTATTGTGTCCATACCTGCCTGCTTGTTTTCTAAATTGATAGTGTTGTATCTAGATCTTGTTGTGACCTGTCATAAGTAAGTGCATTTGATATGCCTACGTGACCAATAAACATTTTTTTATTTTTTATAAACATTACTTTAAAAAAAACATCGAAAGCACTCCAGAGCCTCTGAGGATACCTCAAATCAATACTCAATTGGTACATACCTAATCTTCGATAAGATAAAACGCCTAATAGAAAATAGTCTAAAACAACATTTTTATCAATCTTATCACTTAATATGCGTCGAATACTTGCGGAGATTATTGGGGTGTATTAATTAAACGACTGATAAGAGAGGTGCTCAATTTGTTCTGTATTATCAACTACAAAAAGAAGCAGGTTCTCCATTCGTTGGTACCTTTATGTTTTTTTATAGCAGAGGCTGGCAAACGAACAGGTAGGTCACCTAATGGTAAATGATCTCCGACCATAGACATTACACAAAAATAAACAAAGGCCATGTTGCCAACCTAAACGAACGGATTGGGGAAGGAAGGGGGGAATTCATCATCATCAACATCATCATCAGCCATAGGACGTCCACTGCTGAACATAGGCCTCCCCCTTAGATTTCCAGATCCCCTGTTGGAAGCGGCCTGCATCCAGCGACTACCTGCGACCTTTATCAGGTCGTCGGTCCACCTTGTAGGTGGACGTCCTACACTGAAGAACGAAAGTCACCGACATAGCCCAGAGGATTAGCAAGTTGAAATGGCAATGGGCACGTAGCTCGTGGAACTGATAGCCGATGGGGCCGAAAAGGGGGGAATCAGGCCACCAGAAATCTCACTCACCGAACGAAATGCAACAGCGAGCGATTTTACATCGATTTTGTGAGTCAATGGTATCAAACCGGTGGCGCCGGTAAACATGTTAAAGGTATATGTAATTGTGAAGCAAACAAATAATTGAAGCGAAGACGTTTTTAGTTCCCTCGGTCTCTATTAGGACAATTGTACTGAGACGAGAGCGAATTATAGTAAGCATCCGGATGCACGGGTAGAGCGTTCCACATCTCAGATACTGCAAAATAAATAAATACATTGAAATAAAACTATTTTTACGGATTTTATCACGATTTGGTTTTAATTTTTATTCCCGACGTTTCGAAGGCTTTGCAGTCTTCGTGGTCACGGGTTGGACTGAGATGTCATTTGTCCAAGAATGTTAGTATTACAAA